>JARHVA010002854.1:1755000-1757500 GCA_037957365.1 Torreya grandis
GATGTCAATAAGAATCATAGAGGTTTCACTAGAAATAGCATCTACATGAAGCTTGTGATTTTGAAGTATGATTTTGATCATAAACATATCAAAGTATGTGCTTAATTTTTGGACCATTTCCTTGTTTGGGATAATTTTTTCCTTTTTTTTTTATAAATATGTAAAACTTGATTAACTATAATTTTAGAACTTTAATACATTCAAATATATTTAATAGTTTTTTAATATCTGAAGTATCGATAAGGCCCCCATATATCTAATAGTCATGTTAGATAAAACCCAACCCTCCAAGAGGTATATAGGTATTCCTACCCCATAATCCTTAGGAAGCACACCTACCCCTAAGCCTTGATATATTTCCAAGGCATTCAATTGGGTTTCTAACTATGTTGTGGCCATTGAAAACTAACTAACCCACCCAACTGGTCTTACTAGTGGGGCCTAAATTTTTTAAGATATTCCTAACCATGGAGTATGGACTTACTACATCACAATGGACATAGGTTTCAAACCACATAGTGAACCCATCACATTTAACATTGAACTATCTAGTATACTATATCAAATACAACTATTTGCCATTTACATGACTGACATGCCAACCTAGTGTGTGTTACAACAATGTAAAGGTGGTCAACCCAAATAATTGACCCCAATACCTACCACTTATACTAATCAACACATACACCACTAGGATACAATTGATGGGGTATTTAATAATTAAGTTATTGTGATGAATAATCCAAGTATTAAGTCCTCATATTCTCCTATATTTTTTGTGCATGAAAACAAGAATCAATATGAAAATGGAATAGGTGGTATTGGGAAGTAATGAACAATATAATAGATCTAATTCTTAGATTACATTTGTAAACATCAAAGTACATATTCTAATCATCATAATCAATATGATATATATCAAGGTCATCACCAAATTCATCATTGATTTGTAATGTGTCAACTAGTGGTGTTACTACTAATTGATCTAAAACTACATGTCCTTTCATGGATCTTTTTGATATGAATTTCAAGTCAAATTCAATAACTTCTACAATCCATCTAGCTATATAGTCTGATAAATATGTTTTTTTCCTAATAAATTTTAACTAATCCAAATTTGTGAGAAGACATGTTTCAGTATTCATCATATAGTGTCCAATCTTATGTGGCATAAAAATAAAGGATATAAATTTCCTCCCAATTAAATTATAAATTCAAGAGCAGTCCATGAGTGCATAATTGATGTGATAGATTGTACATTCTTTGTGATAGTTATTTTACTATGCCAATAAATCAAATAAGGTATTTTTTTTTTGTGTGTGTGGATAATAACCAAGGCCTATCTAGTATCAGAGGCATGAGAATAGGTGGATTAAGTAGATAATATTTCATTATGTAAAAATTATTTCAACATTTTTCATCCCATTTAAACTTTATATGTTTCTTTAGTAATTACATGAAATGTTAGAACATATCAATGATTGAAGCACAAAACATATTATTACCTAAATAGTTCCTTGAAAACATCGTAAATATATTAATCCTATTGTAAATGGAATATATAAAATAAATATTACATTATTGAGTCTAATTCTATGAGAATATGAGATATGACATAACCTAATGAATTTACTGAAGATACCCTAAATAGAATGTTTCTTGGATTTGAGTGCACACTATATTTGTCCTAAGTATTTGAATATATTTCACAATATTCTAGCAAGATATAATCTAGATTGGGATTTATAAAGTAAATCATCTACATAGTATTTAATAGTTTTATGTATGAATCCATAAAAAATATTTATTATATCCCCTAGTTGGTCACCGATATGTTATTAAACATGAATGGTGTGATGATGTAACAAAATGTACCCCATGGTGTGGTAAAAAATATTGTTTAATTTATCATAAGGAAAAATATCTATGTTACTATATTGAGAAAAAAAAACTATAAATGTAAACATCACACAACTAGTTATAGAGTCTACAATCATTTCAATATTTGGAAGTGAGAAGTTGTCCTTGGGGAAATCCCTATTTAAATATAGGATATATGTACAACATATAATTTTCCCATTAGTATTTAAAATTGGAATATAATTAGAAACCTATTTGGTATAATAAAAAAATTTAATAAAACATACATCTAATATAATTTGAATTTTATCTTTAACAAGCAAAGCTCTTTATAGATGCATTTTCTAATTTTTTGGTAACTCATTGTGAATCTAGGTAAAATAAAATATTATTATTTGTAAATTTAGGGTAAATATATGGAATATCTAAGTAATACCAAATTAATAACTCTTGGTAATCATGTAATACATGTTTAAATGCCTTTTCTTTATCATTACTTAACATGTTTGCAAGAAATACCATTCTTGGATATTTATTTTTTATGTAATTAAATTCAACTATTTTCTCAACTATCAAAAGTGATATAACCTATTTTATGGTCCAATAATAATTGTATTGATTCCTTATATTTTTAAATCAT
>JARHVA010002854.1:1765000-1817500 GCA_037957365.1 Torreya grandis
TAAATAAGAAAAAATATTGATACTAATCAGATTGTATAATATATGTCTAAACTTCACAAATTTGAGTGGAACTACATTTTTTTTCACTTTACTATTTATGGAAACAACTAAAGAAATAGGTTTCTTAGCATGTTTAAGATCATGTTATTTAATATTATCTATCACACACATAAAGTAGGATATGCATGAAATATATGTTATCTTATATTAGGGAACACAACATTTCCAATTTTAAGACACCTCTAATATTTGTTATATGCCTATGGAATCTAGATATATCCACTATATACCCTATTCATAGAGTTTAGATCAATACACCTGTGTGTACAAGTGGATCATGTGTATTAATATATATTTGAACTTAAACCAATTCTTATCTTTTCCTTGTCATTTATTGAAACATTAGCTTTCAATATTGAGACCAATTTGACCTAAAAATGGGGGGTTAACATGTTGGTTTTGACTAAACTCAATCGATCCCCAATGACTAGCTAAGCATTTCTTACATTGCCAATATGTGAGGTATCCAAACTTATGTATTTATCCAAATATCATGTGTGTTCACAATCATATGAATTCAAGTGTAAGTGAGATTTTCATATTTTCTCATTTGGTACACACATGAAAATATATATATCCTTTAGAAAGTTTAGAGTTTGAATAATAGTAAATTAAATGGCTATGTGATCTAAGATTACATTTGTTAATTAATGATATTTTTAATTGAAAATTATCATAATATGTTTATATATATGTTTTTTTAATTTTAGAATTGGAAAAATATTTATGCACACAAGATGACCAAACAAAAATAAAATAAATCACCCCAAAGGGTTGTGTGTCTTGAAATTCACTTGAAACATAAGATAAAATAGGTCTAGTAATTATAGAAACCAATAGTAACTTGAACTATCTAATATCACTAAAACTCTCCCAAAGCCATAAAAAACTTAGAGATAAGAGAACATTACTAGGGATCCCTACGATAAAGTCAAGAGAGAGGAAAAGCATAAATTAAAAGATTGCATAATAAAGTGAAGTAGAGAATTAGATACAAGAACAATATAGATGTGATAATAAGTTAAATATTTACAATTCACAATATATATATATATATATATATATATATATATACATACATACATACATACATACATACATACATACATACATACATACATATATATATATATATATACATATATATATATATACACACACATATACATACATACATACATGCATACATACATACATACATACATATATATATATATATATATATATATATATATATATATATATATATGTATGTATGTATGTATGTATGCATGTATGTATGTATGTATGTATGTATGTATGTATATATATAGATGTATATATATATATATATATATATATATATATATATGTATATATATACATCTATATATATATATATATATATATACACATACATACATACATACTAGCTTAGTAAATTACTTAGATTTCAAATGTTTGGAGACCATGCCACTGGGATACCACTAATTTAGCCCATTAAGCTAAAATTTAAAAGATTCACTATGCTTGGATATAGTACTTACTTGATCCCAATTTCGTATCATATTTTTTCCAATGGTCATAAGAAAGGGATGTAGGAGGCCTTTTCTCTTATCCTTCCACACTTTGTCTGTACCATGAAGAAATTGGTATGTAATTTCTTGCTCTGCCATCTTGATGGGAACATAGATGGGTAACTTATAAGGTTGGTTCAAAATACATTCAATTTGGATCAACGTATAGTATGGGTATAACCAAATGTCTCCCATTAGTTCCACATATTTCTTGACTAGAGAGTTGACCCTAGGTATGGGGAACCCTGTGATGGCTTCTATCAAAGTGGATACACATAGTCATATATGAATTGGATGTTTTACCTATATTTGAATATGTGTAGCTTTGAATAGTGATGGGAAACTATGAATTTGCACTCAAGTGACCAATTTTTGATATAATCGATCTTGGTGGAGGCCAACAAGGCATCCAAAAAATAAAACATCATGAAGAATTATGTATGAGTCTTGTTCTTGATGGCGATGAATTGTCATTATAGATAGATGCTAATCATCTCTCTAATTGGGTGAGTGAGATATTTCTCTACCATGAAGTAGATGTAGGACACCAAATTCTTGCTGACATAAGTGGTTGAAGGGGCTCTAGATATTCTATTCAATATAGTCATAATCACTCTAACCCCATCTCTAAATTGGGTGACTAGGATATTTCCAATGGGGTCTCAGATCACATGGTTCCCTTGGATAAACCATGGCCTAAGGATGGTGTCTAAGTCATTCTTGCCAGTCCATTCCTTGATGGTGGGAAAGTCTACTTGGGGTTCTTGAAGTTTGTAAGAAATATTTAAGGCTAATAGAGAAATGTATGCAATTATCCTAAAGGTCCTTTCATGAATAATCTAACCTTGTTCAATTCAAAAGTCTTTAAAAATGGGAGCAAGGATGTCAATATAGTTGATTACCTTAGGTTTGGTACTAGTATGGTGGAGACTATCCATTTGGATTAAAACTAAGTCATAGTAGTTTATGTTTATAGTGGAAATATTTTATTCCTCCTTCATGATGGGTTGCATCTCTTCAATGGTCCAAAAGAGTTCAAACCAGTTCCTATTGCCAATGTTCAATCTTGTAGTGTCTAGGCTTGTGTCTTTGAAGACCCTCCCTTCATTGTTTATAGATAGATACAACTTTATTTCATCCTTATGTTATTACCCCTAAGCTACCATGGCTTCCAAACTTGCAAATTGCTCACAATAAAATTGCAAATGGTCTCTAGGTCAATTCTTCTTACTTAAATTATAGTTAAACTCCTTTTAGCTTAACTATGATCAATACAAGCTCAAATTAGGGTATTTTATGCTAGTTTGGGTATCTCTTAAAGATTTAATTGATATGGCTTATTCATACTTAGGCTCATTCATTCCTTAGATTTGATTTTAACCTTTGCCTTTATACATTTTCCTTTTTGACCACACAAGATATTCATCTTTGTCATTTTTTGCTTGTGTGGTGCTTATTTGGCATCTATCTGGCAACTTTAATTACATTTTTATTAAATGCCTCAAATCACTAGTCACTATTATTTATAATTTTCCCTTTTCTTTATACTGTCAAATTATTACCCATAGATCAATGTGGTCTATTGATCATGATCTAGGATCTCTCATGTTATTGGCCATCTTTGCTTTTAGCCCTGTGGTTGTACCACTTAGCATCTCCATTGGTTTTTTGAGCTCTATATCTTACACCAATCATATATTGAACACATGTTTACCATTTGTAGATCCTATGGGCTCTTAAATCTCTATTGGATAGTCTTTGGTGATTTCACATCATTAGATCATCCAGGTCTGACAAACTTGATCTATTGATCCTAAAATATGTACAAACTTTAATTAGTGCATGGTCGTATAAAGTAACTTAGGCTAAATTATTTTAATCTATGTTTATTTCATGTCAATAAACACACCATAAATTTAGGCTAAAATATTTTATGTTAAGTTTTAAAGCATGATATCAAGTGACCCTTAAAATGATATAAAACATGCCACTTTGTATATGTAAAATATTTGAAGAGATCGAATTTTATAGCCTCATAAATGTCAATGATATCCTAAAATATGTAAAATGATGTTCAAGAGAATGTCAAATTTAAGCTCATGAAGTTCCTTAGGTTTGGTGGGCTTAAAGTTGATGGTCTCATAGATGTCAATGATAGCCTTATAAGCATTAAATAATGGTTGAAAATTTTCAATGTTAAGCTTGTAAAGCTCCTATATTCTATAGATATTAGATTCAATTCACTCCATTTGATCAAGATCCATGACAAGGTGAGAGTTGTTTGATCAAGATCAAAGTGAGTGCATGCGATTATTTTGGGGCTCTATTAACATTAAGCTTTTTATGCAAGAGTTTCATGTGGTGGATTTATAGGGTTCTTAATCTTGACCCTAGGGAGGTCTTATATGTTTTTGATCTCCATCTGAGTCCCTAAGATAATGATACTTATCAACCTTGTAGGACTCCTTTAGCCTCTAACATTTCAACATTATCTTCACTCCACTGGATCCATTTTGGGTAAGTGGCTATTAACCATTGATCTTAATCTAGACACTTATACATGATTGACTCCATTAGATAATTAAATTGAATACCTAAGTTTTAATCTAAGGTTTTATTATATTAAAAAATACAACAAGGCCTTACATAAAAACTTAGGCTTAAGATTATGTTTAATAATGGGGCCTATTTAAACTTGGGTGATCTCATGTCATCTAATCTTTGGTTTCACTTAAGCATGAGTAATTGATCATGATCTTCGTGATGATTTGGGATTTTTCCTAAGGGTGAAGGCTTTAAGATCTTTGGGCTTCTTTCACTTTTTCTGATCAAAGGGGGCAATGAAACAAACATCATTAGATCTAAAAAAGGTAAAAGCATCTAAGTTAGGACTCAAGATGAAATAAGAACTTAGGTTAAAGAATTAATAATAATGTCTTGTTTATGTTGATAAACACAAATTGGGCCTTATAATTAAGACTTTAGGCTAAAATAGGTAACAAAGGGGACCATGCTAGAAAAAATTAATGGATCTTGCCAATACGAAAGCTAGATTAGTTAGAAATAAAGGAAATAAAAAGGCGGCAATAATGAAAAGGGACCAAACATGATTTTAGGGTAGGTTTTGGTCATATTGTGAAACATGACTAAGAATTAGCATAAAATTATGTTTAATTAAAAATTTTAAGTATTCTCATCAAATGTGCTCGTACCAAATGTAAATTTGAACCAAGGGTTTATACTAGGGTTTCTTAAGGGGGCTTTCAGAATATGAATCCAAGTTCAATTTTTCACAAATAAAAGGCTAATGAAAGCTTTAATAGTTTCAATCTATAAACTCTAATCATTATCCATTATCAAGAGTTCCATAAAAATTATAACTTAAAGAGATGAGGACCAATTATTAGCAACACTAGGCAAGCTCAAAGCAAAATTATAAGCATATAGGCCATTCTTATTAAGGTGGGTGATCTTCAAATTTTGATAATGATCTAATCATATCAAGTTTTTAGTGTTAAGGTACAAAATATCTCAAGGGCCCTAATTTTAAAAAAATGTGGATATGTTAACCTCAACAAATGGAAACTTCCAAGGGAAATTATCAAAATGTTAGAACCTAAATACTCTAGTCCAGACAAATAACTAGGTCACTTATCCTACTTGATCAGTGCCATTATTGAGATCTATTCATGGTTGAAATAGGCATTACACATGTATGACTAAGATCAAATATCAAAACATATCCATGTTGTCTATGTGCTTTAATTCCACTTACTATTTTCCATAGGATTTAGGGGACAAATTCTAGGTTTCATGTCTTTAATCACTAACACTGACTTGGATCATGATTAGATATTCATGAAGAACCATGATTCTAGTTCAGGGAAGGCTTGGGAATTTCTCTATTGTAATCCAAGCATCCATAACCCCAATAGAGATGCCTTTAACTCCTCTCAAAGCCTTACTCCATGACCAACTAGGCATCCATAGCCCTAGTGGAGATTACCAAAATCACCTATGCTTGGAAAGCTTTTGATTTTTCATTAAATTCTTATTTTTCTATTTTTATATCTTTTATGATTTTATCAAGGTTAGAAACTAGGGTAGCTAGGTTTAAGGATTTGGTAAAGTGTTTTATCCTAAAAAAATCACAAATGGTTGTAACCATTGTCCCGAGCAAGGATGTTTGTTAAGTGCAAGCATGACTATGCCTCAATAGATTAATCTTTCATCCTACAAGTGCAAATCTTCTTAAAACCAAATTTAGGTCAAGACAATGTTTAAGCTCTTATGGAATAATTGACATCTTCTATTAGTCCTTACAAGTTTCTTCAAATCATAAAATTAGGCCCATATTTCAGACCCATCATCAACATATGTATTAGTTTCATACCCACATTCTTGAACTTTGGAGATATAAGCAAACTAAATAAACATTGAGCTAAGGATTATCCAAAAGGACTTATTGTAAGCAAGGAACAAGGCAACAAGAGGCAAACACACAATAGAAATTAGTAAAGTAAGAAACAAAATGGAAGTGAACAAATATATACATATTTATGTAAAAACAAGGATATGCAAGAAAGAACTAGAAGAAACTAACTAGCCTACCTAATCTAACTCTAATCATCTTATAGGTTTACTCTATGAAAACCCCAGAAGGATCAACAAAAAAGTAATTCTTGAAGTATTTCCCATTGGTGGGTAGTATGAACTTTACTCCTTATAAGTATTTGAGTTTAAATATGTTGTCTCCAAGCATGTATTCAATTTTATATGGGCCAATCTATAGACATGTGAACTTGTCATGCTTTTCCTTAGGCTCATATGTTCTTTTCCTAAAAGAGAACTAAATCCCCTTGTCTAAACACCTTGATCTTTGATCTCTTGTCAAACCACCTCTTTACCATGGTCTGATGTCTTTTTATCATGCATCTTCCATATGGATAATGTCTAACATCCTTGAGTTCATAAATTATTGATCTTTCTTTATGTACTCTAGCTTAAACTTGTAAGTTAGTAGCTTGAGTGTGATGCAAAATATAGGTTCCTATCCATATACCAACAGGAAGGGAAATGCTTTAATATAATGCTTAACTCTTATTTTATCATCCCAAAAGGTATACTTAAGAAGCTTATGCCATGTTCTAGGTTTGTCTACAATAAACTCCTTAATGGCTTTCATCAAGTTCTTGTTTATTGATTCAGACACTCCATTACCTTAAGGATAATGGTTGGATGAAAAATTAAGACAAATTCCATTATCATATACCCATTATGTCATCTCTATGGACATAAATTCAGATCCTTTATCACACACCAAAGAGACTAGAGTTCTAAATCTAGTACATATGTTCTCCTCCAGAAACTTGATCACTTTTTTTAGTCTTACATTGTTTGGTGGCTACAGATTTAGTCCACCTTATATAATAATCTATGGTAGTTAGGACATACTTGTGACCTTATAATGAATTGGGGTTGATTAACCTTACAAAGTCTAACCCCCATTGAGTAAAGGGTTTGTCAATCATGACTAGTTGTGAAGACATTTCTACCTTTGGCTCCTTTGTGTTGACTATCTAGCATGAATGGCATTCCCTCACATGTATATGAGTATCTTTGAAGACAATGGGCCAATATTAATTAGCCCTAAGAATATTTTTATATATCCTAGATGGAAAGTGATCATTATTTTAGTGGCTTCTTCCTTTGAGACACATCTCAGGTACCCAACTTCAAAGTTTTTTTAGGATAGGATCCCATTCTTCATGAGGTAGTGAGTTGCCTTGAGCCTCAAATCTCTTCTCTATTCCATGGTTAAAACTACATAATTCTTAGCTTAGGGTTGGTATTAACAATCATTTGAATTAGACCTTGACACCTTACCAGTTTTGTAGTCTTTATTTCCATATCATACTATTGGAGAATAGACATCCATTTACCCCTTTATTCTCTAAGTTCACACTGGCTTAGCATTAGCTTAGTAGTTAGATCTGTTAGAATAACATGCACCTTATTCCTAAGAATGTAGTGCCCAAATTTCTTGATAGTTTTAACTAATACAAAGGCTTTCTTATTAATAAGAGGATATTTTAACTTAGCATTCTTCAAATTAGTACTCATAAAAGAAATTAGATGGTCAGATCCTTCTATTTTTTTAGTCAAAATAAAAACAATAGTATGATCAAAGGAGAAAGATTAGAGATAAAAGTCTTTTGAAAAGTTAGGACTTATCAATATTGGAGCTTGATTGATTTCTCCTTTTATGTCTTTAAAGGCTTTCTTAGAATCCTCATTCCATGAGACTTTGGAATCCTTCTTCACCATGTCATTCAATGGTTTGACAATCTCTACAAAACTAGAAATAAACTTTCTCACAAATTTTATCTTGATAAAAATGATTTTAATTCCTTTATACTATTGAGAGGCTCTATCTTGGATATAACTTCTAAAACTTTGTTTAAGAGGTATAGTATGGGTGATGAATCTTGGATCAAAGATATTTAATTCATCATAACACCAAGCTATGACATCTTTGTATTTTGTCAACAACTTTTTGGCTCTCTTATTTTTAGCACTAGTGCAAGATTTTCCAATGTTAACCAGTTGAATTTGATCCTGAGGCTCAAAATCAATAGCATTTTAGTCTTTTTCACTTACTTTTAGAATCTTCAAAGCTTCAACCACCTTGTTTTGATCAAATAGCCTCTCCAAGGTAATCATCCCCTTAGGGATATTATTATTTAGTTAAATGACTTTACCATCAAATTTTCCTTCTTTAAATGCATTCTCATTAGCCTCATCAATGATATAAGATTTGAATGATCTTGAACTAGTCATGAAGTTTAGGATTTGTTGGACATCACTAAAGACTTGCAAACATATCACATTATGTGGGAGTGAAGGGCAAGGTACAAGCTCAATACTAAATTTGGGTGAATCTTGGTCAAGCATGAGATTAGTTACAACAGAGGCAAGCTCATCAACATCCTTATTTTATTCTTTAAGGATACAAACAATGTTTAAGGCATCAAAAGATTTCACTATATCCCATGTTCTAAATGTACACCTTTTGAGTTATGATATTTTTCATTGATACTTTATTTTCACTTGATTTAATATTATTTTTTATTCACCATACGCTCATAGTTCCTTGATCTTGTTCTTGATGGAAAATCATAGACCCAAGATGAGGGCTTTATATTCTACACGGTTATTGGTGCAAAGAAATTGGAGTTTATAATAAGCATGACATTTATCACCAATAGGGTCAATTAGAATAATGCCTACTATATATCTAGCCTTATATGTAGCCCCATCAAAATGTAACTTCCATAAACTAGGCACAAAATTAGAAGCTTTAGGATCACTAGCTTTTGTAGTCTTTAGGGTGAAAAACCCTAGGTCTGAATCAATTATGTTGACCCTTTCATTGATAGCATTATATTCAGCAATCATGTGTTTCATCCTTGACTATCTTTCAACCCTAATTTGGTTGTAAACTTCCTTCCAAGGTAGCCATAGGTATGAACAATATATGGGCATGCATCCATTCAAATCCTTCATCCACTCTCTCCTTAAAATTAATCCATATGCATCAAGGATATCTACTAATTTGATATCAATAAATTTTTGGACTCTTGGCTCAAAATCCAATTGCATGTGAACATTTAATGATTCTCCAACCACCTTAACCCTAGACTTATCTAATTCGGTTACAACCCTATTAGACTTAATGGGGGTCAAACCAAGTTGTTTGAAAACACCTACAGGCATGAAATTTGAAGAGGCACCAAAATCCCACAAAAAATTATGTAATTTCTTGGCAAATATTTTGATTCTAAGTAAGAAGGTTGGATACTCTATTTTAGATTTATATATGGCCACATTGGCATTATCAATCTTGGACATTTTTCTAAACTTTTTGGACAAGGATTTTAATAATAGATCCATTTTTTCTATGATTTGTGTCAATTCATGCAAGGCGATATTAGCTTTGATTTTCTCCATGCCATATATAATGTTATAACCAGTCTTATTAGAATAATTGGAAGTATGAGCCCTAGGTTTAGAAGCACTTCCCTTTGGAGGCTCTGGATTCTTGTTTGAACTGGTATCTGAAGGTAACAAACTTATTTAGAGGAGTATAAGTAGTCAAAGGCTACTTCAATTCTTTGTTTTTTTAGAGGATATGTCTTCATCAAGAACTTTTAGAAGGCATGAACCTCTTTAGGAACATCATCTAGCTCATTATCCTCTTAGAAGGGGAGATAAAATGTTTCCACCATGAAGGTTTGGTCATTAGGCTTGGATCCTAAGGTAATTTCACCATTATATTTGTTAGGCACTACTTCAAAAGTCTCCAAATCTTCTTGAAATGCCTCAAAATATTTACAAAATTCAATGCAATAAATCTCACCATGATTAGTTGTACAATGGGACTCTATAATAATCAAGGAAAATAATGTCAATGAGATTAATGGCCATAGTCTTATTTTTAGAGGAGGTTTCATTATTATTATTGTTGTGGAAACTATAATTATTAAACCTATTATTTGGTATATTCTATCTCTAGAAAGAGAAGTTCCTACTAGAAGTTTCTCTAGTATTACCAACTTGCTTTTGTAGCTAAAAGAAGTTAGTGCTCAATTTTTCAGAATGGACTCATTCCCACTTTTAGGGGTTTCTAAATTATGAACTTAGTTTTTGTTGGTACCAGTGGTTGGTACCAAGGTATTTTGATTAGTTTCATTAAATCCATTATTATCAATGTGGTTGAAGAACCACAAATTTTGGTTAAGAGCAGCATGTCTTAGAGGTAACTGGTTCAGATTTGAGAGTTAATTAAGAATAGGTACATTTTAGTTATTATTTGGAAAGGCATTCAAGGTAGGCATATGTGGATTAACATTGGGAATAAAATAAGACATCTGGCCTTGAGGTTTCATTTAGTCATTAATGATCACAACCTTAGCATAAGATAAATCTAGTGTGTTCATTTAACCTATAGCTCTCTTAATAAACAATGAGGTCATGGGATAAAAGAAATATTTATAAATTTACAAGGCTAATGCCTAATTAGGATTATAAGGGTCAATAGTTATACTATACATCTTTTATAACCTTACATTCATAGATATTATGGGTTCATTATCATCCCTTTTTAGGTTTGTAAATTTTTGGTATAAGATACAGGGGTTAATAATTTTGCCAAATTGGTCAATGAAGGTGTTATTAAACTCATCCCAAATAGTGATGCAATCATTAGGTACATTTAAAAAACACTCATATACAACATAATTAAATATAAATTGGAACAACCTACATGCTACATCCTCATGAGTTACATTTAATAATCTTAGTGTAGCTTTAAATGATTTAGTATGTTCCTCTACTATCACAATACCACTAGGATAAAAAGTTGACAAATTATTTTTAGGATTGTGAGGGAGATCATGAATTTTACTTTGTACATTGATAGGATAGATTCCCAACCAAGCCATACCTAGATTAATATTGAATGCATGAGTACCTTGGAGTGGTAAAGATGGCAAAGACTTTGAATGCCTACATCTACCTTTGTCTCTCTTGGTTCTCCTATGGACTTCCAAATCAAGCAAAGGTTATCTTGTATCAAATATGATCTTGTATATATTATTGGTAGTTATTGCTTGAAGATTTGAGATCTTATTTAAAATATGATGTATCAAACTAATCTTTACAAAGAATGAGGATCAGATTTATACACTAAGCTAATCTTGTAAAGTCTTATGTAAAAAAAACAAAGGGCATAAAACTTTAATTAAGTGAGCTAAAATATGTGTCTAATTATGATAATATGGTCTATCTTTACAATTATAAGATCAAATAAACCTATATCTATTAAATATATACCAACCTTTAATCAAAACAAGCTATTCTAACTTCAAACACTATGTTTTTCATATCTTAAACTATATTTACCATAATTGATCATCAAACCTCAAATACCTTTGATATTTCTCTAAAGCAAGCACAAAGGTGGGTCAAAGATCAATTATCTTTATGTAAAAGTGAAAAGATAACACCAATATTAGATCAAAACACACCAAAATTAACAAATATTCAACAAATTCACACCCTCCTTCTAGTGCTAACAGATCTAAGTCCTTTTGATGCCTCTAAATGTATCATAGGTTCTCTTAGTGTTTAAGAAAAATTCTCATTTTATAATTAAGAAAATTCATGGCATGAGTAGTAGGTTTTATTAATCTAGTTACCTATGGTGAAATAGCGGTAGATAAAATTGATTGTTCCACATATTTATGTTGATTGGTGGTTGGGAGCCATCATGGTCCTTGTGAATTTCAAATTATCTATGATAATAAAAGTGAACTATGATCAAAGTCCTAAGCTAAAGGCTAATATAAATGAATATTTATAGTGGGATTAAAATAGAGTGGTCTAGTTAAAAAATAAGCAAAAGGATAGGGTAGGGTAGAAAATAAGTGTGTGATTGCTGGTCTTTGTTTTGAACATCATGAAAAGGCTTAAATTTTAACAAAATATACATTTAACCAGTATACAATGCAAAATATCATAAGCTTAGATTTCACCATACACCAAGGAAACTTCTAAGGATACTATGAAATTGTACAAGTAAGAACTAGATTTAATTTAAATATTTGTTACCATATTCAAATAGCATTAGCACATATGAATATAGAAAAAATGAAATGAAGAAAATTTGAGATCCTTAAACTAATCTATCATAAGCATAAATTAACAACCCTATATCAAAGATGCAAGTTCAAAATTAATAAAATCCATTCAAATTCAAAACTTAGATACAATAATTGAGCAAAAAGCCACATTAGAAATTGACACAATACATTTGGAAAATCTTTCTAGAATTCCTTAATTGTATTAATTTATCAAAGTATACATATTTTTCTCAAAATTTTCTCCTCTTAAAAAATGGAAATACTACCTTTTATAGAAGGACAAGGTAGTAAACCAGTCAGTTACAATATATAAATGTATAAAGATAAGGACAACTATCCTTATTTGCAACTCTATAATACATTTACTTTTCCAAATGGACTGACCTAGAGGTAAATACACTAAAACCTAGAATATGCCTTTAAAAAATAATTCCTCTTCCAAAATGTTACAAATTTTTACAAAATGGATTATTATTTAGTTGGTGGGACCTATGATTAAGAAATCACTTATTGCTACTGAAAGATGTTCATGTCCTTTTGGTGTTTCTCATTTATTATCTCCAAGTCCATAGCCAGTTTTAGGAGACACTCGTCCTCTTTGTTAGCGCTCATTTAATTCCTTGTCATTTCTAGCCATGGCTTCTTTAATGTTCTTGGCCTCAATTATTCTTTCTCCTACATTAAATATCATGTCTAATATCCTACTATTATCTACCCTAGATTGGCCTTGGCTTTTAATTCTTATTTCTTGTGTCACCAAAGTAGCCCTTTATATTCATCATATTTCATGATGCCTAGGATAGTGAGTTGTGCAGGGTCAATGAGAATAGTTCCAAGGAGATATTCAATCCTTTATATTAGTTCCTCATCATCCTTTAAGAGTCTCTCTATATCCTTTGACTAAGCACATAAACTTTGGACTTTCTCAACCATAATTCATAAAATTGCATTCAAATGTCCCAAACTAATTATTTTGAACCCAAGAATCTATCCTTTAGCTTATATATTGATTAGCTTTGTTATTTTATCCTCTAAAGATTGTCATTATTCTATTAAACCCTTGGCCAGTGTATTTTGTTGGGCCAATGCACTTTGCCTCAGCTTCATTGATTTCAAGTTATCAAATATGTTATACAAGGATTCATCTAGCATTTTGACCATTTCCTCTGGGACTCATAACACTACCTAGCTCTCTAGATTTTCCTTTTCCTTATCCAAATTATATATCCTTTGCTTCATACCCATGATGCCTACTTTGACCAAAGCTAAATGAACCTCAGATAGGATTTATACATCTTCCTCATGGATGGGGAGTTCACCAAGCTATTGTCCCCCAATTGGAGTTAAGTCTAGAAATGGATCAACCTTTTGAAAGGTGGATTCTTTAGTTCCCACCATGGCATTTATAGTTATCACTCTTTCTAAGCCAATTGTCTCAATATTAAATTTTATAGTGGTAGTTGGTTATGTGTGCTTTGGAGGTTTAGGAGCCTCCATATAGGTGATACTTAAGGCTCTTAGAGTCTCTATTTGATTTCTGTCTGACCCTATAGTGGCCACTATTCT
Organism: Torreya grandis; assembly: GCA_037957365.1. Taxonomy (NCBI): domain Eukaryota; kingdom Viridiplantae; phylum Streptophyta; class Pinopsida; order Cupressales; family Taxaceae; genus Torreya; species Torreya grandis. Next base: position 1,778,886 of record JARHVA010002854.1, read on the forward strand.
TTGTTCTTCATCTTCCTTAATCAAATCCCTTATCCATGGCTTGATATCATCATGTACATAAATATTGATAGTTTGGGTCAAGGCCCATGAGTGGGATAATGAGGGGATCTTCTATATTTTTTGATAGATGAACCAATTAGGGATGATTAGTACTTTAATGGGGTATTCATCATTGAATAAGTTTATTTCACTCATAGGGTGAGTAAAAGTCAACTTGGGATTCTTTTTACCAACTAGGACCATTGCCAATTTTGCCTTTCTCTTCCTTAATGGTGTCATTGAGACTAGATATAAGGTAGGTCTTTCCCTTTTCTTTCATAACCTCCTCTAGTTGGTATTATGATTATTTAACATGTTCTTCCTCTTCATCATAGTTGTATGACTCAGCATACCTTGAGGGCATCTTTCAATATCTCATCAGGATCCAAGATAATCATGTCTAGGTATTCAATGGGGGATGTTGGTATTTAAGGTAGGGTTGAGGATGAGGGTACCTCACTAGGCCTTTCTTTTAGAATTTCCTTGCTAGTACCATGTGTAATCTATGTTTGGAGATGTTTCCATTCCATTTTTGGTTTCTCTTGAGGGAGCCTTGAAGGGCCAGACAATAAATGGTACTATAGGGGCCCCATTTTCCATATATCTCTAAGGGTATTTGTATCACTAGCCAATATATTCTCAATTATAATGTTATGTCTATTAATCCTATCAAATATTTATTTAATTTTTTTTTTTTTGATGTATAAGTTGTCATAGGCATTAATCTGGTGCTCATATAGTAGCTTCAGCAAGTTTTTAGATTTCAAATTTTTGGAGACTGTACCACTAAGGTCCCACTAATTCAACTCATCAAGTTGAAATTTAAAAAATTCCTTGTGCCTATATATATTACTTACTTCATCCCAATTCTATAGCACAATTTTTTGAATGATCATAGGAAATGGATGGAGAAATCCTTTCATCTTATCCTTACACACTCTATCCACACCATGAAGAAGTTGGTATGTAATTTCTTGCTTTGCCAGCTTGATGGGACCACGGATAGCCAAGTTGTAAGGTTGGTTTAGAATCCCTTCAATCTAAATCACTATATAGTATGGTTATAACCAAATGTCTCCCATTAGCTCCACATTTTTTTGAATAAAAAGGTGACCCTAGGTATGGGGATCCCTATGATGGCTTCTACCAAAGCTGGATACACAAATTCATAGATGAATTAGATGTTTTGCCTATATTTAAATATGTGTAACTTTGAATTGTGATGGGAAACTATGAATCTACCCTCAAATGACCAATTCTTGATATAATGGATCTTTTTGGATACTAACAAGGCATCCAATAGATAGAACATCATGAATAATTATGTACAGGTCTTCGTCTTGATGGCCATAAATTATCATTATAGATAAATTTTGATCATCTCTCCAATTGGGGGAGTGAGTTCTTCCTCTACCATGAAATAGATGTAGGATACCTAATTCTTACTAACATAAGTGGTTGAAGTGGTTTCAGATATTCTATTCAATAGTTTCATAATTACCCTAACCCCCTCTTTGAATTGGGAAACTAGGATATTACCATTGGGGTCTTGGTTCACATGGTTCCCTTGGAGAAACCATAGCATAAGGATGATGTCCAAGTCATTCTTTCTAGTCCATTCCTTGATGGTGGGTAAGTCTACTTGGGGTTTTTTAAGTTTGTGATAACTCTTGAAGGCTAATGGAGAAATGTATGAAATTATCCTTAAGGTCCTTTCAAGAATAATCTAACCTTTTTTAATTATATGATCTTTAAAAATGAGATAAAAGATGTCAATACATTGGATAACCTCAAGTTTGGTGGCATAATGGTATAGACTAGCTATTTGGACTGCAACCAGGTCATAGTACCTTCTATTTATAGTAGCAATATTTTATTCTTCCTTGATGATAGGCTACATCTCTTCAATGATATAAAAGAGTTTGGGCCACTTCTTATTACCAGTGTTAAATGATGTAGTGTCTAGGTATGTGTCTTTGAAGACCCTCCCTTCATTATCTATAGATAGTTACAACTTTATCTTATCCCTGTGTTGTTGCTTCTCAATTTCCATGGCTTTTAAACTTGTAAATTACTCACAATTGAATTGAAAATGATCTCTAGATTAATTCTTCTCTATCAAATTGTAATTTAACTCCTTTTAGCTTAACTGTGATCAATTTGAACTCAAATTAGGGTATTTTATGCAAGTTTGGGGCTCTCTTGAAGCTTTAATGGTGATGGATTATTTAGACTTAAGCTCATTCATGCCTTAGATTTGATTTTGACCTTTACCTTTATAAATTTGCCTTTTTGAGTACCTAATATCTTCATCTTTGTCATTTTGTGCTTGTACGGTGCTTATTTAGCATCTATCTAGCAACTTTCATGGAATTTTCCATAAATTCCTTCAAGGAACTAGCCATTGTTATTTAAAATTTGTCCTTTAATTCACACCATCAAATAATTTCTCATGAATCAATGTGGGTTGTTGATCATGATCTAGGATATCATATGTTATTAGCCATCTTTGTATCTAGCCCCATGGTTGTACTCCTTGGCATCCCCGTGGGTTTTTTGATCTTTATATCCTACACTAGTTGTATATTAAATGTGTGTCTTCCACATGTTGAGCCCATCAGATCTCGAAGCTCTATTGAATAGTCTTCAGTGTTTTTTTCATGTTCAATCATTTAGGTCTAATGAAGCATGATCTATTGATCCTATAAGATGCACAAAATTTAATCAGTACATTGTCATAGAAATAAACTTAGGCTAATATATTTTAATCTAAATTTATTTCATGTTAATAAACATGAAATATATTTAGGCTAAAACATTTTATGCTAAGTTTTAAAGCATGATATCAAATGACCCTTCGAATGACATAAAACATGTCCCTTTTTCTAAGTAAAATATTCAAAGAGCTTAAATTTTATAGCCTCACGAATGTCACTGATGGCTTCATAAATGTCAAATGATGTTTAAGATAATGTAAAATTTAAGCTCATGAAGTTCCTTATGTTTGGTGGGCTTAAAGTTGATAATCTCATGGGTGTCAATGATGGATTTGTGAGCATCAAATTATGGTAGCAAGAACATAAATTTTAAGCTCATCAGGTTCTTGTATTCCATAGATCTTGGATTTAATTCACTCTATTTGATCAAGAGCCACAATGAGGTGAGATCCATCCAATTAAGATCATAATGAGTGTATTACATTGGTTTAGGGTTTTGTTAACATTAAGCTTCATATGTGGGAGTGCCACATGGTGGATTTTTAGCATTCTTGAGATTCGACCTTGTTGACCCTGGGGAGATCCCATTGGTTGTTGATCTCCATCTGAGTCCCCAAGATAATGAAACTTATCATCATCATGGGATTCCTTTGCCTTTGACATTTCAATGTTATCTTCACTCCATTGGATCCATTTTGGGAGAGTGGCCATGAACTTTATTTTAATCTAGACACTTATACATGATTGGCTCCATCAAATAATTGTAATCAGAACCTAAGGTCTTATTGTATTATAAAATATAATGAGGCCTTACTTACAAACTTAGGCTTAATATTATGTTTAATAATGGGGCCCATTTAACGTTGGGTGATCTTGTGATGTCTAATCTTCAATTCAACTTAAGCACGGGTCATTGATCATGATCTTTGTGATGATGTGGGATTGTTCTAAAAGGTGAAGGCTTTAGGATCTTTGGGCTTCCTTCAATCCATATGATCAAGGGGGTGATAAATATAGAGTCATTAGATATAAAAAATGCAAAATCATCTAAGTCAAGACTCAAAATGAAATAAGAACTTAGGCTAAAGTGTTAAGACCAAGGTCTCATTCATTTTGATAAACACGAATGGGTCCTTAAAATTAAGACTTTAGGATAAAATAGGTAACAAAGGGGACCATGCTATAAAAAAGAAAAGGACCTTGCCAATATGAAATATAGATTTGGTCAAAAATAAAGAAAATAATAAATGGTAAAATAATGAAAAGGGACCAAGCATGATTTTAAGCTAGGCTTTGGTTGTGTTGCAAAACACAACTAAGCCTTAGCATAAAATTAGGTTTAAGTCAAAATTTGAATTATTCTCACCAAATGTTTTCCCACCAAATGTATATTTAAACCAAGGGTTTATACTAGGGTTTATTGAAAGGGGATTTTAGATTATGAATCTAGGTTCAAGTTTTCACAAATTAAAGGCTAGTTAAATCTTGAATAGAGTTAATCTATAAACTCTAAGTATGATCCATCAACAATAGCTCCATAAAACCTACAACTTTAAGACATGATGACTAATTATTAACAAAATTATGAAATTTCAAAGCAAAATTGTAATTAAATAGGCCATTCTTATCAAGGTGGATGATCTTTAAATTATGATAATGATATATTCATATTGATTCTCTAGTGTTAAGGTTCAAAATATCTCAAGGGTACTAATTTTCAAAAAATTGGGGTATGTTGACCTCAAACGATTAAACATGTGTGTACATTATGAAATACCTAATGAAACAAGATGTGACAACTATAATACTTCTAGGTTATTCATCATCTTTGCTTTGGTATATTTAGATATAGGTCATGTACTATCACTCCTTATCAAATAATCAAAACTCTAGTTCTTCATCTTCATAGTGGTTGTGGGAAAAAATGGGTTAGTGGGCACATTATGTTAAAATAGTCTATATAACCCTTCATCAATGAGTACTACCTACATATCCAATATTCTAAAGAGACCCTTAGACTTATGTAGTTATCCCCTATGTGTTGGATTTTATCTGAATCATGTAATGGGTGATAATAAAGTACAATAATAACTAAGCTTGTAACTTGGTAAATATAGACCTTGTGTCTCTTTTTCAATACTTCAAACCTATAGATATGTTATCCCTATGACTAATATGTAAATAAGAGAAAAAAGGGAATCTTTACCTAGTTGAGTACTTGATTAAATGATTTTGGTAAGTTTCTTAGTGAGTAAGGAAGATGTTTCTAGGTGAGGAATGAGTGAGGGTTGACCTTATATTTATACCAATCCCTAGTGAGAATAATTCACACAATAACACTTAAGTTAACCTTTAAGATATGTTTCATTTTAAATTATATGAATTTAGGGAACTAGACACTTGAATCAAAGAAAGACACCTACATTGATGTAGGTGTCTATCTGAGATGAAAGTGTTTGGTGACCAAGAAAATTGGTATAGGATCACAACTTATAGAGGCATAAGCTAAGCATTTTTTCAACATTTTGGGTAAGATATAAGGCTTAGGTCATCAATATAATACTAGTTAGACAAAGAGATAGACCAAGGGACACAAGAGAGAGCAGATGTAAAACTTATGGAAGACGAAAATGTTTAGTATTAAGAGGAACAACCAAGGTAAAAGTTTTCCAAGTGTACAATATTGAGGTTGTATATAATTTAGAAATAGTTTCTATGTTTTTTCCCTTTAATATATTAATTAAATTTCCATTTTAAAGAAAATTAATGCATACTTAGGTGTGTATAACACACCTCATCTTTGTTTAAATCCAACTTGAGTGCTTTGTTAGTGACTTACCTATAACTAAGAGCATGTTATAGTTTAGAATTAGTGCATATAATATAAAATTTATAGTATTCAAATGATTTAAATTTAAATAGAAAAATGTTTAGGAGTACAATTGTGCATCGATGAAACCACCTTGCTTATTAGGAACTTGATTTGAAAGATGTATCATTTTGAATCACTGAAATTGAGATAAATAAAAATATAAATCTATAAAGTGTATATATAATTATGTGTGTGTGTGTATGTATGTCTGTATGTATGTATGTATGTATGTATGTATGTATGTATGTATGTATGTATGTATATATATATATATATACACACACACACACATATGTGTGTGTGTATATGTATGTATGTATATATAGATATATAGGATGGTCCATCCCCCCAACCTTAGGTAAAAGTTTAATTTCCACCTAGTAGTTGAGACTATCTCAATTATGCAACCCAATCATACTTATAACTTGGTGAGTATGAGTGAACCAAGTCAACTCACACTATCAAACTAGTGAGGCTAGATGATAAAATCAAGTCCAACCTAAAAACATGGAAATGTCAAGTGATTTAATCATATCAACCATACTAAAAAGGTGAACCAACTACTTTAGTATATTGGACTTATATGTTTTGTAAATATCATACCTAGTAGTGGTGATAGTCCTTAAAAGTGTTTTAAATTTGAATCTGATTTGGATTTTACAATATTAAGTATAAATTGTATATAATATTCACTTTAGACATGTCTCATGCTAAACCTATGTATAAAAATGGTGCCAATGTTATAAATTTTTCCACAAATGTGTATTTGAATCATATAATTGTGTGTTCTAGCTAATATGTAAGTTTAAACAAGTGTGTGTGACATGTTACCATAACATGCCCCCACTATTTATGAATAAATATAAAAATTGATATAAATGACAATGTTAAGGACATGTTTTGAAAACATTCCCTAGATGTAATCTAGGTATGTTAAATACTGAATAAGTGTGGAGAACATGTTTCTAAAACATGCTCCAATATATACATATATATATATATATATATATATATATATAATTGTGAATGTGTATAATCCATGTCTCTATGACATGCCCCCACTAAAATTGTAACTATGAATGTGTGGAATCCATGCTTTTATGACATGGCCCCACTGATATGCCCCCCATTTTTTGGTGAGGGATAATAGAAACTGGTATGTACCTCACCTCAAATGAATAATACTACCATATAAATAATAATGAACCATCTAGAATATAGAAGAACATGTCTAGGTAAATGTATCATTGAAGATAATGGAGTGCAACACATCAAGGCCTAAGATAGATGATAAATATCATGGCAACATATAGATATTAAAAATATAAGATCAACAAGCAATCAAACACACACAAGAGCACTAAAAACTAAGTCAAGAAATAATGGTCCAAAGAGATCGTAAATAAGGAGAATGTTTAAATGCCACACAATCAAATGAACATGACTTCATCAAAACTACATAAATAAATAATGAAATATTTAAATTTCCATACAATATTCAATGACATATTCAAATGTCAAAGAAAAAAATAAATGCACAAAGGCCACAAACAATAGATCATATTCAAATTCTCAATAGACAAGATAATAATAAGGTAATACACTCAAGGAAGTGCATAAATGAAATTACAATCAATCAACATAGCATATCATAGTAGCCCATGGATATAATGTGTTATCAAAACACATCAAGTACATACTATATCAAGTACACTATAAAAGACATGAGCATGGATAAATACATGTTTAAGTACATATATGAGATCAAACATGATAATTTAAATTAAACATATAATTATGTAACTTAGATGTATCATGATCAAAGGAGATATATGCCCCCAACACTATGGTGATAAGAGTAGAGGGAAATCCTAACATTCAAAAGTTCTTAGATCATGTATTTAGGTATTCTTGTATCACAATAAAATATAAACATGAAATACATGTATGCCAAAATAATTGATAGGTTATCCATAAACATGAAACTAACACATCGATGCTAAGGAACCAATAGAATATGTATATCCTAAAAATATTTTTGGATTTTTGAATGTTTTTTTATTTTTTTAGTATACTTGGAATATATGAAGAGAATACCCTATGATCACATCTAAATATGCTCATAAATATCTCTGCATTATGAACTTGGTGTAATAAATTGGTGATCACATCTAAATATGCTCATAAATATCTCTGCATTATCAAAGAATATGTGTGTGTGTGTGTGTGTGTGTGTGTGTGTGTGTGTGTGTGTGTGTGTGTGTGTGTGTGTGTGTGTGTGTGTGTGTGTGTGTGTGTGTATGTAGGTATGTATGTATGTATGTGCAATATCTATCAATGTAGTATCTAAGATGCTCTACATATATATAATTGGACTCTATGGTAATGAATAAATAGTATAAGTAATAGGAGTATGGATTCATGGAACCCATAATTGAGTGTTATGTGGTTTATTTGGAACAATATCAATATAAACATGTGTAGTTACTCTAGATATCTAAATATGGTGTGTAATAGATGAGGATTCCATAGAACCCATTATGGATCTCTGATATAATGTTCTCTCAAGTATTGGCCTCCTATAAAAGAGGATTACTTTTTTATTATCATTTTTTGGTGGATTCTCCTTAGTATAATCAAAAATTAAATTTATAATTATAAATTTATTTTGTTCAAGAGGATGCTCATACCTAATTACCTAAATGGCATGAATGTCTATAAAAAACCTATGCACTATATAAGGAAACACTCAAATATTATGTATCTAAAGGCATCCAAATAACATATTAAATACATGTGGTTATATGACCCACCTATAAAGGTAAATCAACCTAACCAAGAACCAATTGTGAGGTCCCATTGAATGATCTAAATGATTTGGTAGAAGGGTGTAAGTTATGATGAGTATAACCCAATTAAGTAATGTCATGGTATAAACATTCTAGTTTGACCAATTATCAATCATAACACTATGTAAAGGTTTTTTATCAAGTTATGTTGAAATGAATAAAAATAAATATTTGAATCATCATACTTAATATCATTTTCATTGAAGGTATAGAAGGTATTTAAACCATAGGATGTACATGACTTGTATAAGTACCAATAATCTGATCTAAAGGGTTCCCATAATTTTATGGAGGAAGATATGCATTGTATTCCATTTTCACTTTTGGTTTTTTATTAGAATGTCCTTATAGAGGATTGTTAAATATTTTATAATTTTGGTGATCACAAAGTTGTGAAATTGATTCCTTTAGTGTATCATCAAATGTAATATTTTGGTCATTGATAAGGTCCTAGATCTTATTCTTCAAGGTAAAACATCTATTTTTAGAATGCCTTGGGCCTTGGTGATAGTCACAATAATCATTCACATCATATTATTTAGGTAAAGGAAAATTCATATCAACCTCTATAGGATGAGGGAGAGATATAAGACGACACTCCACTATCCATGAGAGTGATTAAGTGGAAGACTTAGATAAGTGTGTAAATTATATAATTAGTGCATTAGATAATACAAGATGATTAAGATATTATTAAATTACATTAAACATTGTGGTTGTTTCATTTTAAGGATTAGGAGATTTTTAATTATAACTATGTTTGAGTGTAAATTTGGTATTGCATGCAAATGTAGTCAGTGTGTTTGTTACTTTAGTTTTTTCAATGAGATAAATTTCATCTCACAATACTGAATAGCATGGCATAAGTCACCAAGGGATTTAAATTTTTTTTAACATGATGGATTAATGTAAAGGAGAAAACAAAAAATGATTGAAGATGTATTGAATTCATTTATCTTATACAATATTTGTAATTTTAGCCAACATTATATTATACCTAAAGACATATACATTCATAGGTTCAATGGTTCCTTGTTTGAGTTTTATAGTTTGAGCATAGGAAAAAATTTACTAATGTTAATAGAGAAGTGTGCTAAAAATGATCTACCAAAGGCTTGAATTCTTTAATATATTGGAGAGATAAATCATAAAACCACCTCAAATCACAATCCTCGAGGATCTTTAGAAATAAATTGTTCAAAAGTTTATCATTAGAGGTATAATCAAGGCATGCCACATAGAAACATAAAATATGATTTTGAGGATCACATTTACAATCAATAAATTGGAACTTAGGTGCAACAAAACTATTTGGTAAAGGGTGCAGAGATATCTCAAGTGTAAGAGGGTTATGCAACACATATTGGGAATCAATAACATGAAGACTTTAAATCCTTTTTTTCAATGTTTGTAACCTTTTCATTTAAAGTCTTTATAACTTTAAGGACTGTTGGAACAATAGATACATTAGGGTTTAAATTATTGAGTTGAGTAGTTTCTCATGGATAAGTGAACATGGTTTAAGTAGTAATAGGCATTGAAACTTGTATGTGAGTTGAATAAATTGGTAATTTCATGGTATATGTATCAGTACCATGAAAATAAGGTACATATACCATGAAAGTATAGCAATATAAAACTATATTTTCTTAAATACCCTATGAGTTAGAGATGTTTACATTCATAAAAATAAGGTTCACTAAATGTTTAACCCTAAAATATAGATTAAATAATCTATGGGTAAATGGGATAGAGATAACCTGGGGCACAATAGTGATAGACTATCTCTATAGTAGGACAATTAATTGATAAATTAAGACAAGACATATACTGACTTTATTATACTAAGATATGCTAAAAATAGAGAGTAAAAATATGCTAGATATGACATTGATAAAGAAAAATATACTTAGTTTTGATTCTATTATAGATCTAGATCTAGAACAAGGATGAAGTAGACTTGAATAGTATTTTGGAACAATCACCAAATTATGGATTAAGTTCCTCTACAATCACATAAACTTCCATCATCCTAAGATAGTTATGTCAATGATAGTATTTGGGTCGAGCATATATGTATCATAAAAAATACTTACTGAAATAGGATGCAAGCACCTATATGCTTATGGATTTTTTTTCACCTTCATCTTGATGCATTCAAATCTAGGTCATGGACTATTATTTTATGTCAAATGAAAAAACCCTACTTCTTAATATTCATAGTGGTTGTGAGTAAAAATGAGTTAGTGATCCCATGATGTCAAGATACCCTAAATATTTATTTATCAGTGAGTCATAATTACATTACAATACTTTGAATAGGGCCTTACATTTATGTAATTGTCATTATGTGTTTCTTTTGTGTGAATTTTACAATGTGTTGATAATCAAGTACAATAGTGGCCTATCTTATAACTTGGAAAATATAGTTTTGGGTTATTCTTTGAGTATTTTAGACATGAAAATATATTATCTATCTGACTAATATGTAAATAATAAAAAATAGGGAATCTTTGTTCACTTGAGTCTAGTGCTTGATTGAATTTTTTTGGTAACTTTCCTAGTGAGTAGGTAAGAAGTTTATAGGTGATGAATGAGTCATGGTTGATCTTATATTTATACCAATCCCTTTGGAAAGTAACTCACATAACAACAATTAGGCTAACCATTAGGATATGTTTCATTTGAAAAATTTTTGACTTTAGGATATTAAACACTTCTCTCAGATTAGGACACCTGTATCAATATATTGTCTATTTGAGATGCAAGTGTGCATGGAGTAGGAAACTACGTACATATTAGAACTTATATATGCATAAGATAAGTAGGTTTTAAGAATTCTGGGCAAGATAGAAGGCTTGGGTCATCAACATAAGATTGTTCAGACTAAGAGATAGGCTAAGAGGAATGAGAAAGAGCATATCCAAGACTTACAAAAGAAAGAAAGTTCTAAAACTAAGAGGAAAAACCCAGGTCTAAGTTTTCCAAGTGTACAAGACTAAGTTACTATATAATTTATAAATAGCATCTATTATAATAGTGTTATGAAGTTAGTTTATTATGCACATGTAGGTATAGGGTAGAACTAGACTAGAATATGATCATGTAATAGTCATTATATTCTAGGAATATTATTTATGTGGCCTTAAACACTTGTATTAGATCTGGATAGTTACATCGATGCAAGTGTATAATCATATTATAGGTTTAATATATGAAATACTAGTTAGAATTATATGCAACCAACTAGAGACTTCTAGGTTTCTTACCACATTTATTCTTAAACCTTTAGATCAAACACACAGGTTGTTGATCTCTTTCAAGTGATCAAACCCTCAGTTCTTCACCCTTGGAGTGAATGTGGGAAACATGGGTTAGTGGGATCATAATTTTGAGTTGCCCTAAGGACCCTTATATTAATGGGTATAATAATCTAAGGATGGCCTAACTTATGTAGTTTTCCCCTACTTGTTGGTTTTTGTGGGCATAAGGATGTAATATGTGATAATCAAATGCATGTAGTGACCTAGCTTGTAACTTAGAAAATAGGGCCCATGGGTTTCTCTTTGAATACTTCCAAACTATGAAAATAATACTCCTATTATTGATATAGAAACATATATGAATAGGCACATTTTACCACTTTATTGTGTAGATGATATTTTATGACTATATAACACCTCAGGTTGTACACTTGGAAAACATAAAACTTGGTTTTTCCTCTTTGTTAGTTACCTTTCCTTCTTCTATAAGTCTCCCAGATACTCTATTTTTATACCCCTTGACCTATATCTCTTAGTCTAATCAATATTATATTGTTGACCTAGGTCTTATATCTTATGTAGAATGCTTAAAATGTCCTTATCTTACATATTATCAAGTTTTGAACATGTACCTATTTTACTACTCCCTTGACACTAACATCTAGGCAAGACAATAGTATTGACATTACTGTCCTAGCCTGATCTAAGTACTTTAATGTAATTTATTACTCCAAATGGATTGATATAAATACAAGATCAACCCTCATTCATTCCTCACCTATGAATACTTAGAAAAATACAAAAGAGACTAAGGTAATTTATTGAAATCACTCCATCAAGCATGTAATGGATCAAAGCTTCCTTATTTACATACTAGTCATAGGTACACCACATCTATAGGTTTAAATTACTAAAGGAGTAGCCTAGGAGCCCGATTTTCCAAGTTAAAATCTAGGTCATTATTGTATGTGATTTTCACACATTATATGATTCACACACAATCCAACATGTAGGGGAGAACTATATAACTTTGAGACCCTCTTCATAGTATTATCTATATATTAATAATCTTTTGATATAGGGGTCTTTGGGGTTAACTCATCACAATGTTCCCACTAGCCTATTTCCCCTAAGGTCATAATGATGATGGAAAACTAGAGTTTTAAAATTTCATAAGGAGTGATAGTCCATGACCTACATTGGAATGTACTAGATCAAAGGTGAATCAAATACCAAAAACATCTAGGTGGTCACATCTTGTTTTAGTAGATATTATGTATAAGACACTAACATAGAACCTAGATAGTAGCATTGATGTAACTATCTTAAGCTGATGTTGTATACACATAATATTTTAAAATAGTTTAATTATTGATCCTTTCTATCTTGCAGGAACCTTTAAGTCTCAATCCCTCTTAGAGCATGCCTTAAAGGGTGTACCAAGAAATGGGTGGGCATACCATTGATGCTTCATAGGATTATTGTCCCATATTCTACCACTTGTTATCTACATAACCTTCTTCTATGCACTTCCCTAAACCTTACCTCCTCTATTGCACACTCATCTAAGAAATTCACCACCTTTAGGCCATTCTTAGGCCTAAAACCTATTTTTGACATTTAACATTGTTGGCCTAGACTGACCATATATTTAAATTGTTAAAAGCATGTAATAGGTCTAAATCAACATTAATGGACCTAGACCAAGATGTAACTTATTTTTATCAATTAATGATACAAAGTCAATTGGGCTGACCCTATTAGATAAACTTTTATAAAGGCTAAGGGTTAGAATTAGGGATATATAGACATCCATTTCCATCATCTAAAGAGAAGAGAATAATAAGAATATTATAATATGCATCTGTTAATCCACCATTCTACTTGAATAACATACCTTAAGGTTTCAGTACTTTCTTTAGAAACACGAATATTATCTTATGGATAAGTCTTTTGGATGCATAGAGAAGTTGTGTATCCTATATCTAACTTATCCTTTATATCCTTACATACCACAAAAAACTCTTATGAAGCACCTTGGCTAAGGGATATATTGAGGCTTGGTAGGTTCATCTTCAAAGGTAAGTATTCCTAACATTGTTCCTCATTTGTAAGAGTATATAGATTTGAATTTTTACTTTTTTATCATGCATTAATAATTGATATATATTGAATTGAGTAAAATTATTCTCTGCATGTTTACTTTTCATATTTATTACCCCACTTTATTCCACAAGCTTTTATGAGTACTAGATTAGATTTTGTTTACTTGTCATTTATTTAGCAAATATGAAAACATAGGACCTAGTTAGGGTTAATGCATGGTATTGCTTAACTAGAGGCTTTGAAACCCTCTCTAGTGATGTTATTATGGTAATATATCCCTTGGTTAGGTCTACTAGATCCATCTTGGTCATGACACCAAATATCTAATGTATTAAAAATTAGAAGTGTAATTAGGATTTATCTTCTCTAAGTTAGGATTAATTAATAAGTCAACTACATTTTAATTTATATACATTATGTTAATTGATGTGAATCAAAACCTTATAGTTTTATTTAATGCATTCCTTTTATCATCATATTATATATTTCAATTTGTATAGTATTATATCAAACCTGACAGTATAGTTATAATAGTCTATGTGTAGATTTAACACATAGTTTCCCCAAAATAATTCTTTTATGGATATATAAATCTTCTCCAAATATAGGTGATTGGACCGATCAACTCAACATAGTATTATTCTTCAATTCTAGGATTTCATACATAGTCAAACTAGTTAACTCTATTCAAAATTCTCCTTTTTCACCATATAAGTCTGCAAGCATAGTCAATCTAGTTGACTCTATTTTCAACTTATTTTAAAGTCATAGGCTTTAAAAACTCTATCGATCCACTTAATTCTTTTATTAGAATATTTAAATCATAAATTGAGTATCATAAGATAAAATTTTACAATATAGGCATCTTCAAACCCACCAAGGTTCATTATTACTTCCTCTATCATATTAATTTTTCTTTTTCAATACTATTTTCACAATTTTTCAATCTATAAAACTACATCCCTAAAACAAACTAGGTTCACTAGCTCAACATAGTTTTATAGCCTATATTCTATCTATAAAACATAGCTAACCTATTTGACTCTTTTCTTCCAAATCTTACTTTTATAGAATAGTAGCAACCTAGTCAACTCTATTCTACATTTTTTTCATACAATATCACCTAAACTAATTATGTTTTCTTTGAAATCAAGGAATAATCCTCTTTTTTATATTAATTAATTAAATTTCATTTCATTTGCTTACATTTTTATAGTAATAAACATATATTAATTTGGTGGTTTTTCAATTTAATGATTTAGTCACACCATTTTTATACTTTACACACACTTCCAAATAAATTTACATTGAAACATATTATTCATTTATTCTCCCAAGGCCTACCTTCTTGGATTGTATCACTAAGGGGGAATTCAACTTGGTTTTTTGGACAAGTATAAACATGCGGTTGATGGTATATATTGGAAAAGCATCTGACACCCTTATGACTACAATATTGTGAGGTGAGGGGGTGGGCTCTAATACCAAGATAGTACCATCACCAATACATATCCCTTATAGCCTAAAATTATTGAAACTATCCTTAGATTTCTTATTAGTTCCTTATTATAACCTACTTCCCATTAGTTAGCATTTAGTTTCGAGTTTTTGTTTGCTCTTTGATCATTGTATTTTGTACTGTAAAAATTTAATTATCCATGGGTGGTGCAATTTTTATGATGAGATTTCCAATTGGATCAATCATCTTGATCCTATTACTTATTTGTTTCATTTTAACTTCTTAGATATTATCTTGTAAAATCTTCCTCTATTTTTAAAACACTATCATCCTTATCGACATAATATCTTATAGACTATTCATATTGTCTATCTTCTATACATAGTTAGCTTGTCTGACTATGTCTTTTTATTTTTTTATTCAAATCCCTATTTAAGTAGTACATAGTAAAATTATCTAGTTGTGTATTCTTATTTCTTGTCTAGTTCCTTATCTAAGTAGTACATAGTCAATCTATCTTGCTATGTCCTATTTATTTTATTATTACCTATTCAATAGTACATAATTGACTTGCACAACTGTTTCCTCTTATTTTTTGTTATGTTTTTTATTTTACAAAACATAGTCAACCCATATGGTTTTGTATCCTATTTTATGATTTATGATTTATTCAACTCTTTAGCCTCTTTTTCTCATCATGAATTTCCTATTAGAGTATAATATATATTTGAATCCAAAAAACATGGATATTATTACCAATCTTAATAGGTTTCCAAAGAAAAATTTGTTGGCTTCCACTTTAGATGAAATCAATGTTCATGTTTCCACTTGTCATACCAATTATGGGACTCTTCCTTATTCATATCCCATTCGTAATCCTTTGTTATCCTTAGAATATGAGAATGAATTAGAGTACACACATGAAATGTTATTCTTCATTAATGAATTTCCACAACATAGAGGAAATTACCCTTCAACAATTTCTAATTTTATGATAGATCCTCAAGTAGAAGAACCTATTTCACCATCCACTACTTTGTCTCATCGATTCAAGGGAGACACTTTCTTTGATTCTCAACCTTTTCCTTATATTATGTTTCCTTCACACACCATGACATCTTCCTCTATAACCTCTTCAACCTCCATGCCAAATATATACACTAACATGGAAGGTTCAACCTCTAGTGGGCCTTTTGTAAATACTTTGTTCCTTAATCATTCTACTTGTGCATATTTTGCTACAAATGTTAATCATGCTACTAGTGTCTCATTTCTTCCAATGCTAACCATATATTAGTGCATATTTTTCTACATATTCTAATCATGCTACTAGTACTTACTTTGCTACCAATGTTTTCCATTCCACTATTGCATTACATGCTACTACTCATAGTGTAACCTAGGTCACTAATATTGATACCAATGTTTCACATGCTATGCACACTAGTCAAAATACTACCCAAACTCATCAATATTTCTTAAAAACACTCAATAAAATTCATATTTTTTAAACCAATATTGAAAATCAAATGATGCAAATGCAAAACCATTTCATTAACCCTCAAAATCAACCCCAACAGGTTTCATGGGGAGCATAAAATCTAGATGCCTCCTACCCCCCTTAGGTATTCCCATGGTAACCTTATTCCCCAAACACCCCTCATTAATAAAATAATAAAACATCTCAAAAATTAACCTTTTGAATCTCAAATTACTAATATAAACATAAGAGGTATCACACCCTACCATCACCTACATAATATCTTATAGACATAGTATCTGACATTACATTTAAAAACATTTGGTAACCTCTATAAAGATTGGTTCAAAATTAATACTTTTGTTTCTACCAAGATATTAGATAAAACACTATCAGGGGATGTTTATATTGGCATAATCAACTAAAAACCCATTCTATCGCTAGTTTTGAAGATTTGGTTAACTCCCTAGTATAAGAGTTTCAAATTAGTGATCTGACTTAGAATAACTTAGCTCACTTCATAAATTGTAAAATACTTGAAACTAAAACAACACAAGATTTCATCAAATGATGGAATAAATTGTCTAATAAATGTGAGTATAATATGGTGCATTATAACCTTTTCCATGTATCCATTAATTTTATCTACACCAAGTTATAATATTGGGTTAGAACTCTCTCCCTAAGAACTTTAAAAGAAACCCTTGACCAAGCTAAGTGACAAGATTTTATCATGTACCAATTTGAACCATATCAACTTACCGTAGGAACTCACATTCTAATTAAAAATAAAAACCCTCTTACTATCAATGATGGTGTTATCAATACCTTTGACATTATTCACAATATTCAAGCCATTTCTCCAAAAAAACACTATGGAGCATGTTCCCTTTCCAAACAACACTCCTACACCTACAATTTATTGAACAAACAACATCAATTTCCATAAACCATTATCCTTATCCAAGATTCAAAATCATATTCCAAGGCCTCTACCATGAGATATTGACCCCACTCATACAATGAAAACATGGTATGATCCAAATAGGTTTTGTTGGCTTCATGAAAGTTAAGGACACTCTTATGAGACTTGTACACAATTACATAATCTAGCCATGGATTTCATTCTTAGATAAAAATTTGATCGTTAATCCTTCATTTACAATATTTAGAAAGCATATGATAGATTTTAAACCTCATGAAATTCAAAATAAAAATCAAGATTTAAATTAGGTTTATACTCATCTTGTTATATATAAAGACCCTCTACCCAATCATCAAGATAGAAAAGATAAGCCTACTTCTAAAAATAATGTTGATAGTATTATGGACCTCACTACTAATGAATAAAATATGGTGAATATGACTAACTCATGAAGAGTGGTTGCTTTTATTGATACCAATTCAACACCCACACTTAAAACTTCTCAAATGTTCTGCAACATTGAAGATGCTTCCCCATATCATCTCATAGAGTTGGGGTAAGAGGATATTATATATTTACAAGAACCATGTTCAAAAACTAAACTAGATCATATATCTCACACTTTAGCTAATCTTCCTTCAACATCTACACATATAGACAACTTTCCCTAACCTTTCAATAATATTTCTTCAACCCAATCACAAGGAATACCTCAATCAACCATCCCACCACTTAGAGATAATCAACCTATTTATACTCAAACTAAACCAGCTACATCTTACCAATACAAGTTTGATTTTATTTTCAACCCTCCTTTATAGGATATCCTACAACATTATGCACATATATCTAGAAATCCCCCTATGGGTTATGATGAATGAGACCCCACTGAATAACTTTCTCATCTTCTATCTCAAATACCTTTTCTCAAATTAATGCAAACATCACCCATCACCAAAACCATGTAAAGTAATTACTGTTTGAAATGAACATTCTTCATCCTCCTTTATTAGGATTTAAAGCTACCTTATTTGGATCTAAAGATAGTCTCATTAAATAATGTGAAGATATGTCCATACATGTTGATGAAATAATGGACACTTTTCTTTCCCTTAAGTTTACTATTACTTACACAATTCTAGATGAGATTATGCTTTGTGTGGATGGTCCTCCCCTATTCATTAGTGTCCAAATTAGTGATATCCATGTCAAACATGTTTTTATTGATGAGGGATTAGGTAATTGTGTTACATCTCTTATATTCATTAAAACTCTTGGATATTATTAAGTTAATATGAAGTTCACACATAACACATGTCAAGGCTATGATAGAAGGCAAATGCCTCCTTTAGGTTATGTGTAGATCCATATTACCATCTTTCTTATTACTATCCCTATAAAATTAATGATATTTAACTTTCCCCTCTCTTATAATATCTTGATTGGTAGAATTTGGACTCATTGTATGAGGGTTGTCACCTCATTGTGTGTTAATGATTTAAATTCAAACATAATGATGTTTGATAGTTTGAGTGTGGTTTGTTACATCCTAGCCATATATCCTCTTTGCATTCCCTTATGACCCTCCTAGGTACCCTTTTTCTTATTCCCAGTCATCAGTATCCTATTAGATAAACATTCTAGCTTCGTCAGACTATATTTCCTAGGCTAATTCTATCCCCCTAGGTCTCGAGCATGTAGGACAAGAGCATCATACCTAGAATATAGTGTCAAACCCTAGGGTGCCTAATATTTATTGCTCTTATCAATTGCATTTTGATCCCAAATAACTATTTTGATCTGATTTATATCTTTCATCATGTCTTCTTAGCATTAATACATCTAACCCATGACTAATAGTTCCCTATAAAATTACATACAAAGGTTATTTATAAAGGGAGGTGACTAATCTTACAAAGTAAGCAAGAATACAATAGAACTATTATGGAAAACTTCCCTATTATCTACATATAGTCACCCAACACCACTACAAACCTATTCAAATTCTCATACCAATACCTAACCACCTCAAACACTCTTAATTTGGCATTATTACATTGACATCACACTATTTCACAAAGTACATTTAGGTGGGAGAACTACATATGGCTTGATCCCTTTTTGGAGTATTAGTATGTAGGCAATGTGCCCACCCAAGGGGTATGGATCACACGTTCAGTGCATCTTACACATACTAACCCCCCTCTTTCTCAAAGTTTTATCAAGCATAATGAAGTTCTAGGGTTTAAATATTAAATCAGCACTATAAGGATCTTTTTTTATATTCAATACTCAATATTTCATAGGTAGGCTCATACATGGACAATGAACAAAACCTAGAAAGCTTAGATCTTTATGACTAGTTTGGACAATAGTGGCAGGAGTGGACTACGATGTCAAACCCTAAAGTGTCTTATTTTTGGTGATTCTATCCTTTCATCAAGTGAAAGCTATATTCATATTTTTGACACTATCCTAATCCTACACAACCAGTTTCAATATCTATTTCAGTTGTCTCAGTCCAATTTTAAGCTAAGTTGTATTTCTCTTTTTTTTTATAAAGATTCAAAATACACATAAATTATACAAATTATTACTATAATTATTCTAATATTATTTACTTATTTATTAATCCACACCCTTGGCTTATCCTCCAATGTTCCCAAAAAAATTTAAATCATTTGGTGAACCCGACTTACTTCATTTACACACAAAACCCCTAGAAATCCTAGGAAAATTTTCCTTCTAATTTTCTTAGTAATTTTTTCCCTAAATATTTAATTTATAATTATACATTTAAATTTTTAAATTTACCATAGTAATTTTTAAAATATTTTATTCCAAACCCTAGTTGAATTTAATAGGTCTTTTATGCTCAAAAATATTAGAAACCCTAGGGATAATTTCTTGCTAATTTTAAAAAATATTTTTCTGATTTTTCTTACATATATAAATCAAAATCTCAAATTTAAATTTTTAAAATTTTTCATATTAAATTTTTAAAATCATTTTTCTGTTAAAAACCTAGTTGCATATATTAGGTCCCATGTTTTTGAGGTATCACCTTATATGTTTATGAGTTTCATATCCTTTTTAGACATATTACAATTTGATATTTTTAGGATTTTACATTTCCTTTACTTAGTACTTCCCTTTCATCACATTTTTATAATTACAAATTATTGAAAAAAAATTAAATCAATTTTAGATTTGTTTTGCTACTTTAACAATGGCCCAATATACCAGTTTTGACAAAATTGATAAAGGGAACTTCAAGAAATTTTAACTTAACATCTAGATATTCAAGATGATATTCTTAAAATACTACAAGAAGAAAAAAAATCAAACATTGGTCAATCCTCTCAAACCATAGAGTAACTAGTTGTAAATGACACTATGGGGGCAACTATGTCTCAATAACCCCCTATAGTAGCCCAACCTTCCTATGTGGTAGCACCAGTTATGGATAGTACATATTTGTATCCTAATGTGGATTCCCTTGTGTAAGATATCAAATCTCTTTAATCCAAGGTGTTAAATCTTTAACAAGGTGCCTCTAGACTAACATAGGCTTTGGATTCTTTTACTCTACTTCATACACCATTGGCATGTCATATTTATTCTACACCCTTTCCACCACGTTTTGTTCAAACCAAGCTCACTCTATATGATGGCAAGGGTGATCCAAAGACAGACTTGAGATATTTTCACGTAGTATGCTTGGAATATATGCTAGATGACTGGTTACTGACCGAGCTATTTCCATGAAGCCTAAAATATTATGTTTTACAATGGTTATATAGTCTACCAAATCAATTGATCAATGCATTCAATCTTTTAGCTAACATGTGCCTATCTCATTTCAACATTAACATAGGTGACAAGGTTTTTAATACCTAATTTGAAAAATAGAAACAAAGGTAAAATAATCATCTCATAGATTATGTTCTTTGATATAAGACTATCTTGGCTAATATGAATAGCCCCATGGCTAATCAAGAGTTATAAGATCTCTTCAAATAGAGTCTTCTACCATTTTTGCATGAGTTAATAATGTTCAAAAGCTTCTCTTGCTTCACCAAGTTATGTCATACACTAAAGGAAAGGGAATTCAAACTATTTTCAATGGGAAACTAAAGTATACAAAAATATCAAAAACAACAAACAAGATTAACAATAAAGTCCCATACAAAGTAAAGGTTAATGATAGTAAAAGTCAAAATCAACCTATATTTAATGCGGCTTTAGAGCCCCCTCAGTGAGTGATTTTATTAGTACCTCCTTAGAGAGTCTTTACCAATCTACCAGAATCTCCAACTAGATTTTTACAACAAATTTTGTAATATAATATCATATCTCTCCCTCCTATTTGGTAAATTGATCCAATAAATCCTCTTTCATGAGGATATGATTAGAATGCATTTTGTAATTTTCATAGGGCACCAAGCCATACAACAAATAGATGCATTAGTTTGAAACACAAGATATAAGACTTGATATATGGTAACCTTATCAATCTTGGAACTCTAGTTGAGCCTCCTCAGGTAAAGTAAAAAAAAGATAAGGCTTTGAAATTTTTCTTAGATCTATTCACATAGCATTCTAGCTAGGAGATAGGGGATATATCAAGTGTTCACTATGCATATCATGCACATCTTCCATAATCCACATATCATGCACCTTTAGTGGAGTCACACCCTTTGAGTAACATGATTAGTGTGTATAATTATAGAGTTCCAGTTAGAACTTTGATCTCCTTCTCAGAGCAAGAGATAATTAAGGATGATTTAGACAACCATGCACTCTTTATTAGAGCCTATGTTGATCATCATCCCATTCATAGTGTTCTCATAGATAATGGATCTAGTGTGAACATGTGCACTATGACATTACCTAAACATTTGGGATATTAAGATAAACATGGTTATCAATGGATTCAGTGGGCACATATAGAATTCATTGGGTGAGATTTTCCTTGCTCTATAGGTTGGTCCAACACATGTGGCCATACCATTCACTATTATTCCTAATGTAGGAGTCTTCAACATGTTGCTTGGTTAACCATGGACACAAAAAAATTGAGAATTACCTTATATAGTTCATATATGCATGAAATTCATTCATGTTAATTAGGTTATTATAGTTGGTGGAGTTTCATATGAGTTACCACTCCCCACTTCAGAGCCATCCCTTATTCTTTAGTCATTAGTTTTAGCTCCTCCACCAGTTATAGTTATTCTTCTAGTTGAGATTTATACATATTCAAGGCCCCCCTACCATCATAAAGAGTTCATACACTTCCATGGAGGCTTCGTTTAGAACAACCACTACATCAATGATAGTTTCAAGACTCTAGATAGTTTCTAGCTATAGTGTTCACACCCTACGTGGTATCACTGAGTTATCATGCCTCTACACATAGATCACATGTTAAAATATCTTATTCTACCACCATATGGGACCTTAATATCCCCATAGTTGTATCCACTTCTCAGATTTATAGGGGGACCCCACAATCAATTTCCACTATAGATATTCTAGAGTATTTATAATAGACATAGCTTTTGGAGTCACAATATCAACCCTTCCATCATGATTCATGATCATGCATGATCCCTCTCCTTGATACCAGATGCCATGATAAGGAGTATCTTATGAGACTCATCATTTAGTATAATTTCTTCTTAGTTACTTGTAGCTCCTTTCCAAATTTTTGTACATAGTTTCCTTATGATTGATTATATATAGCTTATTCCTAAAATACAAAAATATACAAACAAATCAAAATACAAAAAACTAAATATTAAAAAATACCAAAAAATTTTCAAATGTATGCATCATCCATGCTTTACATTTATACTACCATGCTAGAATTACATGTTGTTGTTCTATGCTATTATTTGTCGATTTATCAACATTACCTTGCTTCACTTGTTATTCTCTAAGTGTGTGCAATGAGACCTAAATCCTTGATTACTTCACTCTACCCATTGAGGGCGCATCCTAATTTTACATTTGAGACATACAATGGCACATCTACCCATCAAGGGTATCTTCTACATGACTACACCATCCGGGTTATGTCATTCCTACACCACACATTCTAGTTATCATATCGATAGACATTACTTACTAGTTTACACATATTACTCTATCAAAACTCACTAGTATATATCACTTGTGTATTTCTTAGCATCTACCTAGTATTGTACTACATGTCTTATATACTTTCATTTTTTACTCTTATTAGTTAGATTTCATTATATTTCTAGATTTTACATGCCTTCTTTTATTCATTTGAGTACCTAGATTTGATTGCATTTATCAGTTGCTATTTTATCTCTTGTGTGTGCCTAAAGACATTTTCCAATGTCATTTTCTTTTATTCTTATATGTACCTATGGCCCTCATACGAACTTGCTTGTTTTCAATTGTATGTGTATGTGGGAATTTGAACATGCCTTGTATTCTTGCTTTCTAATTTGAGTGACATGTGCCCATGTCAATTTTTTATTGGCCCCTTGGCCACTCTTGTATAATTATTGCTTCTTGATTTTTGCCTTGTGTGCTTATTTACTTCTTGTTTCTTAATTGTTTGCAATGTCATGATCCACATCATACACTATCTTGCTTTCTTGGATGCCATGATGGAAATCATGTTCCATCTCTCCTTGAAAACTAAAAACAAATATTTTTAGTTTCAATTAGTATACTACACATGTGATTACATTGTTACATCTATCTAGCCATACCCCTATTGATCTAACAAATCTCTAATACAAACTATGCTATATCTTGAGACATTTTTTTGATTATCAATTCTATATCATGTATTTTCATAGCATAACACACTTTTAGGGATCTTTATTATAATAAAAGTCATTACAAGGTATTCATTCCTACCCTCAGAAGAGGGGAAAACAAATAGAGGTTTTTCCATAGAGATTAGAACCTCTACCGATCAAAAAAATCATTTTTTAGAGCACTTAGAATAGAAAATAGAACCTAAACCAGGAAGAGTAGACCAAGAAAATAGTGATAAACATAAAAGAATGATAAAAAATATCAAAGGATAAGATCACCACACTTTTAATATAGTGCTAAATAGCAAGGTGTCCTATTTTTTATACTCTTGTCCAAACCAAAAAAACCCAATTTTTTTAGAAATAGATAGAAAGGTAAGTTCAATTATAGTTTTATCAGATATAGATTAGTTTAGATTTAGTAGTTTCAATACAATTTTTCTCATAAAATCTAGATATAGGGGAATCATGCATGGCATGATGGCTCTCACTTCTAGTTTTAGATTTTGTAGTTGGTATAACTTTGAAATCAGAATCCATGTTTTAAACATCAATGATTGGGGGTAATGTGCATGACACATTTTCCTTCTTTTCCTTTTAGTTTAGTACATTACCTAGGTATTCTTAGTAGTTTAATGCCTTATTAATTCTATAAGTGGTTGGCATAATTCTTGAGTAACTTCCCCATAAGCCTAGTTCTTAGTTTTAGAGTGGCTTTCATACAAGCCTACTTTCCACCTTTCAAAATGGCCAAGATTGGCCTAGTTTCCAGTACACATTCAACTATCCATGCCACATTGTTAGATTATAGAGAATTAATATAATTCTAGAGCCATCTCATATAACACACATTCATACTAGTATCAACACATAGATTCACATAGTGGCAATGATGGATCCAAAGGACTAGCTAGCCTTTGTATTCTTGATCCACCTACTCAAAGGGATTGGACATATAGTTCAAACATTGATTAACACATGCATGATCACATAGCTTCACTTAGTGGGTGATGATGGAGCCAAAGGGAAAACCTTTGTATTCTTGATCCACCTTTAAGGAATTGAACATTCAACTCCATTTATGATATTACTCTTAGTTTAGCATATACCCAGCATCACTCAAACATCACTTAGCATCACAATAGGTTTTTTTATTGGTTTGCATACATAATGAGGTGTGTTCATTCCTTTCTCTTCCTCTCTCTTTTACATAACTTTTATATTTTCTTATTTTAGACATATCATGTAGTAATAATTGATATAATTTTTCTCTTTTAGATCTACACTTCACAATGTGCTTTCTCTATGCACACTCATCATCACACAATTTCATGGGCTTCACCCTTGCAAGTAAGTTTAGGTATGTTTTCTATTTTTTATTTATCCTAGTATTTATCTTTGCTACATCACTATAATAAAGGGTAGGGGGTAAATGTAGTCATATAAAATATTCAAACTGGTAGTTTGAGTTTGGTTTGTGACATCCTAGCCATATCTCCTCTTTGCATGTTCTTATGACCCTCATAGGTACCTTTTTATTATTCTTAGTCATTCATAGCCTTCCAAAAAATCATTCCAACTTAGCCAGACTCTATTTCCTAAGCCAATTCTATCTCCTTAAGTCCCAATCCTGTAAGATAGGATTTCCATACCTAGACTATAGTGCCATACCCTAGGGTGTCCCATTTTTGATGCTCTTTTCCAATTACATTTTGAGCCCAAATGACCATTTTCATCCAATTCTTATCCTTCATCATGTCAACCTAGCATGAATAAATCTAACCCATGACCAATAGTTCTCTATAAAAATCCATCCAAATGTCATTTATAAAGGGAGTTGACTAATCTTACAAATCAAGTAAGAATACAAGTAAAATTTAAAGGAAAAGTTCCATATTCTCTCTATATAGTCACCCAACACATTTACAAACCTATTAAAACTTTCATACCAATCCCTAACCACCTAAAACACTCTTAATTTGGCATTATTGCATCAAAATCACACTATTTCACAAAGCACATTTAGGTGGGAGAACTACATATGGCTTGATCCCTCTTTGGAGTATTGGTATGTAGGAAGTGTGCCCACATAAGGGGTATGGATCACATGTTTAGTACATCTCACACACACTAACCCCCCCTCTTTTTAAAAGTTTTATCAGCATAATTAAGGTCTAGGGTTTAAAGATTAAATTTTCTCTATAAGGATATCTATCAACATTCAACACTCAAGATTTCATAGGTAGGTTCATATTGGGACAATGTGTTAGGATGTGGAGCTAAAAGCTTCAACTGCTGCAAACATGGAGGAGGTTGCTGAGTTCTAGGGAAATCGGTGTCGGTGGATTGCAGTGCAAAAGGAAACTGACATCGACAGGTGTGACCTGAAGACAACCGACATCGGTAGGAGGTCAACCGATGTCGGTCACCTCTAGACAGATAGGGACTGACATCGATCACCTATGGTGGTTCCATAACTGTTCATTATAAAGACAGTTAGTTTGTTAAATTGAGAGTTTGCATGTAAAGGCTAATTATAGTCTTGAGTTGCATGTTTAATTATTGTAATTAGGGTAGTCTAATTATTGTAAGCATGAGATCTATATATGGACTCATGGGCTGTATTGTAAACTTTTGCTAAAGATTAAGAGAGAAAAATAAGCTCCTTCAGAGAGAGGAGAGAAATAGTGTGTTCCTCCTAGTGCCATAGTACCAAGAGTAGGTACTGGTTCGGAGAATCAGTAGGGTTCTTCATATTTGTATGATCTTAGTCAGCAGGTTAGCATGGCTTCTTTTGGAGATCTACAATGGTGAGTAAGGTCTAGTGATTTGTAGGTAGCAAAAGAGAGTAGGAGATCTACTTGGAGTATGATTGTGTACTTGGTGTACTGGCAGCATGTTACTGACTGGTGGAGAGGTGAACATCAATTCTATAGTGGAGTTGATTGTTGGGACGGAGAGAGAGAGGGAAGGTCTTGAGGTGTGGCGAACCTTTGAGGTGGAAGAAGAAGTGGCATCTTCTTTATTGTATATTCTTCTGAGTAATTATTAATACAATTATGTATTATCTCTCATATTCCTATGTTGTTTCATATTTCTAGTTACTTATTGATTATGGTTAAATTCTGTGTTTAGTTGCTAATACAAGAAGTAATCATATGTGCTTTATTGGTGAAGCAAGATCCTGATCAAGTGGTATTAGAGCATGTTTATTGTTCTAGGTTCCTGACAAAGTGGTATCAGAGTTTTTGGTTGGGTTGACTAACAGGTGGTATCAGATCTGGTAGTGTTTTTTGATTGCAGTTCACTCTCAGGGATTTCAGATTGAGTGGGAGTATAGCAATGGTAGAAGAAAGTAAGCTACAAATGGAGAAACTGAATAGCACGAATCGTCTGATTGATGGAAAGAAAGAGCAGGTAAAAGGAGATTGTTGGTTGGTAGAAGATTAGTGTGTAGAAGCAGATGTTGTAGGTAATGTTGCATAGGTTGCTCTAGATAAAGTAAAATCTTTGTTTACAAATTCTTTTGCCTCTTTCCATGCACCGTGAAATAGAGCATCTTTTCATGGGTATGTCTTTGGAGAGATTTATTTAGGGGTTAGAGAGCCTTGTCAGATTATTGACAAAGGGGAAGTGAAGCTAAAATTGTAGGTGGATAACACACAGGTGTTAAAGGAGGTTATGCAGGTACCAGTCTTGGAGATGAGTCTAATTTCTTTAGGAAATTTGGGTGATGAGAGATGCACTATAACTCTCACAGTGAATACATTTGAATTAGATGGTGGTAAGAAAGTAGGTATCCTTTATCTATCTACTTATATTACTGATTCACCTTCTGTTGTAGAGATGTGGCCTTATGGGCTTGGTCACATATGTAGGAGGGGAATGCAAGTTCTTAAGTGAAAGGTAGATGTTTTTGACAAGCTAAAGAACTGGAAAGCTTTAGTGTTCATGGAGGAGATGATGGATAGAGATCAGTTGAGTGGATTGAATTATTTTGAGTAGGCTGTGTTGATTTGAATAGGGTTTTGATCCATGGAGAGCTCATGGGTAAAAAGTTATCACTCACAGGTGAACACAGGTACCGGTGTCGGTTAGACAGTAACCGATGTCGTCAGAAGAAAGACCAATGTCAATCATAGAGGAATTGACATCAGTAGAATGGATACTGGTGTTGGCCAGGGAGATGACATCGATAATCACGATCAGCGTAGGAAACTGACATTGATCGGTTGCAGACTGGGAGATGGCTGAGATCGGTCACTGGTACGGATGGTGGGCAGACAGAAAGCTGTCAACAAGTCTCAAATGATCATATGGAGGTCAGAAAGGGTAAGTGAACCTCATATTCATTGTTCACTTTCTTTATATTGCTTATTGATGGTCAAGAACTAGGAAGATGTGAAGAGGCAATGCAGGTAGAATCTAGAAATAGTGGGAGCTTGGCATGTACGAGGAGTGAGTCCTTGGAGAAGAACCAAATAGGTATTTGTTGGTGGAGTTGTTAGCTGGAAGAAAGCACTGAGAAACGGATGGATTCCTAGTTTAAGAAGAGAGTGGATGGATACGTGAGACAGAAGGCCAAGGCAAATGGTCTTGAGGTAGCTGTAGGATAGTGGTACAAGGTTTGACAGGTGGATGACTAAGCATGGCTTTAGTCAATGTCAGTGTAACTATTGTGTGTTTGTCTTAATAGGTGGATGATGAGTCGCGACATTATCTAGTTACTATATGTGGGTGATTTGCTAGCAAGTTTTATACATACAGGGATTTGTTGAGCTAAGGGTAAGGTTAGTTCAGTGGCATGCCATGAAGAATTTGGAGTAGCGAGATTCTTTGGCATAAGAGACATGGAGATTTTGTCTCTAGTGGGAGCTGATGTGAAGATAGTGTTAGTGGGGTTCATGATGCAGGTTGTAGAATCAAAAAGCACACCAAGGGCTAGATAGTTCAAGCTTATCTTGGAATAGGGTTTAAAATCACATGAGGTCTAGCGTAGACCTGAGTTTTCCCAAGTAGTGGGAGTTGTCAAAAAGTTTAGAGCCAATTCGAGAAAGAAGTACTAGAGGGTAGTTTAATGGATTCTTAGAGGGACCAGCAGTAGGTGCACATGTTGTTGGGGATCAACCAATAATAGATTACACTTGTGAAAGCAATAAATGTGGAATTAAATCAGATAGACAAGTAACTGAATGAGATAATAGCAAGAACAAGAGATACAAGAAACCACCCTGAAAACTTGTATTAACAAACTCTTTACAAAAGGAATACAATTGAAGAAACTTCTTTCTTCCACACCTCTCCTATATGTATAGATCTCTCACTAGATCTCTATTCCTCAAGAGCTCTCTCTCTCAAGAACAATCAACTCCAACCAACCTGGATTGATTCAATTCTGTACTGTTCTTCAACATACCAATTCTACAATAATTCACTCAAAGCTAAGAAGATCTAATTCTACATATAGAATTAGGAGACTTGAGCATGCACTTACAACAAACAGTTAAGCCACTTGAACAAGGGCTCTAAAAATAATATTACTAATAATAGAGACATGAGCTTAAGACTACAACTCAAACTCATCATGCAAACACTCGCTTCTGTCCTCAAAAATAGCTTTCTAGATGCACAGGTAACCGACGTCGGTTCCTGCTACTTGCCTGTGACCACCGCCGGCTGATCCTCTACCGACATCAGCGCCTTTGCAACTAAACCTGACTGACGTCAATCGCTCCTGACTGACGTCGGTGTCTGTGTAGACCCAAACTTGTTGAAGTGTGCTCCTTGGTGAAGCTTTTAGCTCCACACCCTAACAATCTCCAACTTGGAGATAAATGGCTACACCAGTACCTGTACAGCAACATCTTCTAGCTCCTCCATCTTTAACTCAATCATGAAGACCAACAGAAGTTGAATGAAGATTCAAATTCTACTTTGTAACTGGCTTGGTTAACATATCATCAGGATTCTTATCTGTATGGATCTTCTCCAGCTTCAACTCACCATCTTCCAATACCTATCGTATGAAATGGTACCTTAGCTGAATGTGCTTTGTTCTTGAATGAAAGGCTGAATTCTTAGCCAAATGGATTACACTCTGACTGTCACTATACAATCTGCAACTCTCATGCTCCCTACCAAGCTCATCCATGAACCGTGTCATCCATATCATCTCTTTACTAGCCTTTGTGGCTGCAATATACTCTACTTCTGTAGTTGACAAGGCAACAACCTTCTGTAACTTAGATATCCAGCTAACCACCATTCCACCTATAGTGAAAACATAACCTGTAGTGCTCCTCCTGCCATCCAAATCACCTACCATATCTAAATCTACATAACCATGTAGAGAAGTATCTGAACCTCCATAGCACAAGTGCCTACTGTTGGTTCGTCTCAGATATCTAAGGATCCACTGAACTACTTTCCAATGTTCCTTACCTGGATTGGCCATATACTTACTTACCACTCCCACTACTTGGGCAATATCCGGTCTAGTACACACCATTGCATACATCAAACTCCCTACTATAAAAGAATATGGAACCTTACTCATGTACTCTACCTCATCATATGAATTAGGACATTGTTCTTTACTCAACTTAAAATGTCTAGCCAAAGGTGTGCTTACCGGTTTAGCATCCTGCATATTGAACCATTTCAACACCTTGTCCACATAATCTTCTTGAGACAATATCAACCTGTGATTTTTCCTGTCTCTCTTAATGCTCATGCCAAGGATTTTCTTTGTTGCTCCCAAATCCTTCATAGCAAACGTTTGAGCTAATTTCACTTTAAGCTCAGAGATATCATACATGTGAGATCCTGCAACCAGCATATCATCTACATACAACAATAGAATAATATATCTACCATTATCAAATCTCTTGAAATACACGCAATGGTTAGATTGACACCTATTGTAGCCATGCTCAGTCATAAACCTGTCAAATTTTAAATACCATTGCCTAGGAGCTTGCTTGAGGCCATACAAGCTTTTCTTCAATTTGCACACAAACTTCTCCTTACCCTTGACCTTGAATCCTTCTGGCTGTTCCATATAAATTTCTTCATCCAAATCTCCATGAAGAAATGCTATCTTAACATCTAGCTGCTCAAGATGCAAATCCTCAAAAGCAACCAAAGACAATACAACCCTTATAGAAGTCATTTTAACAACAGGAGAAAAAATCTCACCAAAGCCAATACCTGGCTTTTGTGCAAATCCTTTTACCACCAATCTGGCCTTATATCTCATCTGTCCATTCTCACCTTCTTTCAACCTGTAGGTCCATCTATTCTTTAGTGTTCTCTTACCTGCTAGCAATTCAACCAAATCCCATGTTTGGTTCTCTCTTAAGGACTCCAACTCCTCAACCATGCCACGCTCCCACTGACTCTTGGACTCCACCTGTATTGCTTCTTCAAAACTCTCTGGTTCTCCACCATCAGTTAGCAATAAATAAAATAAAGGAGAATATCTAATTAGAGGCTTACTCACCCTTTTTGACCTCCTGATGGGTGCCTGAGACTCATTTACAACACGCTATCCACCCAAATTCTCTAACAGTGATCGACGTCGGTCACCTCCATACCTGTTACTAGCCAACGTCAGTTCTGCCTGACTAACCTTGGTACCTGTACTGCTGACGTCGATCTCTGTCTGGCCGATGCCAGTTTCTGTCCTACCGACGTCGGTTCCTATCCTGCCGACGTCGGTCTCTGTGTTTTCCTGCAAGTGATTATTTCTTTTTCCTGTGAGCTCATATTGGAATTTCACCTCATCCAATTCACCATTGCTCTACTCAGATTGATTCAGCTTCCTTAGCTGATCACAATACATCACTCTTTCATTGAAAACAACATCACGGCTCCTGATTACCTTGTTAGTTTCTAGATTCCACAATCTATAACCAAAATCATCTGAGCCATAGCCAATAAACGTGCACCTCATAGACTTAGCATCAAGCTTCTTTCTATTTTCTTTATCTATGTGCACAAAGGCTTCACAACCAAAAACTTTGAGATATGAGAGATCAACCTTTTTACCTATCCATGCCTCTTTTGGAATACCACCATCCAGAGCTGTAGAGGGTCCTCTGTTAATCAGGTATACTACAGTGTCAATAGCTTGTGTCCAAAACTGTAAGGGCAAACTGGCATGCAATCTCATACATCTTGCACACTCCATTATTATCCTGTTCATCCTTTCAGCAATTCCATTCTGCTGAGGTGTCCTTGGAACTATCCTTTTCCTGTGAATTCCATGCATGTAACAATAATTTGTGAACTTATGACTACAGAACTCATCGCCATTGTCTGATCTTAGGCACTTCAATCTCTTACCTATTTCATTCTCAACCATAGCTTTCCAAATCTTATAAGTCTCAAATACATCAAATTTTCTTCTAATA
Source organism: Torreya grandis (assembly GCA_037957365.1). Classification (NCBI taxonomy): domain Eukaryota; kingdom Viridiplantae; phylum Streptophyta; class Pinopsida; order Cupressales; family Taxaceae; genus Torreya; species Torreya grandis. Next base: position 1,811,813 of record JARHVA010002854.1, read on the forward strand.
CAATAGATCCATACCTTCCTTATAGCATCATCTATGAAAGATACATAGTACTGTGATCCTCCAATGGAAGCAACCTGAGCTGGTCCCCACATGTCTGTGTGAACAAGCTGCAACTTATGCCTCTTCTTAGTAGACCTAGTCTTGAGAAAACTAACCCTTTTCTATTTTCCAAATACACAGTGCTCACAAAACTCTAGATCTATGCCTTTTAAAACTAAAAGCATACCTTTGGACATAAGAATTGACATCCCCTTCTCACTCATGTGGCCAAGCCTTGAGTGCCATAATTTAGCATCCACATCTGAAGTAGATAATATAGAAGGAGATTTGTTAGTAACACAATTACACAAATAGAGAGTACCTTCTCTCTTACCTCTGGCCATAACAAGTGCACCCTTGGTCACCTTCCAAGATTCTGCTATGAGAGTTACTGTACAACCCTCATCCCCTAACTTTCCTGAAGAAATTAAATTTCTCTTTAAGCTAGGAACATGCATCACATCTCTCAACACCCATGTGTTGCTATTCTGTATCTTTAGCTGCACTTTACCTTTGCCAATTATTTTACAGGGCTCATCATCCCCTAGATACACTATTCCAAAATCTCCATGGATATAGTCACTAAAATATTCCCTATTAGGGGTAGCATGAAAAGATGCACCAGAATCTAACACCCAAGATTCTATATTATTATGGAGAGAGAAAATTAAAGCATCTTGTGCAATACTTGCAACCTTGGCTTCTTCCTTTCCTTCATGCTGATTGTCCTCCTTAGGCTTTAACCAGCAATCTCTGCTTATGTGCCCCATCTTTTCACAATTCTAGCATTGTGGCCTTCTACCATTCCTAGATTTGGATCTTCCTCTCACCTTAGATTTGGATCTTGATCTGCCTTTCTTGCTCTTCTCTTTCTGCCTTCCCCTGCTCTCAAAACTTAAAGCATTCCCAGATGTCTCTTCTATGCTTTTCCTGTGTATTTCCTCATTCAAGATAACACTAACAACATCCTCTACTTTCAAAATATTTGATGCAGATGCAGTATTACTTACTGCCATTACTAAGCCATGCCAGCTTTCAGGGAAAAAACATAATATTAAAAGAACTTTTATTTCATCATCAAACACTATATTGACTGAACTTAATTGATTCACAATTCCATTGAAATCATTTAGATGAGTAGAAACAGATCCACCTTCATTCATATGCAAATTAAATAACTGCTTCATAAGATATACCTTATTAGAAGCTGAGGGTTTTTCATACAAATTTGCTAACGTAGTCATCAACTCTATCGTAGACTTTGCCTGTGATAAATTAGATATCACAGTGGATGCTAGACTCAGTCTTATAGACCCCAGAGCCTTTCTATCAAGAACTTCCCATTCTTCATCCTCCATGTCTTTGGGCTTCTTAGCAACCCCACCTAATGGTAAGTAGAGATCTTTCTGATATAGATAATCCTCTATCTACATTCTCCAATGTTGGTAATTTTTACCATTGAACTTTTCCATCCTCAGTTTACTTTCATCTGCCATTGCTTCTCCCACTCAAACAGAAGTCCCTGTAGAAACCCCTGTGAGAACCTATAATCAATACGCACTATATAGATCTGAACCACCTGTTAGTGAACCTAGATCTGATACCACTTGTTGGGGATCAACCAACAATAGATTACACTTGTGAAAGCAATAAACATGGAATTAAATCAGATAGACAAGTAACTGAATGAGATAATAACAAGAACAAGAGATACAAGAAACCACCCTAAAAACTTGTATTAACAAACTCTTTACAAAAGGAATACAATTGAAGAAACTTCTTTCTTCCACACCTTTCCTAGATGTATAGATCTCTCACTAGATCTCTATTCCTTAAGATCTCTCTCTCTCAAGAACAATCAACTCCAACAAACCTAGATTGTTTTAATTTTGTACTATTCTTCAACATACCAATTCTACAATAATTTACTCAAAGCTAAGAAGATCTAATTCTACATATAGAATTAGTTGACTTGAGCATGCACTTACAACAAACAGTTAAGCCACTTAAACAAGGGCTCTAAAAATAATATTACTAATAATAGAGACGCGAGCTTAAGACTACAACTCAAACTCATCATGCAAACACTCACTTTTGTCCTTGAAAATAGCTTTCTAGATGCACAGGTAACCGACATCGATTCCTACTGCTTACCTGTGACCACCGCCGGCCGATCCTCTACCAATGTTGACACCTCTGCAACTGCACCTGACCGACGTCGATCGCTCCTGACTGATGTCAGTGTCTATGTAGACCTGAACCTATTGAAGTGTGCTCTTTGGTGAAGCTTTTAGCTCCACACCCTAACACATGCTATGCAGGGTCAAGTTCTTTTCTACAGGGGTTTGTAGATGCGGATGCACCAAGAGATTTTGGATGACAAGTAGAGCATCACAATGTGTGTGGTAGTTGGTCTTCAGGATTAAGCTTGAAGAGGGATACAAGCTAGGGAATAAAATTACATAGTGTATAGGTATAGGTATAGTTGTAGCTATTTATCTCCAAGTGGGAGATTGTTAGGATGTGGAGCTAAAAGCTTCAACTGGTGTAAACATGGAGGAGGTTGCTGAGTTCTAGGGAGGCTGGCATTGGAGGATTGCAGTGTAGAAGGAAATTGACATCAACAGGCGTGAACTGAAGATAACTGACATCGACAGGAGGTTGGCCAATGTTGGTCACCTCCAGGTAGACAGGGACTAACGTCGGTTGCCTGTGGTGGTTTCAAAACTATTTGTTGCATGGACAGTTAGTTCGTTGAACTGAGAGTTTGCATGTAAAGGCTAATTATAGTCTTGAGTTACATGTCTAATTATTGTAATTAGGGTAGTCTAACTATTATAAGCATGAGATATATATATGCACTCATAGGCTATATTGTAAACTTGTGCTAGAGAGTAAGAGAGCAAAATAAGCTCCTTCAGAGAGAGGAGAGAAATGGTGTGTTCCTCCTAGTGCCACAGTACCAAGAGTAGGTACTGGTTTGGAGAATCAGTAGGGTTCTTCATATTTATATGATCTTAGTCAGTAGGTTAGCATGGCTTCTTTTAGAGATCTACAATGGTGAGTAAGGTCTAGTGATTTGTAGGTAGCAGCAAAGAGTAGGAGATCTACTTGGAGTATGATTGTGTACTTGGTGTACTGGCAGCATGTTACTGACTGGTGGAGAGGTGAACATCAATTCTATATTGGAATTGATTGTTGGGATTGAGAGAGAGAGGGAAGAAGATCTTGAGGTGTGGCAAACCTTTGAGGTGGAAGAAGAAGTGGCATCTTCTTTATTGTATATTCTTCTGAGTGATTATTAATACAATTGTGTATTGTCTCTCATATTCATGCGTTGTTTCATATTTCTAGTTACTTATTGATTCTGGTTAAATTCTGTGTTTAGTTGTTAATACAAGAAGTAATCATATGTGCTCTATTAGTGGAGCAAGATCCTGATCAAGTGGTATTAGAGCATGTTTATTTTTCTAGGTTCCTGACACAATGAACAAAAAATAGAAAGCTTAGATATTTGTGACTAGTTTGGACAACATAGACAGGACTGGATTACAACACCAAACTCTGAAGTGTCATGTTTTTGGTGTTCCTATCTTTTCACTACATGATAGTTAGATTTTGATTTATGACACTATCCTAATCCCACATAACTAGTTTCAACCTTTGTTTTAGCTATCTCAATCTAGTTTTAAGCTAAGTTTTATTTTTCCTTATTTATTTATATTTTTAGAAAGGTTCAAAATACACATAAATTATACAAATTAGGACTATAATTATTGAAACATTATTTATTTATTTATTAATCAAGACCCTTAGCTTAAATTAAGAATAAGACTCTAATATTATAAATAAAAGTTTATCTAATTCAATTAGACACAAATCCTTATGATTTTGAACAATTCCAATAATGTGGTGTCTTTGAAATTCTTACCCTTGAACCTTTACCTAGTATCCTATTTAGGGAATCACAATGTTTTAATTATCCTATTAATTATACCCTAGGTTATAGTAGTCACCCTAAAAATACAACATAACCTCCTTAATTTTGATGATTATGAGTTGCATGAGATAAGCGTCAACATAAAAACATTGAATCTATCCCCTCATATCATCACCCAACTTCCTCCTATTTGAAACTACACTCCCATAAGCCTCATATCAATGATATACCTATGGCCTTAACTAAGACTAAACATTATATTTATCATGAATATTTCAACTATAAGATCACATGTAAATGTACCATAAACATTCATACACCTAATTATGATGATAGTTATGTTTTAGATGACCCATTTCTAAAGAGTACTTATCCAGGGTAGAGATTCTAAAATTCTTTGATATCATACTTCTTTATTTTAGTATTTTCATTCATCTTATCACATCCATTACTTAATCGTGCCTAATTTTAATATTATTCCTATTTTTCATAGGGTAGAGATGGAGGGATCACATGATACATCTCAAATTTTAGTAGAGCCTCTTAGAAGCATGTTCATAGATCATGTCATGACCGGTCCTTACCATTTTTCTAGATACCAATATCATTCTAGTTTGCTTCCCCTAGATATGCTAGCTACTATTAATATTTTCACATTTATAACCTCACCTTAAGCTAAACCTAGTTTAGTTCCTACTCCCACTCTACCTTTAGTTGAGCCTCATCCTATTTTTGATCCTAATTTACCTTTAGATGATATTAGTCTAGTTTTTATTTCTACCCTACCTTCCCTTGGTGATTGCCTTCTTTTATATCAAATTGATCCCATAAGCACCCAATGGGCCAATAAACCTTATTGTGATATTCATAAAGTTTCTAGTCATTTGACCTGATATTGTTAGTTATATCAACCTTCCTTAGCTTCTCCTTCTACCTCTTCTATTACCAAACCCCCAAAATCTAGTAATAAACATATATGTTACTTTTATGGAATAGTTATTCATTATTCCCATCATTGTTAAAGGCTTTTCAAATAAATTGACACATTACATCTAACCATTGGTCAGCCTAAAGATAAGGCTATACCTACTCCCAAGTTGTTACTTGAGTATATCCCTAAATATGGGGAGATATATTGTCTTTGGAACTAATGCAGTACCCATCATACTAATCATTATCATATTCTCTAGAAGCATCTTAATGATCACCTTCTAATGATAATTATATCATTTATTCCTCCTTCTATAGGTCAACCTTGCAAAAATTTTCTCCCTTCTTCACCCATGGCACCTTCTTCCCCACTTGTGCATTCTTACCCACCTTTGGCTTCTCACCCACATTTGGTTTCTTCCCTAAATGTCATTCTTTCTCCACCTATTGCTCCTTCTCAAATGGTGGTTCCTCCTTCTCATCCCATAGACACCATTCATATTCCATCATCTATTCCTCTCCTTGAGTATTCTACACATGATATCCCTCATGAGCATGATCCTTCATCTACAACTACATTTACATTGAGGAGATTCAGAGAGAGCTCTTCTCATAGGTTTCCATGAGGATTGATGAGATTTTAACTATCATTAGGATCCATATTCATAGAGATGTTTTAGATGTCATGCATAATATTTCTGGTCAAATTTATCAATATTTGTGAGTATGACATGGTGTTTTTTCACTTTGTTATTCATTCTGATTTTGGATTGGAATTT
>JARHVA010002854.1:1822500-2130000 GCA_037957365.1 Torreya grandis
ACATGGGGCATGTCCCACACTATATGTTCTTATCTCCATCATAAGACCTAAGGTAACCTATAATAAATCATATGTAATAACCCAACTATATGATACATAGGTAACCTATCATATATCAATGCACTAATCAAAATCACCGGTCCCATTATATTCTACCCTATAGATATCATCACATACATATCATGCATGATATCGACCCATATGATAGACCTAAAACCATAGAGTGTTTCTTGATCTAATATGGATTAGCATAAGGATATTGTGTATAATGGCACCTTACTATTTGACTTAAAACATAACACTCAGGTTATTATATGTCCCATCACTACCTTTTAGATGTCTATAATGGCCATAATATATACATCAAATAAGATCAACCTTAATATAGGGTGGATCTTATCTAAGAATATATCCCACTAAGCTAAGGCTTGTCTCTCATTATTAGACTCTAGTGTATCGGTTATAACTAGTGTCTGACCTATCTAAAGTCCAAGCAATGTGTGGAAATCCTCAAGAGTAATCCCAACCTCAATGGTTTCCCCCTCTACCTCCCATCAAAACATTAACATGATCCTAGGAACATTATAGTGAAATAAACACTCAAAGGGATCCATATCATCTCTATGTTGTCACTGAATCCCAAGGTAATTAATTAATATCTATCCACATCATCCAAATGCTCCAATATATCTGGTAACCATGATGTATCTACCAGGTGCCAATATCTCTAGCATATCTACAAAATATCACATAAAATATGAGGTATCATATCTTGATGTCATAATAATTAAAATACATTCTAAAAAAAGTTAAATTTACTACTTCGTCATCTTTTTTGATCTAGTTTTGTAGTCTTCCTATTTTTCTACACTATCAACCCATTTAATACTAAATCAGCCATCTAATACATAGTTATCCCCCCTTTAGTAAATTAATTCAACCACATATTACCAACTCATTGGCTAGAGGGTACTATGTCATCCATATACACATTTTAGACTATGTCAACCTACTACTATATAGTTAGCCACATTTATCGATACTATGTTAGCCCACCTGCTATGTTATCAACTCTTTATTTTCTTCTCACCTTATGAATTAAGTTAACCAAGTCGACTCTATTATTTTTTTTAAATGATGCATTAACCAATTACCATAAATTATTTAGACATTTTTTGGTCCAATATCTTCCTACCCTATACACCATTCTAACCCTAGTCTACCTAAAAATTTCTTAGGGTTGGTTTTAGTGTCTATATTTTGCCTACCAATCAATTTCCTATATTTATCTTAATTTAAAATAAAATTTCTCAAAAAATTATAAATTCATGTTTTCTTACCTGTGCTACACTCCCTAAAATCATTATGCATCCTCCCTATTGAATCTAGTATATCCTCACCATGGTCATTATCTAGACTCAAAATGGGTCTCTCAGAGCTCTATTTTCTCATAATAGTAAAAATAAAAAATGAATTATTTTTTACCCTATATATATTTAATATTCAAAATTATTTACTTATCAAATATTTACCATTGGATTCTATTTTTTCCCAAATATTTATTTCTATTAGCTCTTTTTATGAACTAAAATATTCTCTAGAATACTAACATCATAAAATATATTTCCACATATTACATGTAATTTTTGCCAAAAAAAACATTTTCTTGTCTTTTCACTAATTTATATAATTTTTTTTTTACTTTGTAAACCTTCACATTTATTTCACTTAATTTCTTATATACAACACTAAGATAAGTAAAGGTATGTGTTTTTCAATTATGTCCTTTCATTTATTTTATTTACTTCTTATTGAAATTTATTTAGCTTCAATGTTCTGTGTTGCTATATTATTTTTCTAAAGAACCATCCCATGTTGCACCTATGTGACACATGATGAGATTTGAGTGGGGAATATTTATACACATAATATTTTCAAACTTTATCAATTAGTGATTCTTTCTCTCTTAAAGGAAATATCTAGCTTCAATCTCTCTGAGTGCACATATTAAAAGGTGCACTAGGAAAGGGGTTGGTAGACAAATAGTTCTTCATAAGATTATTGTCCCCTATATTATCACTTACTATTTACATAACCTTATCTTGTGTACTTACCTAACCCTTGACTCCTCTCTTGCACACTCCTCTAAGAATTTCAATACCTTACTTATCCCCTTCCTAATCCTAAGACCTCTTTTTGATATTTCAAATACATTGTCAACTTGGGCTGACCTTGTATTTAAATTGTTGAGATCACTTATGGGTCTAGGTTGGCTCTGGATGAACTAGACCAAGACTTAAATTATTTTTATCAATTAATGATATAAATTAGATTGGGATGACCTTATTATCTTAAGTTTTTAAAATGTTTAGGGTTAGATTCAACTATATATACACATCCATTTCTACCATTTAAAGAGAACAAAAGAAGAAGAATATTATACTGCACATCTTATTATCCATAATTATATTTGAGGAGTATAACTTAGTGTCTTAATACTTTATTTGGATATATGCATCTTGCCTTATAGAGAAGACTTTTGGATGCATAGATAATTTGTGTATCCTAGAGTTGAATTATCTTTTTTATTCTTACATACCACAATAACCTCTTACAAAGCACCTTGGCCAATGTAAACATTGAGGCTTGGTGGGTTCATATTCAAATCTAAGTATTCCTAAATTTTTTCCTCCTTTGTAAGAGTATATATATTTTCATTTTCACTTCTCTCCCATGCATTAGGATTTCATAAACATTGACTTGAGTATATATTTTTTATGCATTTTTGCTTCTCATGTTTATTAGCCCCACTTTGTACTATAATCTTTGGTGAGCAAAAGATTATATTTTACTTTACTTGTCATTTATTTAGTGAATATGAAAACATAAGACATATCTAGGGTTATGTAATGGTGTTTCTTGACTTAGGCTTTGGAATACTTCTTAGTGATGTTATTATGGTAAGAGATCCATTAGTTAGGTTTAACATATCTATTTTGGTCATGACCCCAAATATCTAATATATCAACAATTAGAGGTATAAGTAGGATTTATTTTCTTAGAGTTAGGGTTGATTAATAGGTCAAATAAATTTTCATTTCTGTATAAATGTTATTATCCATAGGGCTAGAAGCATTAAATCTAAAATTTTATAATTTCTCTAAAATCTACTTCCAGCCTATTTTCTACTTGTTTCAGATCCATAACTACATTAACATCAAAACAAGCTAAGTAATTTGCTTATTTTTCATTTATATATCTAAAATAGTTGTAAATTACATATTTAGACTATCTCAACATAATAAATTTAGTGTATGTTATATCTAAGTTAGTATTTGATTGACCTACTATAGATCTAATTATCACCCTTATGCCATTTCATTTCTATATATCCCTTTAATACAATCTATATAACACCAATCTATATTCCATTTTAGGGTTAAACATTTGGTGAACCTAATATTTGAACATCAAAATACTAATCATATCTTTTTGTATGCTTATTACCTACTTTGTCCTAATATTTATATGCTTCATAACTCTTATCATGGATGGTATTGATTACTTTGATGACTATGATTATGAAAATATCCAATTCTCCCTCAAACAAGGATTACAAATTGACTACTCTTGCACTATTACAAGTGTTAAATCATGTAATATAAAATACTTGAATGGTGGTAGTTGTTATCCCTCTAATCAGGTCCATGTTCCCACCTCTTCAAGAGATAAATTCATTCATCTTAAGGAATATGAAAATCCTTTATCCACACTTTATATAAAACCATTTTATGTATTTGGCATGTGATAATTTAAAAAGTATGGATACCTAGGATAAGGATTGGGGAAACATAAGCAAGGTATAAACACTCTATATCCCTTAAACATAGAAATACTAATAAGAAATGGTTGGTATTTTTACACACATAATCGAGTCAACAACCATTCAAGCCAACAAAACATGTAAATTTTACCAAAAAAGTGGGTACATATGATCAAGAGGTTCCTTCATTTGATCATAAAAAATTACGACAACTACTTAAAAATATCATGGTTAATGTGAAAACCACTAATAAGGGGGACATATATTCAATAAATTGATTAAACCCCTACCATTCCTACATTTCCAAATAATATCCCTCTATTCAAGGGGGATGATTTTTTCCTACCTTCATTTAAAAATATATATATATATATCAAAAAAGGTATCCTTACCAAAAATTTCCAAAGAAAAAATTATTGTACCTTTAAAAAAGGAAAAAGAAAAAAATTATTGAAATGGTACAATCTACTCAAATGATATATCAAATGTACCAATGTTTAAAGATCCCATACCTTTACAAAAAATTCCTACATTTAGTGATCAATAAGTTTCACTCATTATACATAAGGATGATGATACTCATATGCAAAGACTCAAAAAAGGTGGATGGTTGCAACAAATGATAAAACATATAAAAAACACTTATATTCCTATAAAATATCTAATATCTATGATCTCCATAATATGTGACCTAAAAAATCAAATTTTTATACTCTAAATGCAAATAGATTTCCATAATCATAATTCACATATTACCCCATTCAATAATCAACCTCTTGGGAAATGTATACATGAATATACTTATCCCAAATATTTTGAATAACTAAGTTTACCTCTATTTTTGAGACAAAATGACCTATTTTACCATAGTATTAGTTAAATAATTTATTTTCGTTAATGGGCACAAGATGAAAAATAATTGCTAAAAGTTTTCATATGAGTATTTCTGATGAGGCTCAAAATTGATTCTATCATTTAAAAAAGTTTTATTTACATATTTTCTTAAAATTATAAGATTCATTTTTTAATGATTTCAATATCCATAAGGTGGAAAAACTTACATTAAAATTTGTTTGCAATTTCAACAATGTGATGACAAGTCCCTTTTAAGATTGTAATATTTGATTCAAAATTACATCATATGAGCTAGCATTTACACCCTTAGATTTGGAAAAATAATTTATATTTACTAGAAGCCTTATTTACCCCATTAAATGAAATTACATTACACAAAAAAATATGAATCATTTACCCATCTATGTAATGATGTGTATAGATATGTTTCTTTCATGATTACTCATTCAAAGGAACTTAACATATCTCCCTCTAAATATAGAATATTTATTACTCACACAATAAATGAAGATAACATACCTAAAGAGAATTATAATAAAATATTTGGTATCCATAATCTCTATATGAATATTTCACAAATATTACTAAACACAAAGTTGATACAAGGTATATATCTTATGGAAGAATCTTAGATGGAATAAAACAAAAAACATCCACACCAACAAGATTTAATAATTACCTTATTCATGGGTGTTGATTATTTTTGGCATAACCATATTAATCCTACATAATAAAAATATATTTGAAATATAAGATGCTTATAATAAATAATCTTCATTCTAACAAACTTACAAAACAAAGGAGGTTGGAAATTCTCCTTTGGAAACATAACATTACCAATTGCTTTTGGTCCTAAATTTATTCAAACACGGGTTTGGGTTATGCCTACCACATCTCCATATGTGTTTACACTAATAAATATTTGGCTATACCAATGGAAAAAAAAATTGATCCAATTCAGCAAGTTATTTGCTTTCCTAATGAAGGTACACTAATTTGTATCTAAAATGATAACATTGTATTTTCTAATACATATGTAAAACTTTAGGAAGAACATGGTGTGTCCTTTTTCAACCTATCCAACATGATATAAACAATTTAAAATATCTGACTTAGGGTTTTAAGGTTCAAAATGGGGGACATATATGATCATTAATTGGATGGAATCATATGATAATATTTCCTATTCAAAAATACCAAAAAAATAAAAAACATACAAAACATAAAAAACATTTTTATTACTTACATGTTCTATTGGATCCTTGGCATCCATGCGTTACTTCCATATTTATAGATGATGTACTTATTTAATCCTAAATACACATATGTTTCATAATTATACTTGAGTATGATATATGGATACACAAATGCATGATACATTCACATTTTAGATGTTGGGATTTCCCTATATGCTTGTCATATGGACTTTAGGGGAATTTATTTCTTTGATATTGATACACATAGGTTATACGATTTAATTATACTCTAGATTATCATGTTTTATATCACATATGTACTTACACATTCCTATTATCCATTATTATATCTTATATAGGGTAATTCATATGTTCTCATTTGACATACTTTTCATAAGACATTGGATCGTTGGGCCACTATGACATGTTAATGTTAGTTGTTTATGATTTACTTTAAGAAATTTCTTAAGTGTTTTGTATTCCTTTTTTGAGAATTTCAATATGATCATTTATCTACATCCCCTGTGCATATGTATGGATTCATTAACATTTGACTATGTCATTGTTTATTATATGGACATTTCAATATGTCATCAATTCCTTTATGGACATCTAACTAGGTCATGTCCCTTCTATTGTGTGGCATTTGAACATGCCCCATGTTTTTATTTTCCTTGGACCATTACATTTTTAATTAATTTTGAGAGTTATTGTGTGTGTCCATTTTTTCTTGTTGAGATTTTAATATTACTATCTAAGCATTGCCATGATATTTATCATGCATCTTGTAACTACATGTGATCACATTGGTCTTATGTGATTCAATGCTATATCTACCTAGACATTTTCCTTATATATGATATATGGTTACATTCATATATTATATATTTGTATTATCATTTTGAGGTGAGGTAACTACTAGTTACTATCTTTTTCTCACCTCAAAAGGGGAATATTAGTGGGGGCATGTCATATAGTCTTGTTTTCCATAGTTTACATAATTTTTATATTTAATGGGGCCATGTTTTGAAATAATTTTATATACACTCATTTAGTATATGGTACTTATATCAATTTTAAAATTTAGTTTGAGCAAGTCATATGGGCATGGCTTTCACACATTGACAATTCTCATAGTCCGTGAGGGCATGCTCTATAAGCATGTTTTCCACACCTATTAAGTATTTAGCATATCTAGTTTAAAGTGGGCGCAATTTTTAGAAACATGTCCTCCACATTGGTACTAATATAAGTTTTCAAACTTATCTATATATAGTGGGGACATTATTTGGAAGCATGTCATCCACACTTGCATAATTATCCAAATTAGCTAAATAACATAATTATATGATTCAGATTCACAATTGTGAAAAAAATATATACATTGGTACTATTTTTATACATAGTTTCAACATGAGACATATATAAGGTGCATATGGTATGAAACATGTGCCTAATATTTCAAAAATCAAATTATTTTTAGATTCTATAACTATTTTATGGACTGTTACCATATCACAAACTTTTTTATATTGATAACCGATGTATTTTTATGAAATTTTTTTGAGCCAATAAACTACAATAGTTTTTTCCATTTCTGGTATAGTTTAGGTGATAAAATCACTCAATATTTCCATTTTTTTAGGTTGGATTGTATCATCCAACTTTACCAGGTTATAAGTATCATTGGGTTGCATGGTTGAGCTAATATCAACTTCCAAGCAACAACTCACATTTGATCCAAATTTGGGGGTATGTGCCTTATAATCTCTTTCTATATATCTCCTTAAATATATGAAGTTTAAATATTTATCTATATTTTTCCTAATCTTATATTTTAGAGCCTTATAATGACACATTTTTTTCAAAATGACTTGCCAATAGGCAAGGCATTTATATCTACACACATGTGTACTCCTAAACCTTGATCTTTTAATTTAAATCTATTTAAATTAATTTAAACACATATTATATGCATTTATTTTATATTTTAACATGCTCTTGGTTACAATTCAATCACAACAAAGTACTCAAGTTAGGCACATACAAAGATAAAGTGTCTACGCACACATAGGTACATATTCATTTACTTTAAAATAATAATATCATTACTATATTAGAGGGGGAGGAAAATTTAGATGATATTTTATGATTATATAGCACCTAAATCTTGTACATTTGGAAAAATTAAACCTTGGATGTTCCTCTCAGTTCTTTATCTTTCTTGATTCTATAAATCTCGCATATACTCTATCTTTTTACCCTTTAGCCCATATCTCTTGGTATGAATAGTATTATATTGATGAACCATGTAATTTATCTTTCCCAAAATTGTTAAAATGTATTTATTTTCCATATCTATAATTTATAAACATATAACTATTATCATGCTCTATGGATACTAACGTATAGGTCATAAAGTAGTATCAATGTTACTATCTTGGCACGATGTAAGTTCCCAGTGCCCTAAAGTCATGTAATATACAAATTAAATGTATCCTAATGGTTAACTTAAGTGTTTTAATATGAATTATTAATCCAAATTGATTGATATAAATATAATATCAATGCTCATTCATTCCTCACCTATGAATACCTAGAAAAACTCCAAAGAGACCAAGGCAACTTATCAAAAGCACTATATCAATAATTAAATTGATAAAATATTCTCTATTTCCATACCATTCATAGGTACAAAACATATACATGTATTCAGTACTAAATTAGTATCCCAAGATCCCAATTTTCCAAGTTACCAGCTAGGTCATTATTGTACTTTATTTGCACACATTGTATGATTCACACATAACCCAACATGTAAGACTACATTAGTCTAAGGCCCTCTTCAAAGTATTTTATATATACACATAAAAATTTTAAACTTTATCAATTCTTAATTTTTTCTATCTTATAGGAACTCATCAAGTCTCAATCTCTCTGAGTTATGCCTTAAAGGGTGCATTAATAAAGGGTTGGGTAGGCCTTTAGTGCTTCACAAGATTGTTGTTCATTATACCTCCATATAAAACCAATAAAAACCTCTCCTATACGTTTCCCTAATCTTTGATATATTCATTACACTCCTCTCCAAATAATTCACCACCTCAAACAATCCCTTCCTAAGCCAAATCCGCTTTTACCACCTTATCAAATGTAATCTATTAGGTCAAATTCATTTTAGGAAATGATTATGATATGGGACTAAATTGACATAGATAACCTAGTTTGGTATCTAAGTAATCTATTTTCCTAACTAATTAGGTTAACTTAGATGACTACATCACCTAAAATATCAAAAGGGTTTAGGGTTAGATCAAGTTATATATACACATGTTTCACCCCATTTCCAGGTGAGTTAATCATTCATTTTCACTTATTTGTATACTTATCCACCATTATACTTAAGGAGTCATTGCTTAGGGTTTCATACTACTTGGATAAGAATATTGTCTTATGTAAGTGTTTTATATGCATAGTATAAGTCTTATAGCCTATATATGACCTATTTTTGTGATCCTTATGAACCAAAACAACCACTTATAAAACATCATTGGCCAAGGGAGAGATTGAGACTTGATGAGTTCATCTTCAGGGTAAGTATTCCTAAATCTTACTCTTATTTTGTTAGTAGATATATTTACATGCATAATGGTTAATGAATGTATTGTCTCTCTTTGCTTAGGTTTACCTCTACATTAACTTGAGTAGAGTTATTCTTTTCATGTTTATTGTTTATGTTTATCCATCATTTTTTAAAAAACTTTAATGAGAACTAGATTAGATTTACTTTACTTTATTATTGAATTGAAATACTAAGACCTAAAAAGAGTTATTATGTGGTGTTATTTAAATAGAGGCTCTGTAACCCTCTCATTCCATGTCATATGATAAGATATCCCTTAGGTAGGTTTAGCAAATCCATATTGGTCATGAACCTGACTATCCATGTCTTGCTAACATTATAGTTAGCTAATTTATCTTCTTCAAGATAGGATTGATTTGTAGACTAGCTTCACTTTCATACATTATCCATGTATAAAACATCCTTTGATGGAGGGGTCATTTGGGTTAGATTGACACCATGCTTCCACTAACCAATTTTTCCCAGAGATCACATTGAAGATAGAAAGCTAGGGTTTTGCCATTTCAAAAGGAGTGAAAGTCCATGAACTAGGTCTGCATGCACTAGAAATAAGGTGAAGAAAAACCTAGAAACATATAGGTGGTCTCATCATATTTCATTAGATATTCCATATAGGACACTAGCCTCAAACCCATACATTAACATCAATGTAACCATCCCAAAATAATGTTACTATTTAAAGATTTAGAAACATTAAATCCATAATTGGATAATCGTTAAATAATCTCCTTCCATTCTATTTTTTACCTATTATAGATCACTAATTGTGTTAACATTAGAATAAGATTACTTCAATTCTTTGTCATTTATATTTAGCATAGTTTTATTTTACATATTTATACTATAATAACATATTAAATTTAGTCTATTCTTATATTCAATTTTAGCATTTAATTAGATTGCTATAGATCTAATTATCAAAATTGTTCCATTTCATTTATATATACCCATTTAATACAATATAGATAACACTAATATAGATTACATTTTAGGGTTAAACAAAATGCTTTCTTGATGCTTATTGGTATATTTCTTTGTGAGTTGTATGTGATTTCTAGGTGAGGAATGGATGAGGATTGAACTTGTATATATAATAATCCATTTTATAAATATATCACACTAAGAACATAGGTTAAACTTTATGATAGATTTCATTTTCAAATTTTATGAATTTTGAGTATTGGACAATTTGTAATAAAAGTGCACACTTGCATCAACATGTATATGTCTAAGATGTAAGTGTATAGGAAGATATAAAATAAGTATAGGTCCAAAAATAGTATTCAAGGATAATAATAAGGGATATATGTTTTTAAATAATATATAAGTCCTAGTCATCAAAATAATAATGGTCAGACTATGATATAAACAACTTAGGCAAAAAGAGATAGTGAACGTGAGCTTTTCAATAATGTGTAGGTCTATAACTAAAAGATAAAACCATGATAGGTATTTTCCAAGTGTACAAGACTAAAATAATACATTAATTAGATATTATTATCTAGATTTCCTCCCACTTTAATATATTAATGTAATTTCTAGTTTAAATGAAATAAATGTGTACTTAGGTGTGTATACACACCTTATCTTTACATGATCCCAACTTTAGTTCTTTATTGGTGACTAAACTACAACAAAGAGCATGTTAAAATATTTAATAATTGTATAAAATATGAAATTTAAAGAATTAGAAATGCTTGAAACTAGAAAGAATAAGGTTAGGAGTACACCTCTATGTTGATGGAACCATATTGCCTTTTAGAAATTTGATTTAAAAGGATGCCTCATTATAAATAACTACACACACACACACACACACACACACACACACACACACACACACACACACACGCATATACATATATATATAGACACACACACACACACATATATATATATATACATATATATATATATACATATATATATATATATGCATATATATATATACATATATATATAGATATATATATATATATATATATATATATATATATGCATACACACACACACACACACACACACACACACACACACACACATATATATATATAGAGAGAGAGAGAGAAATTTTAAGACACATGCCCACAACCTCAATGTAAACATGAGTTGTAACATGTTCATTGAGTTTGCTTCATCTCAATCATGTAGCCCAAATATGTAAATGATCTAGTGAGTGTGAGAAATTTAATCAAATCACAATACATATCTAGTGAGGATGGATGGTTTAATATAATCCAACCCATAATTATGGTATAGTTAGATGATTTAATCATATCCAACTTAAAATCTTTGTAATATTGAGTGATTTAAACAACTTAACCCTCCAAACATGAACTAACAACTTTAGTATATTAGATCTAAAATAGCCCATAATAGTCCATCTTGATTATGATAACAACCATAATAGTATTTAATATATTTAAATTAATTTTATTTTGTAATTTTAGGTGACACTTACATGGCATATCCACCTCATATATGTCCCAAGCTAAAATATAGGTATAATAATGGTATACATTCACCAAAAATATATATCTAAATCATATAACTATGAAATATGGTGAATTTGAAATTGGTACAAGTGTGGACAACTTATTTCTATGACATGATCCCATTGAATCTAAATAAACTTAGAACATATGTAAATGTGGAGAACATGTTTCCATAACATGTCCCCAATATAATTAAAGTTACTAAATACTAAATAAGTGTCGAGGTCCTACCTTTTTTGACATTCTCCGACTATAATCTAAAACTATAAAATTGTGGAATATATGCCTCTATGACATGACCTAATTGATATGTCCCATTTTTTGAGGTGAGGGGAATTATAATGTGGTAATTACCTTACATCAAATGGATAATATAAATGTGAAATTTGTGTATGGATCATGTAGAATACATGGATAACATATCTAGGTAGATATGAAATTTAATCATTTCATGTGTGATCAAATAGAGTCCTAATAGTACAACTATGGGCATGCTAATTTATTTTTGTAGTTTTTAATTATTTAAATGTTCTATTTTTTTTTTTTGGAAAACTTAGATGTTTTAAACCTTAGGTTGGACTGTTTTCATTATTTTTATCATGGTTATATAAGTGAAAACATTACATTAAAATTTACCAATATTTTACATGTGAAATATAATAATTAATACTATCATGTGGTATATGAATCCATTTTCCATCATGGGAAAATAAGACAACAAGCTTATTTTGGTCAATTTTGGATTCTATATAGTATAACCTAATATTTCCCAATGTAAATACATATTTTGATGTGTTTGTAATAAACTAAACCTTTATTTAAATCACTTTAGGACCATAAGCAATTTATATCATTATGTGAGCCAAAGAGTCTTTCCAACCCTATTCATGTTGTATGTATTTTAGATCAAAGACAAGTTATTGAAAACATCTTAAATTAAAAGTGGTTTTTGTTTTTGTGAGATCAACATGGTTATGTAAAAATTAAGAACCACCAATTAATAATGTGATTGTTAGATCTTGTTTGACTTGAGGTATCTCTTTTAGATGTGTATCATATACCATTTATACTTCTGGATCTATATTACAAATATCTTGCAAAGCTTTATTTTGATTATATTGATCACCAAGGTGTGGAATTGAATATTTTGGAGGATAATTAAATGCGAGTTTTTAGTTATCAATAATATCTTGTAGTTAATGCCTCAATGTTTACCATTTATTCTTAGAATACCTAAGGCCTTAGTGATGATCACAATATGCATTAGTATCATATCCTTTTGGTAGATGTTGACTCATATCAACCTATTTATGGGGGAGGGAGAGATATGAGATCATACTCCATAATATTTTAATGTAGATAAGTTAGAGACCTGAGTAATCATGTCATCTATCTTCTACATGTATTGGATAAGACAAACCAATTATTTTCTATGATATGAAAATTTATATTGTTATGGGTTATGATACAACCTTTGAATCCTTTTTTTAGTGAACATGTATGTGAAAAATGTATTTAATCTACTTTATTTGGTATGTGGGTATGTTAAACCCTTATTTTCAAGAGAAATATTATGATTGGTCCATTTTATAGAGTTCAACATAGAGGCCAAATATGGTTGCTCTATAATATCCAACAAGGTTGTTATTTTTAATGTTCCAAAAAGAATACCCTAATATGGTGATGACTTGTGTAACAAGTCAAAAAATGAAACTTTATCAATATCATCATTAGATTGTATTTAAATATGATGTGCCATTGAGATATATTACATATCTCCTTTTGGTTTCTTTGATTATGATTACTAATTTTCATTGATAAAGGCAAGCATCAATCAATGTTATCATTTAAATGAAAATATTATCAATCAAAGGTAACACAATTTACGTTATGGATTATATCGTGTATAATATCTATAAAATAATCTAATTTTATACCACTTGGTACCTAAGTTTTACATAATACCTCATATAATATATCTTTATAATTAATTGATTGATTCACAAAGTCAAAAATTGAGATCTTAGTATATGTATTATTTTATTGCTCAGCATGATTGGGCACAATAATAATGTTTTGCATAGGTTCATTATCATTAAAATAAGAATTGTAAAAGAGATTTTTATGTTTTCCCATGTTTTTGCAATTTTATTGAGTATATTTTTGATTGGTTTGGTAATGCATGGGGTAAAAAACAAGAATTATTATGACACATTGGAAAAGGAAATAAATTATACATGTACCTATGATTAAATAAATTAAATTTTAATCTTAAAATATTTATATTTTAAATATAAAAAATTAGAGATAAAAATAAACCTAAGTCAAACTAGGGTTTTGAGACCAAAGGTTAGGTTCACCAAATGTGTAACCCTAAATTTTAGATAAAGGAATATCTAGGGTTAAGTAGAATGAGATTATATTTTACACAAGGATAGTGAACTAATATAATGATTAGGATAATTAATAGAAAATTGAGATAAATAGTATTTTGAATATATATAACTGTGATTGCTAAAAATAATAAAGTATAACTATTAATACATATTATAATGAATAGGGGAAATAATACTTGGTTAGTTTACCATGAATATGTGGGTTGGATCTAGAATAGGTTGGAACTAGACTAGAAGGTGATCCTTTAATAGTCATAAGATTATAGGAATATTAGTTCTATTATCTCTAAGTCTTGTGTTGGATCTATATAGTTGTATCAATTCAAGTGTCTATCCCTACCATATGTGTCATGTATGGAATATTGATTGGATATGGATGAGACCAATTAAATAATTTTAAATTTTCTATTTCCTTTATTATGATTTATTCAAATCACATGCATGGGATTTCACTCTTTTTCAAATGATCAAACCATAAATTATTCACCCTTGGAGTGATTGTGGAAAAAATGGGTTAGTGAGCTCATGATGTTGAGCTTCGCTAAGGACCCATCTATCAATGAAAACTACCTACATGGATAATAATATGAATAGGGCCTCATACTTATGTATTTATACCATATGTGTTGGATTGTGTGTGAAAAAATATGCAATGTGTGATAATAAAAGACATGTAGTGACATAGCTTGTAACTTGGAAAATAGAGCTCATGGGATTCTCTTTGAATGCTTCATCCCTATAAAAATACTAATTTTATGATTGATATATAGTTATAGAGGAATAAGGTAAGTTTTCTCACTTAAATTATTGATGGAGTGCTTCTTTTTATATTGACTTATGAGTTGTATGTGATTTCTAGGTGAGGAATGAATGAGGGTTGTGTTGGCCAACATTGGCCTACATACAAAACTTTACTTAGATGCAATGCATTATTCTAGTGGTCCTAGTGTGGAGTAAGAAACTAAGTAGACTTCTTGTTGATTGAAGGATCAAATGCCTTAAAATTAGGCCTATAATTACAAATGAAAATACCCAATAGGTTTTTATGGTGTTCAGGGAATTCAGGGGCATGAAGTAGGTTTTACACTAAGACTTAGAAGTCTATCATAGCCTTGAAGGATTAAACAAAAGTTTCTAAGACAAGGCTAAGGAACCAAACCATCATAACACTACCTATAGAAATAAAAAGGTCAGTTCTATTGTGTATTTAATAAAAGTGCTTAGTAATCCTCTCAAAGTCAAAGGATCACATGGAGATGATGTATTTTATGCCAATAATTTCCCCTAAAAATTTGGTATCTTGATGTGTTGTTTATCTCAAGATATAAGCCTTGAAAGTTGAAATAGCAGAGTGGGACATGCATAAGAATGTCAAGTTAAATCCATGAGAAATAGAAATTTTAATTCAAATATTTTAAAGTATACTAAGGTTGAACATGAAATTAACAAGTGTCTAAATCTTAGGAACTCAAATTAAGATCAAATGGTGTGTGAGTGATCAACAAAGTCAATAGGCCCAAATAGATCAATGGATCACATTTTATTATGCAATCAAAGATTAATGATGAGCATTAAGTTGATAAATTATTAGATCCTAAGGATTAACATAATATTTCCAAGTTTGTGATCATAAGGGTTTAAATGATCAACGGTGCACATTTGATCAAGTTGAAGAAGATCAACAACATGCATTTAGCTGTGTAAAGCAAATCAATGGTATGCATGAAGTCAAAAGGTCAATGAGCTAGATTGCATGTGAGGCCACCACATAACACAAGTATGTTAACTAGATGAAACTAATAGTAGGATACTAAAAATAAATGAAGGGCTAACAAATGGCACAATATAGAATGTAGATCATAGATAAATGGAAATGATGAAGGTCAGAGCTAGGAAACTTATGAGGAAATCAATAGAGCTGAGTTAATCAAGTCCTAGAAGGCACAAGGTGAAGACACATGTCCAAATCAATGAATAGTCATATTTTTAATTATGATAAATAATGTGGCAAGGATGCCACATAGGCAAACACATCAGATCAAAGGGTTTTATGAACCTAGGTAGGTGAATGCATAAAACCAAGATCTAGATATGATCTAGGTAAAGCCAAAATAGGTATTTCAAAGGGGCAACCATTAAATCTCAATCAAGACCTCTAGTCAAAGATTTAGAACATACAAGGTCCATTTTTTGGTGTATCAACATTGTTTTAAAACTATGATAATTGTTCTTAAAAGAATATTTTTCCATGTAATGAGTTCTTAGCTTCTACAAGGTTTAGAGGAAGAACATGTCTATTTAGACCTAATAGAGATCAGGAAGGAAGCTACATGGCCTATAGAATTTTAATTGACATGATAACTATAGGAAAGCCAATAAATGGATTGGTTTTAAATCTATAGTAAACCTATGTTAAATATTAAATTAGGGGAATATAAAAATAAGATATGGAAGAGTGTCATATCTTCCAACATAGTCATATCCTAAAAAAAAAGTACCTATAACCACTTAAAATAGATATAGTCATGGCTCTATCAGGCCCAAAGATATGAATAATTTCCCCTATAATAAAGACTAAGTGGAAGATTGCATATAGTTTCAAGAGGATATTTTGGGATTAGAGAGTGTAGTTTTAGCATTCAATTATTTTTAGGAGCTTTAAATATTTCTCCTTCTTAATGGATCATGACTCAGTGTTCCAAACAAATTCTTGTCTTCCAATGTGATTCTCAACCAATTACAGGGTTTGGAGGCTATTATAAAAAATAAAGGTTAGTTTTTTTATTAAGGACTATTACTGATTTGATCAAAGTATGTTGAACATTGATGGGTGGTGGCAATTCATTAATGATTTTTTGATGACATGATCCTCCTCTCTCTCTCCCCATCTTCTCATATGTCACCCATTCTTTCCCTTTTTCATGATCTCTTTAATTTTAGATAATTTTTTTATTCTAGAAATAAAAAAAGGAGACTCTCATTTGATAAAGCTAGACCATAACAAAATTTGTATGAAAGACTTATTGAAATAATAAGAGACTTTCTTTACCTATCTCTTTCCTCTGAATTATGTTAGTAAGCTTGTGCGTGATGTCATTGCGAAGGATAATCTTACATGCCATTCTCCTTATTTCTTGCATGTTTCTAGGTGTTTTCAAGTTAGGTACAAGTCTGTAATAAGTTTCTTTCTACTATTAATAGATGCTACATGTGAATCTTATAATTCCTCCTTCATTCATTTCTTCCTGAGCCTAGTTCATGAAATACTTTTGCATTTAACAAGTTTATGAGATTGTGTGAGCTAGTATTGTCTTATGCTTCTTCAGTGTATGTTTCATGTTTATGTTAGTTCTCATTCAAATTTGGTACATCAACTTTTTATCTTCCATAGTAATGTATTTCCACTTTCTAACCCTTTTCCAAGTATAAACATTAGTTTAGGTGATTCGTCAAGAGGAAGCTGGCCTTCTCCAGAGGTTAAACCTCACCATAGGATACCCACATCCTGAGGTTATCCCAATATTTTAACTGGTAGTGGGGGAGCCTAAATAAATTCTCTAAAAAATTGAAATTCTATGTTACAATAGTTTTTGGCATGCCTAAGAGGACCCAATTTTAAATAATATTGGTCAAGTTTGATTTTGGTTTGACCAATTTATAGTAGTTATAAGCTTTCAAATAATAGTATTTGGAAACTCCAAGTAACACTCATCACTCTGGTGTAGAGCAGTAACTATATTTCATGCCAAAGGTGACTATAAGATTATACTTCTAGAGGTATTCCTTTTGAATCTATTGAATTACCTGTAAACTCAATAAAAAGGTTAAGATTTTCTAATACACATCCATATAAATGAATCTTTCTCCCAAACCAATTTTAAGGTCTACAACTAATAAAATATCTTTATTATCCCCTTTCATTGCCATAGTAGCCCCTAGAGATTTTTCTTTTGTGGCCTTTAATGGCCAAAGTCCTTTATAGCTCTATTAGTATGATCTTATTCTAGTATCAACTTTTAAATGTCTCCTTTATTTTAAATGAGACAAATCTATTACCCATTATAAACACCTTAGAGACAACCACTATAATATTCATGACATAACTAAGGAAAATGTGGTTATTAGACTATCACCCATCTCTTTCAAGGATAAATCTTTAGACTGGTATATAAACCTTATTGCCAACTCTATAACATCATGGGATCAGTTAGGTGATGCATTGTGTAAGATATTTGAAGACAAAAGTGACCATTTATCACTTGTAAAATAGTTAACCACAATCAAGAGGGTTCCTCATGAGGTTATGAAATATTTCAAAAGACATTGAACAGGATTCCAATCTCTTCTAGGCCTAATCCTAAATTTTATTTACTTTACTATTTTAAATCTCTAAATAGTGATATTTCAATAATGATATAGTCTATGAGAGGAAACACACTACCAAATGCTTATGAGGTAGAAATTAGAGTGGAGAATTATCTAGTACAAGCTAGAAATCCTACACCAAAACCACCAATACCTTTATTTCCTACAATTTAACCACCTCCTATTGTTATTCCTCCCCTTTTTACCATTCCTCATATACCAACACTTATTACCATACCTACACTAAAGTAGGAAAATTCATTTACTAGTCAATCTAGTGAGTACCAAGAAAACAAAAACTTCCAAGAGTTTAAGAGCATGTTCCAATCCTTTGGAAATGAATTGGTGAATGTAAAGAGGTAGCAGGACCAATTCGATGTGCCTTATCAAACCCCATATCAACCTCAAAAATAATATTATCAAGAAAATATTCCACACTATAAAGAAAATTTCCAATGACAAGGCCAACAACAAGCCCAAGGAGAAGGCCAACAACAAGTCCAAGGATAAGGACAACCTAATTATGATAGGCAAAATAATTATAATCCAAATGTAGAAAAAAACTCTACTACTTTGTTCCCTACTCCAAAAAACATTTTCTCAAGAAGTTAAGGGCACCATGCCTTTGAACTAGTATGTTGGCTAATCCATTATCTCAAACAATAAGTTTAATCAAGCTTTCAATGAGTAATGGCATCAAGGTGCTAGCTATGGTTATAATAAAGCCTTTATGGATTAGAGTGAAAAAGTACCTAGTATTATAAAACCATAAGAGCCTCAACAAGTCCAAGGTTATAATGAAGGATTAAACTAGTTGGATGTTACAATGGTTAATTTTGAGTAAGAAGAATATTTTACATCTAATTATTAGGCTAGTTCTAGATAATTGTATGTTCCATTGGCAGCAAATACAAGATTCAAAAGAAGGAATATGGATGGTAATTATTAATTAGTCAAAGAGCTTCCTACCATTACTCCTTTACTATCAAATCCAAAGGAATCTACTATTACTCCAAAGGTCACAATTGCTTAAGAGAATTAGAATCAAGGGAATTCTTTGGTACCCCAGAACTCATAAGTTCAAAGTATAGTTATGGATTCCAAAGAAAAACCAAAGGTTGGTGGTTTTCCCATCAACATTGTAGAATAAATAAAAAATTATAATGTGAGTGTGCCAATGTAGGACATGCTTTCTATGTTTGGTCAAGTGGATATCCTTCAAGAAGGATTGTTAAAGATCAATTTTTTAGACAAGCCACCAAGAAAATAAAATGTGGTTATCACCAATGAAACCAAAAGGCCTAATGAGGGGAAATCAAATAAGCCAATCATGCCTCCTCCATTTTATATTTCTATAATCATTAGTGATTCCTTAGTACATAATTGCATGGTAGATAGTGGATCAAACACCACATTGATGCCAAAGTCAATTGAAGATCAACTTGGTTTAAAGTATGAACCCCAATCTAAGAGATTTTTTTAGCTTGATGGATCTTCCACCAAACTAGTTGTCATTAGCCTAAACTAGATCTTACATAATTATCCTAGTGTTTTAGTGACTTGAGATGTGTTGATTTTAGATGTACCTCCTCATTTTTGTATATGTTTATCTAGGGATTTCATAGCAAAAATTAGGGCTTAGCTAGTAGCAGATTGGTCCAACATAGTTTTTAAGAATAAGGTATGGGACCAAGGTATCCATCAAAACTAAACCTATTGCATAATTTCACATATAACCTTATGGGAAAGATATCTTAAACATCAATTACACCATCCTAGATGAAGATGAACACTTTGTTGGTCAAGAACTAAACACTCATCCTGAGGAGACACTTGATATGTTCTTGGATGAATTATGGAGTAATAATTAATTAATTGACCCTTTGAAAGCTATTGAGTAAAGGGACATGAGTGTCTAATAATTGTATGAGGATATTGAGTCCATGCCATCCCTCACTAGGCCATAAAAAGATACCAAGGGTTTTTGGAAAATTTTCTTTGATAGTTGAAGGATAAAACATGGCATAGGTATAGGTGCAATGTTGGTATCCCCCTCCAATGATAATTACTTATATTCTTATATGTTTCAATTTAGTTACTCTTGTAATTAATCTAAATATGAGGGTCTTATCTATGGCTTTCAATAAGATAGTAAGAGAGGAATCAATAAATTTTAAGTGTATGGAGATAGTGAGTTGATACTGCATCAAGTCAAAGGCCAAAATGTTATAGATAATCCCTTGGTGAGATCATATAAACATAGAGTATGGGACATTCTTGAGGACTTTGAGGCCTTCAACATCCAAGTAGTGCCAATGAATGAAAATCAACATGTTAATAAATTGGTAGTTATGGGAGCTCAATTTGACCTCCCAAATGAATTGAAAAGGTCCAAAGTGCATCCACATGTTAGAGTGGTGGTAAAACACTCATTATCAGACAATGATGCTCATTGGTATGTCTCTTATAATGACAAGCATATTTCTTATTTATTACATTAGGAAGAAAAGTTTTTCTCATTGAACCAAGAATAGTTTCAACATCAGTATGAAGATCAAATTGTTCAACTGAGATCTAACAAGCTTCCTGAAGGGTTGGTCACCCTTGAAGTTATTTTCCATGAGGGAGATCATATGATGAATGACAAACTGGTGATCTCAACTAATGAGGAAAACTATGAAAGAGTCCTTATCCTTAAAGAAAAGCTTTTCAAGATTGGAAAGATAGGCACTAAAGCTAAAAAATGTGATTTTATTGAGCTTTGTAAATAATATGTAGACATCATTCCTTAGGAATATAGTGATCTGAGAGGCTTTGACCCCAAGCTATCCTAACACACTATAGAATTAGAGGTTGAGGCCAATACTTTTAAGGATAAACAAAGTCCCATTAAACCCAAAATTGAAGAGGCTATGAGGAAATAATTGACTAAGTTTATTGAATTTAAGATCATCTTTTCCATCAAACACTCCTCATGGGTAGCCAACCTAGTACCTTTAAGGAAGAATAATGGAGAGATCAAATTGTGTGTTGACTTTAGAGACTTAAATAGGGTCCCTTTCAAGGATAATTACCCCTTAAAATCCATGGAACAACTCCTTCAGATATTTTTTAGTTTAGAATTCTTCTCTTTTTTGGATGGGTATTTAGGATACAACTAGGTTATTGTAAGACAAGATCAATACAAGACTGCCTTCACCACAAAGTGGGGCACACATGTTTATCATAAGATTCCTTTTAGCTTGTCAAATATTGGGGCTACTTTCCAAACATAAATGGACATGGACTTTCAAGAATTGATAAATTAAATGGTGTTGTTCTACTTGGACGACATCACAAACCATGTATAAACCTCCTTAAAAAAATTATTTTTCAAAGGAAGATTTTGAGTCCCTTCTTTTGCTTGGGTAAAGATAAGGCCAAGATGGCACTTATTCTATCAAGGTCAATAGCTAATCCTAGTTTTAAGATAATATGCCCCAAGATTTTTCATTCATGAATAAAAACCACATGTTTCATGGGATTTAAAAATATCCCATATTATCTATACCTTTCAAAGATCCATCTCAATATCAAGGGAATTCAAAGAAGGGGATCTAGTCCTCAAATGGGATTCAAATAAGGCCAAGCCAGGTAACCATACCAAGTTTGAACTATTTTGTAGTGGCCTTTATTTGATTCATGGATGCAAACAACATAATACTTTTCATTTTGCCTAGTTGTATAGAGAGGTACTGCCCATCCCATTCAATGGTATTCATTTAAAGTCTTGTTATGAAAGGAGTGTACAACCATTGTATAATATTATATATATTAGAGTACATTTTTATATTTTCCTCTAGGTTCTTTGTGTACATTTTCTTTTATGTTGTATTCTCCCTGTAAACATCCAATTCCTAACACCATTTGTGCTGAATTTATCAATCTTACTCAAATTGCACTAAAATGCACATTTTAGGTTAAAATCTTTAGAACACCCTAAATGTTTTGAACTTGTCATTTACAATTATTAACTTAGGTCAAAGTATCCCTAAATAGGGAAATGCATTTTATGTGATACCTAACTTTGATCAATTCATTTCAATTCAAAATGAAAATTTTATCTTTTTGTGCTCTAGATCACTCTTTTCTTATAATTCATTGGTACATATCACGTACCTTTGTTATTTTGTATTGGTAGCATCCTATATGGAAATACAATTCTAATACATCTAACATCACCTTCTAATTCTTATTTAATCAAATTATGACCCAGTAATATGACTTTATGATCATTTTGATTAATTGAGGGCCAATTTACAAATAATTGTACAAATGTTGATAACCTTGTTTAAGGCTAATTGATCCAAATCAAGAGCTTAAATGGATTTTCCATGAGAGATGTTGAATATTTATTTTTTGAAATAATTTCTATCAAGTGCATCATCTAATGAAATCATCATATGGGGTGGCATCCATAAGCCATAAATGCATAAAATATCAAGATTATGGGTCTCCCATGCCTCATTAAGACCTTTCATGCCTCTTAAATAACCCTCTATCACATATATTTATGAGGGATATATATGGATTTAATTATATTATTAGATTAATTCATGGCCATACATCTCAATCTTGAGATGGATGGTCATGGTTGATCCTGATTAATATCAAAAATCTATAAATAGAGAGGCCATGAACATCATTTTCAATCTTGATTTGTGAAAATTTATAATCTTAAATTGTCTCCATAATATTTTGGCACTTGATCATTGATTTTATTTGCAAGCTTCATTGATAGGCTAGTTTAGTGATTCCAAATCATGAACCTAGGTTTTACAAGGAGTTCTTGAGACATTAGAGGAATTGGCCACCATTTTTATTGAAGACAAGAGCTCTTGATCAAGGGAGAACATGATTTTGAGCCACATTTGTATGGTGAATCTACTTGGGAAGGTAATATGGTATTACTTTCTTTCATTTATTTCCTACTATTACTTGTAATTCCTATATAAATATATAGGGTTAATTTGGTTTAATCTTATGTATTTTTCCTTTGATTTATTGGACTAATGTTTGACTAATAATTTTATGTAATCCTCTATAATAGGTTTTCGCATGCTCGGTGGGACTGCACCCCACAAATTTGGCAACAAAGATATTTAAAGTAACTTACTAACCATGTTTATGTAGAACCTTGGAATGAGGGAGCTAAAAGAATGAAATTTTAGACTAAAAATACATTTTCTAGTAAATTGCATTTTCATTCTTGAGTGTCATGGTTTTGCTCTCTATTACAGTATTGATACTCACATAGTAGCAATTTTGTAATGAAATCATTGGTTTCTAAACAACAATTTTATAGACCAAAGTAGTGATTTTATTGATTGAAGTAGTGATATTATTTATTAGAGCAGTGATTTTTTTAAAATAATGATATCATCAATTTGGGTAGTCATATTGTTAATCTGGGCAATGATTTTGTCAACATAATAGTGATATTATGTTTTTTATGTTTTCTATCTAGTAATAATGATTTTGTTTTATAATAGTGATATCATCATTCTAGGCAGAAATATTCTTAATTTGGGCAATGATTTTGTCAATAGAATAGTGATATTGTGTTTTTTGTGTTTTATGTCTCGTAATAATGATTTTGTTTTATAATAGTGATATCACCATTTTGGGTAGTGATATTGTTAATTTGGGTAGGGATTTCATAGGTAAACAATGATAATGTGTTTTATATTTAACCTAGCCCAAAATAATGATATTATTATCTAAAATTATGATTTTGTAGGGAATTAGTGATATTGACTGTGTAACAATGATTTTGAAATAAAGAGTTTATTTTGAGAAGTTGCTTCACTCATTTGTAAATTAGCTTTAAAGCTAAAGGGCATACTAACTTTTTCATTGCAAGATCAAGCTTAGAATTTGTTAAAACATGCTTTTTAGGCCTTTTTTAAAATTTTAAAATAGATTAGGAACATTTTTTTGGTGCTTAATGAAAAATTTAGATGCTTAGGTGAATGTTTTGACAAATTATGCTTTCAAAGTTACAACTTAAGACCAAGGGGTCAAAAGAACATCCTCAACAATATATCTGGTTTAAAATTGAACTCACTTGTCAAATTTTGTCTTTAATAGTTATTTAAACTTAGAATTTGATTGCCAAAAAGAGGGATGTTGTGTGTATGCTCTTCCATCTATCTCCTTTAGGGAACTTTTAGAATCAAAAGTGTCATCCTTACTACAAACATTCCTAGTCCAAGGAATAGAAATAATGTCATTTAAAGCAGTCCCCAAAAAATCACAATAGTATTGGGTGATCTTGAGATGACCCTAAAGTCTTTCTATTATGTCTTTTAATTTATTGCATCTTGGTTTACAAGGTGGACTTCATTACCTCTCACAAGTTATATAGGGAAGATCTAACCTAGGTTTTCATCTCTTGGCACTAAAGTCAACCACTCCCACTAGGATCAGAGGTTTGAGAGGTTAACCCACCTTTTAGTGTTAGAGTTGTACATGGGATGTATCTACACTTTGGACATTTCACTACACTAAGAAAATAATGGATGTAATGGTTACAAAAATGACAAGACCTTTTTATAATAAGCCAAGTGCTATGGACACCCAATTTAAGTGCATTTTTTTGCAACATGACATGAAATTCATTGGGTAATTGATCTATCTAGACATTCAAAAACTTATATATCTTAGACAAATCCCCACTTTTCAAAGAAATGTTATTGGTGTAAGGTGTGCCTCAAGGTCCATGTCACTGTGTTATCATTTGAGAGATGTGGGGGTGTAAACCTTACTATATAGTGTGCATTTACTTTTGGATGAACACTTAAAATCATCTCAAATGACGTATATATATGGACTCCAACAATATCATGTAACCTTGTCAGTTTAGACTTAAGATGGTTATTTTTTGTGATTAGCTTACTTGTTCTTAAATTATGTCTAAAACTTCTTGTTAAACTCAGTGAACTTTACCAAAACACATTGTCCTCAAAATTATTGAGCTAGCGAGGCATTACATTGTCCAATTGGAAAATTTATCTTTTCCATGTTGAAATTGATATCAAAACTTTATGTCATGTCACCCACTTTGGCACAGTCATGCTGCCCAATAGAGTCTAGACCTTTTATCTAATTTTTTAAAGTCCCTCATTTATAATTCACATTCAAAATTGAACCTTTCTAAGTTTTAAGGGTTGGTGTGTTAAATTAGGCTCAGCATTTAAACACTAAACTTGTTCTAATTTGGGTTCAATTTTCCATTTGGATTGAGGTTTGTTTATTAGACTCAAAATCACATTATGACTTGGTGGACTCAAGTCATCTTATGTATCGCTCATGCTTTGAGTTGTAGAACATATTTATCCTACTAGAACCATGTGGTGATGTTTTGATACCCATTTGGTCCTAGTTGTGTACTTAGTGATTCATGTATGTTTTTACATCTTGAGTTAGTTCATATTGTCTTCTTTGTAATTTGGAGAGATTTCCTCTAATTTTTTAGGATCAACTCCTCATAGTTGAAACTAGATTTTATAATACACATGTATCATAAAGATCTAGGCTTTCATGTATTAGTTTTCACCATATATCTTTGAGTTACCTTATATCTTTGAGTTACCTTACCCTCTTCCAATCTATATGATTTTAGCTTTACCAAAAGTTGAGTAAATTTGTGAACCAAATCTTCTAATTGTGTGTGGTTCCAAGCCACCCTCCTTTATAGTCTCTTTGGTGCCTTATTCATTTGTTTGGAAAAGGATAAAAATCCATATCTTGTTCAAACATTTTTAAAACATTGTCCAAATCTTGCCAAAACATTGAGAACACTCTTTTTTAACAATGACTCAAAAGTACACTTGCAATAGGGTTTCTTATGGCCCTAGTTGCAACGTAGAGAATTTTTATGATGGACATGAGAACTCAATATTATTTAATTATGTTTCCCTATTTGGGCCTACTTATTGGAAACCAATTGCATTGAAGTCAATTGTCATATGTCATCCTCATCCTTCTTATTTGATTTATATTCCATGCTCGAAGGTTACTATTTTGGGGTATCCTTCTTCTCTTTTAGCTTGTATCAGTAATAAAGCTCCAGAACACATTAAGGTTACCAATTTAGGACCTCCTCGTATGGTTTTCACAAGCAACCAAACTAAGAAGCATCTAGTTGTTACCATTTTAGGACCTATTCCTTTGGTTTGCACAAATAACCAAACTAAGAATCATCTAGTCATTACCATTTTTGGACCTCCTCCTTTGGTTTGCACAAGCAACTAAACTAAGAAGCATCTAGTCATTACCATTTTAGGACCTCATCCTTTGGTTTACACAAGAAACCAAACTAAGAAGCATCCATTTATTACCATTCTTGGACCATCACTAGTTTTTGATGAACCTATTGTTAAAGAACCTCTATTTGATGAACCAGTTATGTTTGGTCCCTTCATTAATAGTCTAACTTTTGGAGAGTCCATTATTTAATCACAAACCATTGTTCCCACTAAACCAAAAGTTCCCCACTTTAGAAATTTTGTGTTGATATTCAAGCCAAAATAAGAACCATTACCTCTTCAAAAGCCATCTTATGAAGACCAAAATGTGTTTAAAATTGATATTTTGTAACTAATTGTGAACCAAAACCATGATTTTATTATTGAAACACCCATTTGTGACAATTTAACCTATGATAAGTTACCTATTCATATGTTACCTATCTTTAAAGAGCCTCATCTCCTTGACAAGCCAGTCTCGACAGAATTGTCTCTTGATCTTTTTCCACTTATTAAGGAGTCTTACTTTGATAGACATGATTTTGTCAAGACATCCCTTGAGTAGTTTCATCTCTTTGAGGGGATTCACTTAGATGAGCTAGTCTATATTGAACCCTTCCAAGATGAATCACTTTTTATTGAACCTATTATGCCATCATAGGCCATTACTTATCAAACATTTAACATTTAACATTCAACCAAACATTATAGAAACAACCATATCAGATGAAGAATCAAAATTAGATTCAGGTTCCATTTTTGAACTGACATTAGATTTATAATCAAAAATAAAATCAACATCAGTTACAATATTGTATTTAGAGTCCCTTACTTTAGAACTAGATTCAAAAATAGATTATAGGTTTGTTTGTTACAACATTGGTAATAATTGCCTTGCAGATCAATTTGAATATATTTGTGATCCTTCTATGATTTTTGATGATGACTACTTCAACATAGACATTATTTATCTTAGTATATTATACAATGATTATCCTACCTTTCATCATCCCACCATTATTACCACCCAACATAGCCATTATATTGACATTACATCTCCCATAAATGTCGATTAGTTATGATATAATCATACTTTGTTGAATTGCATCTATGGTGATATACCATTTACATAATATCGGTGGGATAAAGACCAAATTCATTTAGAAAAAGAATAATCTTATATTAAGACCTTTTCTAAGGCATTAGGGGACAAACAAAGATCAAACTCAACATATTTTAGTGAAACCTTGTCATAGGCACAAGAAGACAATCAAAGTCAAATTATAGCATCTCTTTGTGAAACCTTCTTGGAGGTGATATGGGATGATAAAAACAAATTCATTGGTGAAAACCTCAATGAGGTGCCAACAACTGTGAAAATTAGTTCTTCACTATTTACTAAATATATTATTCAAGATAAAATCAAAATAGCTTCTAAATCTATAGCATAATTAGATGGTAGTTACTCTCCAAATCAAATAATGAAACAATATGGTGGTCCTATTGAGAGCATCTTAAAAGGTTTTCATACCCACCATAACCAAAATTATGTCAAATCTAGTATTAGTAGCATTACATGTGACTAAAAGTCTTGATATTCATTTATTTCCCATTCAATATATATTACATTATCACCCACCCATTCATTACCCACTTATATCATTTATTCTAACATTATTTACCATCATTGGTAGTACTTTTCCTTTTAGAAGCTACAAGGATATCTTGTCTTGGCATTCTAAGGAATCAAATTCAATGACCCATGAAGATCACAAACACATTATTGAGATCTAGATTTATAGCCAATTATTAACAAAGGAAATTTTTTGAAAGGGTATTAGGTAGTAATTTTTATAACTGATCATTTCTATTATCTCACATATTGACTAGGACATGCATCTCCCTAGCAGCAAGAGTAATAGAACCAATTTTCACTTTTCCAATTACCATTTACCATTACCATGCCTTGTCTCTTAAGGGAAACCCTATAGACCCTTTTAGGAATTATTATACCATTGAGATCCATGAACCATGTTATTTGAACTACATTGACTCGAGGTCCTTCAGAACTATGTAGGTGGTGCTTAATTTCTATTGAGGTCATCTCAGTCACCCATTTTCCATGTTCTCACCATTTTGAAAGCAATTGTTAAGTTTGAATGCTCTCACCATTTTTTGAGAAACCCAAGCCTCACTCTCACTTATTTGTAAGCATGGGTTGTTGCAGCTAGCTTAGCTAGTTTATTGTAACTTCTACTCTTGGATGTGTATTTCCTTGACTAAATGATACCACCTTGTGCATATTTTATCCCAAAAACACCAAAAACATTGGAAATGCTTTGGAAATACTAAAAACATTAGAACATAATCCACAAAAGAGCAAAAACATTATTTCACACTTTTGTACATTTGTACATTCCCATCCCACCATGCTACATTCTTATCATTTTATAAACAAAAAAACACCAATTCATCTTATCCCACACACTTTCCATTTTTCAAGATCATTCTTTCTCATCCCATTAGCTTTTTTTTTGCATAACCATTCTCATTTATTTGTCATATCTTCCATTTCTTCTATAAAATTATCATGTTGGTCTAATCATCACTTTTCTTCTATCCTATTTCCTAGGAGAACTACATTTGGCTTGAAGTTCATGTTGGAACATGCATCCATGGAACTATGTAGGCAACGTCCACTTGTATTGTACATCTGGAGTCAGATCAGCCAACCCTTGCCTTTTCTTCTCTTCCCTTATTTATTCTATCATTTTTTCTCTTTAATTAAGAAATAATTATTGTGTCATTATTCTATGTTCTATTATGGTAGAAAGTAAAGCCTCTACCACATGTGCATGAACATTTATCTTTAAACTGCACTAGCTTGGTTTTTTGTTTGTGTGTGTTTATTTGTGTTTTCTTGGTGTTTTTTTGTACTTTTTCATATCTCATTTTATTTCTTCTCCTTTTCTCTTTTTATTACTTCTTGTCTCATCTTGGCCTTCTGTTTCCTTGTATGTTTTTGATTATCTCTTTTGTGTTTCAGAACATCTTGATGATTTGCATGGATCTTGATTATTTATATCTTGATCCTATGTTATTAAGTTATTCATGGACCATTTTGTTTATTTGATTATTATTGGTGTCTTGTTTTTCTATTTGATTTTGCTTTTCTCTTTTGCATTCAAGAAAGTCTTAATGGTCCACATAGATCTTGACTATTTATATCTTGGTCTCCTGTCGTTAAGATGTTCATATTTATTTTTTTAAAACATTTTTATTCCTACTTAAGGCTTGATTGATTATATCTTGATTTCAATTTAGGTTCATTTATGTTTATATTTTTATTAGTCTTTGCTTTTTTGTTTAAATGTAAATATCTATAACTCTAGTTTTGGTCATTGTTTAACCATTATCCTTAGTTATATGTAATCACATTTGAACCAGCTTAGTGTAATTGGAATATTATGTCATTCTAAGTTTTTGATAAATTAAGGTGGCAAACCAGGGGCTAAACCCTTTATAGAGCAAAAAATACAAGAAGGAAATCAAACAAAATATGCCTTCTGAGAAGAGACGGTACTAGCAGAGTACCAACAGACACAGAAACAAAATAAACAAGAGATGGAAAGATGAGAGTTAGAGAGGTCTCTCCTTACATAGCCATTGATTTGAGAAAATCATTCAGTTTCTTAGTATTCTCCACATTGACAGTAGGCCCAGTATTACCCACTTCTTTTAGCATAGACATGTTCAGTAGAATTTTATTCTAGAGCCCATTGTTGAAGTTCTACTCCAACTTTTGAATATGATCCTTCAAGGCATCAATTTCAAATTTCCAACTATTCTCATTCTCTATTTCCTCACCAGCTTCCTTGACATACATTTTCCCCTTTTTTTTAGCAGTATTCATAATGTCAGCACCAACCTCCTCAGTAACCTCAAATTCCCTAGTCTGACAGTTCCCTTTAGTGTCCTCAAAAATTTCTTGGATTTCCAATTCCTTAGACTCTTCCTCCTGGGTAGATTCCTCTTAAGTACTCTCTGAATACTCAATAAGTCTAGCTTTAGGGGCAAGTTTACTAGTAATCCTCCCCAACCTTTAGACTCTAGAGGATGAGCCCTCATTACTAACCTTAGGAGACTTATAAGATTTACCACCTTGACCCTTTATGGCCCTAACAAGATTTTTGTGGGTCATCTCAGTAGTCCCCCCAATATTCTCTTCCTTTGCATTAACCTTCCTCTTCTTACTTTTCTTGCTTGCAAAGGAGCCCAGGGTGGCAATAGGGGTCTCTTCTGGGGTGGAGAAAGATACATCTTTAGTTTTGGTAGGAGCAAGGGAAAAATAGGACTCATCGATGGCATCACCAGATAACGAATTAGAAGGAATATCTCCACTATCAATTCTAATAGTCTTGGATGGCTCTAAGGCATTATAAAAATTATACAAGTAGAAGATGAGGCCCTAGTGTAGGGGAATAGGGTTCACATCCAATTTTTTAGACATTTTTGCTATCACCCTAAGGATAAAATGTTCTATGGAGGAGAGAAAATAAAAAGGAAAACTAATAAGAGCATTGCACCTGAAGTGATTTAAAAGAGGTAGATGGTAGTTATAAAACCTACTAAATATTCCTTCAAGCATGAAGTACTTCATGTTAATGAATCACACTCCATCCCATGGTTTAGGTATTTTAGCATGCTTGAATTCTCCTTGATAAGGGATGAGTTTTTTGCCTTCTCCTGGGAACAGTTTATGGCTTACAAGATCCATAATTTGTGTTTTCCTTTGAAGATTTATCCCCTACATGGTCATTCTAATAGCCATAGCAATCACCTTTTCAGAGATTTCAAAACTAATTTTGCCAATAGTGACACACCTATTTAACCATGACCTCACAAATTGCTCAAACAAGTTTTCATCGAATCCATTAAGCCTTTCTAGATATGGGTTGATTCCCCCTTCTTTACAATAATGCTAAACTAGTGGATTATCTTTGAATTCACAATAGGAGATTGGTTCTATTTGAATTTGGTATCCTCCCATTTTGGATTTGTAGACCCAACCCATAAAGTTCCTCAATTCAACCTTCAGCTTTGAAGTGGTTACAAACCCTTGCTCCCACTTATGCATAATGAAAATGTAATGGCTCATAATTAGAAATACCATACCAAGGTGATGTTGGCTATTCCCATGCTTGGAAATCATATCCCATCGATCTTCATAATGATCCATAATTTATTTTATATATAAATCACTTTGTGTTCAAGTTTCAAAGTCTTAACATCAACATGACTCTAATGAACAATTCTTAAGAACACTTTGCATAATCTAGGCTCATAATATGACAATAGGCATCTAGGCTTCATGCATTTTAGCACTCAACTCTATGTTTAGATGTGCATATCCTTGCATATATTGTGAGTCTAATCAATTCTTGGTCAATTTTCATCATTCCTCATTCCATTCAATCCTAAACTTGGGTAAACTGCATTGGCCTAAAGTTCATGTTGCAACATGAGTCCATGGAACTATGTAGGTAGTGTCCACTTGTCTTATATATATATATATATATATATATATATATATATAGAGAGAGAGAGAGAGAGAGAGTTAGCTTGGCCATATCCATTCTTATATTCATCTCTCTCATTACTTTGTGAATTCTTGTATGCTAGGTTTATATGGTTTTCTAAGGTATTACACCATCACATGTATGTTTTCACCTTCTCACTTTAACCTATCTTTTGGGTTATATCCTTGAGATATTTTTCTTTCTAATTTCCCATATTGGTGCACAAAATCTAAACCATGTTAAAATTAAATCAAATCTATAGGGGAAAACCATTATTTATTCTTTATCAATGATCAAAATTCACCCTCTTGGGTCAAAAATGTTTTATCATGATCACATTTCCTCTAATAGGGCACCTCTTACTATATTCTCTTTAAAGACCCCATTCTAGTGGTGATTCTCTTCTTGAAGTAGAACATTCTCTCTTTTCTTCTAATTCCAAGCTCTCCACACTAATGCCTATAATGGTAATATTTTAGTGTGTAACTTATCTTGGGATTGATCAATGGCATAAGTGTGCATCTTGTACTTTCAAATTAGGTACATTTAAAGTGTGTCCCTTACATTTTTGGATTGAATCCTTCCCATTCCCCCATATTTGGGGCATATTATACCTCTAATTATATTTTGATCATTGATGGTAATCATGTGTGCAAGCATTAGCTCATATATATGTGATCTATACTATGGTTTAATCTCCTCCTCTCTCTCTCTTTTCAAGAGTCCATTATTCTCTTTCATCCTAGTATGTCCTCTCGAGGGGGCATCTTGGGTTATTTCCAATTTCTTCTTGATCACTCTTTTCTTTGAAAAGATGTTAATTCATCTAAATGTCTTGCTATGCTTTCTCAAATAGGGGTAAAATGTAGAAATCTAATTCCTAACACCATTTGTGTTTAAATTGTCAATCTTACTCAAATTTCACTCGAATGCACATTTTAGGTTACCATAAATGGTTCAAACTTGTCACTTACAAGTGTCAATTTAGGTCAAAGTATCCCTAAATAGGGAAATGCATTTTATGTGATACCTAACTTTGATCAATTCATTTTGAGTGAAAATGATGATTTCACCTTTTTGTGCTCTATATCACTCTTTTCTTCTAATTTATTGGTACATGTCATGTACTTTTGTTATTTTTCATTGGTAGCATCCTAAATGGGAATACAGTTCCAATGTATTTAACATCACCTTCTAATTCTTCTCCAGTCAAATTACAACCTAATAATATGAATTTTTGATCATTTTGGTTAATTGAAGGTCAATTTCCTAATAATTACATATATGTTGATTAACCATGTTTAAGAGTAATTGATCCAAATCAAGAGCTTAAGTGGATTTTCCATGAGAGTTGTTGAATATTTATTTTTGGAAATCATTTTTTTATTAACTACATCACCTAATGACATCATCATATGGGGTGACATCCATAATCCATAAAATATCAAGATTATGGATCTTTCATGCCTTATTAAGACCCTCCATGCCTCTTAAATTCTCCTCTATCCCAGTTATTTATGATGGATATTTATGGATTTAATTATATAATTGAATTAATTAATGGCCACATATCTCAATCTTGAGATGGATGGTCATGGTTGATCCTAATCAATCTCAAAAAAATATAAATAGAGAGGCCATGAACATAATTTTCAAACTTGATTTGTGTAAAGTTATAATGCTAAATTATCTCCACAATCTTTTTCATTTGATCATTGATTTTATTTGCAAGCTTCATTGATAGGCTAATTTAATGATTCCAAATCATAAGCCTAGGTTTTACAAGGAGCTCTTGAGACATTGGAGGAGTTGGCCACCATTGTTTTTGAATACAAGAGCTCTTGATCAAGGGAGAACATGCTTTTGAGCCACATTTTTATGGTGAATATACTTGGGAAAGTAATATGGTATTAATTTCTTTCAATTATTTCTTGTTATTACTTGAAATTCTTGCATGAATAGATAGGCTTAATTTGGTTTACTCTTATTAATTTTTATTTTGATTTATTGGACTAATATTTGAATTATCATTTTATTTAATCATCTCTACATTCCCTTCACTAAGTTCCTTGGGCACATTTTTGGTTTTGTTTCTCTTGTCCTTTTGCTTCAAGATAAGTTTTCTAAAAAGGGGAAGCCTTTTTTTAGTTTCACATCATCTGAGAGAGAAGATTTGAGACTCCATACCCAATGGATAGTTTAATCCTACTAGTCTCTTGCATAATAGGCATGTGATCCTAGGATGTCACTAAAAGTATTGGCCAACATTGGCTTACACATAAAACTTTTCTTGGATGTAGTGTAGTATTCTAGAGGTATTGGTGTGGATTAATAAACTAAGCAAACTTCTTATTGATTGAAGGATCAAATGGTTTGGAATCAGGTCAAAAATTAAAAATGAAAGGACCCAATAGTTTTCTATGGTGTTAATGGCATTTAGGGGAATGAAGTAGGTTTTACACTAAGTCTTAAAAGTCTATCAGAGCCTTGAATTATTGAACAATAGTTTCTAACATAAGCTTAAGGAACCAGAACATCATAGCACTTCTTGTAGAAATGAAAATATTATTTTGGTTTTACATTTAATAAAAATTCTTATAAAACCTCTCAAATTCAAAGGATCACATGGAGATGATGTGTTTAGTTCTAAGAATGTCCTATGATTTTTTTTTTATCTTGATGATTTGTTTATCTCAAGATATAAGCCTTCAAAGTTGAACTAGAAAAGTAGGACATGCATGGGGACATCAAGTTAAAGCCATAATAAATAATCATTTGAATTCAAATATTTTAAAGGATAATAATGTTTAACATATAAATTACAAGTGTCTAAATATAAGGAGCTCAAATCAAGATCTAACAATGTGTGGGTAATCAACAAAGTTGGTAGGCCTAGATAGATCAATATATCACATTTGATCATGCAATCAAAGTTCATTGATGATAATTTTTTCAATAAGTCATTATATCTTGAGGATGAATGTGATAACACCAAGTGTTGTGATTACCATGGTTCAAATGATAAATAGTACACATTTGATCAAGCTAAGAAAGATCAATGCTAAATTTTCAACCATGTAAAGCATATTGATAGTGCACATAAGGTCAAAAGGTCAATGAGACATATTTCATGTGAGGCTACCACATAGTGTAAGTATGTTAACCAAATGAAATTGATAGTAGGATCCTAATATTAAATGTGGGGCTGACAAATGGTACAATCTAGAATGCATATCGCATATCAATGGTAATGACGAAGGTTAGAGCTAGGAGACTTTTGAGGAAATCAACAAAGCTGAGTTGATCAAGTCCTAAAAGGCACAAGGTGAGAAAATGTGTCCAAATCAATGAACAATCATATTTTTAAATATGATAAATAGCATGGCAAGGATGCCACATAGGTAGACATATCAGATCAAAGGGTTTTATGAATTAGGTAGGTGAATATATAAAACTAAGATCCATATACATTCCAGGTAAATCCAGAATAGTTATTTCAAAGGGCACACCATTAAAGTTTAGTTAGGACCTCTGGTCAAATATTTAGAACATAAAAGGTCCATTTTATAGGGTTGTAGAATTGTTTTGAAATTGTGATCATTGTTATTTAAAGAAGATTTGTGAATATAATGAGTTCTCAGCTTTTATAAGGTTCAAAGGAAGAATAGTTATATTTAGACCTAATAAATATTAAGAAAGAAGCTATGTGGCATATGGAGTTTTCATTGACTTGATAACTATATGAAAACCAATAAATGGATTGGGTTTCAATATGTAGTAAACATATGTTCAAGATTAAAGTAATGGTAGATATAAACAAGATATGGAAGAGTGTCTTATCTTCCAACATAGTCATATCCTAGACAAACATGTACCTAAAACTGCTTAAAACAAATATAGTCATGGCTCTAATAGGCCCAAAGATTTGAAGATTTTGTCCCTATAATAAATACCAAATGGAATAGGGGGTAGAGTTCCAAGAGGATATTTGGGGATTGGAGAGTGTAGTTGGATCAATTCAATGATTCTTAGGAGCTTTAAAGATTTCTCCTTCTTGATGGTTCATGACTCAACATTCCAAAAAAATTCTTATCTTCTAGTGTGTTTCTCAACTAATGAGAGGGTTTGGAAGCTATTAAGATAAATAAAGGTTAATTTTTTGATTAAGGACTAGTCCTAATTTGATCAAAGGATGGTTGGAAATTGATGGGTGGTGGTAACACATTAATTATTTTTTGATGACATGTTCCTCCTCTCTCTCCCCCTCTTCTAATATATCACCATTCTTCCATTTTTTTAGGCTCTCTAATTTTAGATATATTTTTTTATTCTATAAATAAGATCAAGAGACTCTCATTTGATAAGGATAGAGACTATCAAAATTTGAATCAAAGACATCTTGAAGTAATAAAAGACTTTATTTACCTATCTCTTACCTCTGAATTGTGTTTAGTAAGATTGTGCATGATTACATTATGAAGTAGAATCTTCCACACCATTCTCCTTCCTTATTGCATGGTTTTAGGTGTTTTCAAGTTATTTTCAATTTTGTACTTGTGTTCTTTATACCATTAATAGATCCTAGATGTAAATCTTAAAATTCCTTGTTACTTCATTCATTGCTTCCTAAGCATAGTTCATGAAATACTTATGTAATTAACTAGTTTATGATATTGTGTGAGATAGTATTGTCTTATGCTTCTTCAACATAAATTTCATTCTTATGTGATTTCTCATTAAAATTAGGTACATCACCTTTTTACCTTCCTTAATAACCCTATTTCCCCTTTCTAACCCTTTTCCAAGTAGAAACATTAGTTTAGGTGATTCATCAAGAGGAATTCAGCATTCTCTAGAGGTTCAACCTCACCATAAGATACACACATCCTAAGGTTGTCCTATTATTATTAATAGGAGTGGGAGAGCCTAAATAGCTCCTATACAAGGGTGCAACTCCATGTTACAATATATACCAATTCATTTTAGAAATATATCATACTAAAACACTTGATATAGTATTTAGGATTTTTTTAATTTTATAATTGGATAAATTTTGGGCACCAAACACTTTATAAGAAAATTTGACACTTACATTAATGTAGGTATCTTTTTGAAATTCAAGTGTCTAGGAAGATAGAAAATAGATACATGTGTATAACTAGAAATGAAGGATAATACTCAAGTTTAGAGATTTTTTCATAATATAAAAGATTGGTCATAAAATATTAAATGTTTAGACTAAGATATTATCAATTTAGGCATAAAGAGATAGTGAATTCAAACCTTTTGATAATGGATAGGTCTATATTTGAAAGGTATAACCATGATAGGTATTTTCCAAGTGTACAAGATTAAAGTAATACATAAATCAGATTTTAT
Organism: Torreya grandis; assembly: GCA_037957365.1. Taxonomy (NCBI): domain Eukaryota; kingdom Viridiplantae; phylum Streptophyta; class Pinopsida; order Cupressales; family Taxaceae; genus Torreya; species Torreya grandis. Next base: position 1,860,520 of record JARHVA010002854.1, read on the forward strand.
ATCTATATTATCAAATTATAAACATTTAATTAGATGTAAAATATTAAGGATATCTACCCACACTACCTAGTGATAAAGCTATCTTAGAACTACTCCATGATATGTAACCTCAACTTCTACTCCATGATATGTAACCTCAACTTCCTCACCAACATCAGAATCTTGGAAAATTTTAGAAAAAAGATCCTTATTTTAACAATTTCATTTCTATCATTGATTTGAAAACATAACCTATTTATATGTTTCCTCTATCTATATACCATTTCCAAGATGAAAATTCCATTCTCATTGAGGAAATATTTGTAATTAACTATGACATAATTTCCTCTCCTAAGCCAATTATTTTATCGAAGGAACTTCTTACCAAAGAGAGATAATTTCAACATATTTTTAACAAATATTGTGAATAATTTGCTTGGTCATATGAATAAAAATCCAACATTTACCCTAACATAGTTATCCACAACATCATCATATATCCATATGTGGAACATGTGCATAAAAAACAACACAAGTTTTCCCTTGATATTTCATCCTTGTGTATTGAATAAACCATCAAGCTCTTAGATGCTAGTTTCATAAAATCTATAGATTATTTTAAATTGGTATCCAACAATATTATTGTTTACAATAAAATAACCACAGTCATATTTACATATGTATTGACTTTCATAATCTCAACATAGCATGTCCTAAATATAGTTTCCCTTTACTATCTATTGAGGCCATTATTGATTATACAACTAGATATGAGATCTTATTCCTCATGGATTATTTATTGAGATATTATAATATTCATATTGATTTCAAATATTAACATAAGACCACCTTTATTATTGAGTGGGGAACTTATTTCTTTGCTAATATGCCATTTGGCCTTAAATACATTGGAGTAACTTATTAGCATGTGATGAGCCACATATTTCATGATATCATAATGAAAATAATTAAAACCTATGTGGATGGAATTATTAATAATTCAAAGCATCATGAAAACCATATTCATGATCTTAATATCATCTTCATTTGTGTAATCAAATACTAAGTTCGACTCAATCCTTACAAGTGTGTTTTTAATGTCACCTCAAGAAAACCATTAGTATTATTGGTTTATTTATGAGTGATTAATCTATATATTTCCAAAATTAATTCCATTGTCAACATGATTATTATGTGATCTATTCAAAAAAATTGCACCTACCTTGGTAACTTGGGATAATCAGATGAATTATCCTTGAGATGGATTATCACATATATTATGAATGCTAAAGATTAGTTTATTACATGAGTATTTACATTATATTTTATAGTTTGATATTTACTAAGAGGTAAAAAGTATTTGGTTATTTTAATATATTATGGTAATAATATATATCTTTATAGTGTTTGGTTAGTTAGGTGATTGCTAGTTTGAGTCATAATAAATATGTGAGAGATATTGGTGTAGATTATATCTCCCTAATTATAGGAATGTTTTTCCTATATAAATGTAATACCTCATATGAATAAATATATATATCAAAATATTATTATGGTTTATTTAAATATTTTGTCTCTATGTATTTGGCTCTTTATTAATTGTGCTTAGATCTGAACCAGCTTTATTATCTGGTATTAGAGTGGTTAAATGGTCAATTAAATTTATGAAGGGGATATTTTAAAAATGTATTGCTTGCACCAAATATTGAAATACTCTATGAACTAATCTTAGTCATTGTAAGATAGATAGGTATTTTATACCATTATCACCAATGTATCACCCAATCTCATGCACTTCTGCACTCAAAAGGTGACCTCAATTTTCATTACTATAAACAAATCTCATATCTAGAATTATCTCTCATCTATGCTACCTAGTATGTCTATATTATTTTTTGAGATTCAACATTATAAGAACAAAAGAATAAAAGGATCAATAATCTAGAAGATTTTATAATTTCCAGTTGGTACATAATTATTTGAAAGATATATGCCTTTATTTTCAACACATCATACTAAAGATTAGTTTCATTAACAACTAATGTAATAGCCAAAAGAAAATATAATTTCTTTTCAAAGCTTTGATTTGATATGATTGGAATATATATGACACCACATTCTTATTTATTTCTAATACCATTCTATTTTTATTTGTGTACATCTTAATTCGAATATTGATAAGTTTGGTTTAGTTCTACACATGATTAACACATAAAATATGGAATCATATATAGATAATCAAAGATATTTTAATCACACTATATTATTTCACTCTCTAAATATTAATAAATATGAGACATTAAACAAACATATATGACCTCTAATTCTTATTATAAGGGATTCACATATCCTTATAAAATATAACCTAAGAAACCTATACAACAATAATATATTACAAACTCTCTTTGTAATATATATCTAAAAAACACTATATGCGACAATATATTATCATATTATCCATATAGTTACACACTAAAAAACTACTATTTACCTCTCGATAAATACCAAAACTAACACATTGTAAAAGTTAATTCCTAACATTCCCCCCATAGTTTTTACATGGTGCAAAAACATTCACACTCTTATTTGTAGTATGATCACCCATTATAGCATGCCTTACTTGGCTCATGACTATGATACAAAGAGAGCCTCATTCCTCCCATGGTTTTATAGTTTTACCATAAACCTTGACATGAACACAACCCATCAATGGTTATCCTCCTATGTTTTTCTATATCTCTACCACAAACCCTTTCAAGATCCATAAATTGACTTACATTATTTCTTTCTATCCTTTCATAATGTTTTCACCTTAGGGAATTATATTTGGAATTTTACATAGATTAAATTACATGAACAAACATTATTCTTCTATTCTTATTTTTTAAACACACTGTAGAAATTAAAAAACATGCCACACAAAATGTCACCACATAATTGGTACGGTGTCATCATTGGCTACTAATTAAAGGTCACTGAAAGACCTCCATCCTCCATGTATCCTCTATCCTCTAGTGGGTTGATGCTTACTCAACACATGTTGAAGAAGCTTAGATTTAATTATTCTAAGGGAAATCACCCCCATAATGTGGACTTCATGTACAAGCAAAAATACGTCCATAAGTCTAATTTTTTTATTTTTACATTTTTTGACATTATGAAAATATTAAAAACAAAGACTATTATTTTTATGACACTTATTGACATATGACTTATCATTTTTTGGACTTAAAAATTTTATAATCAGACTCTATAAACATAAAATTGACTTTAACTTTTACCTAAAACTTTTTATTTTATGACATAAGGACTTTATGACTAGACTCTTAAAAAAATATCAAAAAAAATAGACTTAATGACAATTAAAATGTCTTCTTAAAAGAGTGAATCTTACATAATTTTAATATACAAACTTAAAATAGTGTGCATTTAGAAAAATAGCTACAAGCTTTTAGTAACAACAAATTTCAAATTTTCTTACTATAACTAACACATCTAATTAAAAGATATACCTATTGATATACTTTTTCAAAAAATAATTTGACCAATTATATAGGAAATACTAATTAATAACATACCAAATAAATTAAATACAATACTACCAAATATTGACATTGCATGGAGATTATAATGTATGGAAGAGTGTAGAATTTTCAATGGATTAACACACTAGGATGAGGATGCTTGCATGGAAGTATTGGTCATTAAACTTTGCACACACTCAAACTAAGATGTGAATACTGATGTAATGTATGCATGGTGATGGATTCATTAGGGATAATAAATTAAATTGCACATGGTTTGATGTATAGGTTGATCATTTAAAAAAAATAGAGATACATCATAGTAGGTGTAAGAAAATATAGAGATGAGACCAAATGTTGATGAAAGTGTTGGATAGAAATGGGATCTAAAGAGTAGATGATGTAATAAAAAAGTAGTATCATTCAAAAATAACATAGCCTTGTGGATAAAAGATCAAAATTTGATGACAATGAATAATCAAGTTACACATGCCATGATAGTTTTGGGATTGAAGAGTAAATAAATAGATCATACATGAGCAGATCTCATGAAGTAGTGAATGAAATAATTGATTTATAAATGACACTAAGTATGAGCATAGTTATGATATCTAACAACTGGAAGGTAAATGTCAATAATCAATCCCATGATCAAAAGTATCTAAATGATACATGAAATGATAAAATGTAAATCATGATGAAGAGATAACAAAAGAATTACAACTATTCCATTTACATCCAAATCAATTAGTTCTCAATAAGAATTACATAAATCATGATATAAGGGATGAGTGCATAATAAGTATGATAATGAGATCCTGTCAATCTCTCCCAAGCTTTAGGTACATCCATGTAAGTATCAAAAATGTATCTTAATCTTATTTTAGTTGATAAACAATATGTCTTGATCCTAACATCAATATGAAGCCCAAAACACTATATGTGGCACTCAAAAAAATGTAAGAATGATTGTCTACCTTGATAGAGATGTTTTGAACAATCACTCTTTGAGAAAGTGCTACCAATTTAAAAAAACTACCCCATAACTACTCCTACACATTAAACCATTAAAACTTCATGTTTTAATACCAGATGCTAAGTTTGGTTTAGTTTTACACATGACTAACACATAAAATATGGAAGCATATACAGATAATCAAAGACATTTTGATCACACTATTATTTCACTCTCTAAATATTAATCAATATGAGACATTACACAAATATATAGGACCTCTGATTCCTATTATAAAGGATTCACATATCTCTATAAAATCTCACCTAACAAACCCATACAACAATAATATATTACAAACTCTCTTTGTAATATATATCTAACAAACACTATATGTGACAATATCTCATAATATTATCCATATGGTTACACACTAACCAATTATTATTTACCTCTTGGTAAATACGAAAACTAACAAAATGTAAACGTTAATTCCTACCAAATATTGCATAGTAAATTCATCTTCTCCTTAGATGTCTCAAATATGCTATAGTCTTGTGCATTTCCATGTCTCTATAGACCCATGTGCATTCTCAATTTGATGTTTTGGCTTCTAGTAACTTGCATCTTAGTCCATTTCAATTTTTGAAAAAGGATGCAATACATGAAGTAATCATATGTTGATTTGTTGAGCAAGAAGATAGATCCTCTCCATATTTAATTAAATATCTAGTGAAAATAGCAAACAATATGTAGTCATCTACCTAGCCATGTGGGTCATTCTTCATATTCAGTGGTGCATGGATAGAAAAAGTAAATTTTTGGGTCTGGATTATTTATTTTTAATGTTTATGATTCTTTCATGTTTTGTCTATAGTTATAATTATAGTGGTCATTTTTTAAGTTTTAGTTTGGTTAAGAATAATATAATAAAAAGAGTCATTTGGTCCATGGTTCTTAGTTTATTTTATGTCAAGAGTCAAGTTTCATATTCTATATGCATTTATATATTTTTTAGTTTAGTAGTTCAAAGATTTATATACCTTAGTTGTAAATAATCTATTATTCTAAAATGAGTCATATTTTTTAATTTATTAGTGAGTTCAAGTATTTTTTAATAAATTATTTATAAGTTTATTTTATTCAATAAAGGAGTCAATTTTTAGTAATAAGAGTTAGTTTTAAGGTGAAATATTCAAAGTCAAAATGAGTCAAAATTTAAAAATCTTTGAGTTAATAGTTAAGTCATCATTGTCAGAAATTGTAAAAAATAAAAAAATGTTGGTAACTAAATGCATTATCAATTATATGTGACATCTTGAGTCATATGTTGAAACTATGGGAGGGGATTTCTACTCAAAAAAATAATGCACTTGAGCTTCATCTAAATTATTTTTGAGTAAGTAGTGGACCAACTAGAGGAAGGAAGAAATAGAGGCTAAAGGTTCTAGATCCTCTTATTAGTCACCAATGATAGGGCCCATAATGATTTGGTGACATATTATGTGTGGTGTGTTTTTTCATAATTTCTGCTGTGTTTTAAATAAGAACAAAAGTATATGATTTTTAAAGTAATTTAATTTGTGTAAAAATTCCAAACATAATTCCCTAATGTGAAAACATAGTGAAAGGATAAAATCACCAATATAAGTGAGTTCATGGATCTAGAAAAGGTTTGTGGTAGATCCAAAAAACCATCAAAGGTTAACAATTGATGGGTCATGTTCATGTCAAGGTTTGTGGTAAACCTATTTAAAACCATGGAAGGAGTTAAGCTTTCTTTATACCAAGGTCATGAGCCAAATAAGGCATTCCACAAGGGTTGAACATATTATAGGTAAGAGTGTGAATGTTTTTGTACCATGTAAAAACTAAGGGGGGGGGGGGGGGGGGGGGGGGGATGCTAGGGATTAGTTTATTACAGGAGTATTTACATTAAATTTTATAGTTTGATATTTATTGAGAGGTAAATAGTATATTGGTGAGTTAGTTAGTATTTGGTTATTCAAATATATTATGGTAATAATATATTTATTTATAGTGTTTGGTTAGTTAGGTGATTATTAGTTTGAGTCATAATAGGGATGTGAGAGACATTGGTGGAGATTGCATCTCCTTAATTATAATAATGTTTTTCCTATATAAATGTAATATCTTGTATGAAGAAATATATATAGAAAAATATTATTATGGTTTGTTACAATTTTTTATCTTTGTGTATTTGGCTCTTTATTAATTGTGTTCAAATCTAAACCGATTTTATTATCAAAAACTCCCTCCTTAATAAAGGTAATTATATTTAATGGATTTACGAATGATATTAATATTTTAACAACATAAAGGAATTATTACTTCATCCTCATACTCTTTGACTACAATGTTAGTGATCACCCTTTCATATTGTATACATCATCTACCCCAATATCATTTGGGTTAATTCTTACATAACAAGATGAATTAGGAAAATAATATGCTATATAATACATAAATCATGCCTTGATAGATTATGAAACCTTCTCCAAAAAGTGGAATGTGACTAACTCACAATTTACGTCATAGCCAAAATGATTCAACATTATATTATTTATCATACCACTTACATCATTGTCCATTATAACCCTCTTCATAACTTCTTATCTAAATCATTCTTTCCCAATATAAAATTTGAAACTTGATGGTAATATTAATGGAGTTTGACTTAATAATTTTTACCCAAAAATTATTCAAAGGATAAATAATCATTGATCAACTTACCATTGTTCCCATCCTAAATTAAACAATTTATATCTAGAAGATACTCTTCCTTATGAAGATGTTATTTTAATTCAAATGTATTAACCATGTTTTATCTATTAATGATTAATTTCATAATTTCACAACTGATATCAAGGCATAAACCCTCTAATATCCTTAAATCTTTGTTTACAAACTTAAATACAAAGTCATCATATAAGAATTAGTCAAATATACGTTTTATTTTCCCAAAGAAACATTAAATCTTAACTTATATGGAGCCAAGCACCTTCAAGGAGCTAGGGTATTGTGTGTCTTAGTTAAACCTTATCAATAATTAATTCTACTAGTGTTTTTATTAAATTTAAAATCAATAATAACATGGTTGATGAAAAATCCCTCATCCTTGGGATGAAATCAACCTTACAAATTTAGACATACCATAATTATATTCTTTAGGGGATTCACAACTCATATTTCATCAAGTCAATAGTGAATATCAATGAAAGAGTGAAAATATCATTGTATATCATCAAGTCATGTAATCTTGATAAATATTTTGCATCTTTCATCAAAAAATAAATCTCACAAGAATGAAATGCTATAGATAAATATTTTGCTTTGTCAACCTATTTGTTTCATCCTCATCATACATTACATGACTCATAGTTCTTCATTCACCTAAGGGAATATCCATATAATCTTAAATACAATGATTGTTCTCTCATTTTCCACATCAAATATATCACTACATGACAAACCCAATGGTAAAAATACATTATCCAATTCATCAAACATCATCCTTATCCTATAAATAATTATTCTTGTGAAAGGACCAGACTACACGAAAAAAATTATAAATATGTCCTTATACATGGAATTATTTACTATTATAATTCCAAATGTAACTTGATTCATTGTGTTACTCCATATGATATCCATTTTATTCTTGATCAAGTGCATGGGGACACTTTTGGTGGCCATTGTAATGGACATACTATAACCTAAAAATGCCTATAGATGGGTTAATTTTGGTTTACCCTCCAAAAATATGCCATAACATTTATGAAAAATTGTAATCCTTGCTAGATTTATGTTGATATTATTCACTCTCCTATGGTTTAGATTCAAACATTGGATCTTCCTTGGAAATTATCTTTGTTGCAATTATATCTCATTGATAAGTTACCTAGATTTTAAGATGGCCATGTTTTAATCATTAACACCACATAGTACTTTAATAAGTGGGTAGAATCTATGCCCCTTTTTATGTTCTTAGTGTAATGTTCTTAGTGTAATTATATATAAATTCATTCTTAATCAAATCAAATTATTTTTTAAAATTCCTCACACCATATTATATGACAAATGTTGAAACTTTAAAAACATAAGCATGAAATAGTTATGTGTATATTCAAAATTACACACAAATTTCCATGCCTTGTCACCCTCAATATAATGGTCAAATTGAATCCAATAACAAAATAATAAAAAAAAATATTTCAAAAGACTATTAAGAACTCTTGTTTTGACTAGAATCTCAATTTATATCACACACTTTGAGATTTTTGTACTAGTATTTGTACTACCACTAGGGCTTATCCCTCCTCCTTAGTTTATGGATTTGAAGCCATATTACCATTAGATTTTGAGTCACCCTATCTATTCATATATATTTATGACATAACTTCCAATAAATAGCTTTGTTAACCCATTATAAATGCTTTAAACCTTATTTATTAATGTCATGTAAAATATTTATAGAATAATAGCCAATACAAAGCTCACATAGCTAAACAACATAATAAAATAGTCAAATTCTATACTTTCAATGTTGGAGACTTATTTCTAAATTTATATTAAAACCATGAAAAATATGGAAAATGTGACCAAGAGTGGTGGGTTTCCTTATTATTCAAAGACATCATTAGACCTAATACTTACATATTATAAACAAATGAAGGACACATCTTCAAATAACTAACCAATGCTTAGTTCTTCAAGAAGTATTTTGTACAGTTATATGTTTGTTATAGATTTGCTTTTATGAATTAATTTCCACATCCATTTATTTTTACTTGCATGAATATAAATTAGTTATGGGTGTTTGTTTATATATATAGTGGAGCTAACATATATATTCCAGGTTCATATTTCATTTACATATACACACCTATGATTTATTTTTTACACATTATCCCTAGAACTTACAATAGGTCCTCAAGACTTTCATCTTTATTTAGAACTCTTGGATTTTTATTTTTTGAGTTTCATTATAAAACCTTGGATAATACCATACTTTCATAATAAACACATATCTATATACTTTATTTTTTATTCAACCTTTATTTTTTAATTATTTTTTGTTTAGTTTTATATTCATTATACATACCCTTTTTGGGTCATTTACATATACATCTTATATTTTTAGTTTATGGTTTACATTTTAAGAGATAAAATGGGACCAAAAATTCCTCATAAATACCCATACATTATTATTAAAGATTTATCTTACTCCCAACCTTAGCTATATGTATTATTTGAAAGATAAGGCAATTATCAAGAGTAGAAGGACTATTTTGAATTATTTAAACTTATACCCACTAAAGTGGAGTGGATAAAATTTTCTCCAATTTTTTTTTTTTAATATTAAAATTTAATTGGACTCTTTAAAACCATTTGGGCATAGGTCATTTTGAGTCAATTGGGCCATTTCACATAATTTGGACTTATACCCACTAAAGTGGAGTGGAGAAAATTTTCTCCAATTTTTTTTCTATATTCCAAATAAATTGGACTATTTTAAACCATTTAGTCATAGATTATTTTAAATAAATTGAGATATTTCAAATAATGTGGAATTATACCCATTAAACTGGAGTGGAGAGAATTTTATCTAAAAATATATATTTTTTATTTCAAATAAATTGTACTATTTCAAAGCATTAGGGCATAGATCATTTTGAATAAATTGGGCTATTTAAAATAATTTAAAATTATACCCACTAAAGTGGAGTGGAGAAAATTTTATATATTCCAAATAAATTGGTCTATTTCAATTAATTTGGGCATAGATCATTTCTATTAAATTTAGTCTATTTCAAATAATTTAGATTTATACCCACTAAAGTGGAGTGGAGAATATTTTCTCCATAAATATATTTTCTACATTTCAAATAAAGTGGAATATTTTAAACCATTTGGGAATATATAATCTTGAATAGATTTGACTATTTTGAACATGTGGTACCCTTCTAAGCCTTTAGTCTAATTAATCCTTTGATGTAACTTTTGTTACTGGGACACATGACATCATTTGACTAGCCCTCCACTGTACCTCAATGAGATATTCCTATAGAATCAAAGTATTAAATTCTAATAATAAGTGGACTAATGCATGAAGTATTTAATAAATTAGTTTCATCTTTGGACCTCACCACTAGACATAGTCCTAACCCTAAGCACTTATAAAAATGGTACCTTGAAGTTACCATAAGGCCCCTCAAGGTATCTAGAATATGATGATGAGGAAGATAAATTATGTATAGGTAGTCAATAAATTTAAAGATGAGGAATAACACTCATGCATAGGTAATCAACCCATTTAAAGAGGTTTTAAAATTTTCCAATATCAGTTGAATCTAGTTCTGTTGTTATGCTTCACATAATGGAAGTCCCTACTAGGCCTAGTAAAATTTGTTACTAAAGAAATTTTTCCTACTAATACCCTTTTAGGAATCATGTGGACAAAGATATGTAAATATTATGAGAAACTAGGGAATTTTAACATGTGGTGGATTGATGATATAGTTTTGACCAAGTCTCACCCTCAAATTCTAGAGGATGTCATGCAATATTTGGGGCAAGATGCATCAATGACTAATTTGTATAATGGTACTCAAATCAAGGTGAATTATAATAAGATACACAACAAAATAAAATATAAAAAGAGGCATGAGATAAAGCTACTAAATAATAGTAGTAAAAAGAGGAGGAATACAAGCATGAAATAGAGGTACAAGATACCAAGGAAAAAGCTAAGGATGATGCCAAAGCTATTGCTAAGGTATATGCTAAGGCCAAAATTATGGCCAAAGCTAAGGCCAAGGAAAAATGCCAAATTAAGTTTGAGGCCACAACTAAGGCTCAAGTTGAGGCTGAATCACAAATTGTGAAATAAAAAGAAGCTAAGGAAAAGGCATAACCAAAATGTGAAACATCCCACAAGTATGTGACCCAATCAGGTACACCAGAAGAGACATAATGTTTAAATTATCATCCCTCTACCCAATGGTTATGGGATGTCCCTACCAAATCATCTCATCGCACTACTTTATTACTTCCATTAGCTTTATTTACACTATCTCTTACCATAGTCATAGCCACATCCACTACACTTGCTCCTACTTTAATGGAGACATATTTGGACATTTTGTAGCTACCATTATCTAAGTAAATTGAAGGAGCAACTACATTCCAAGAATCCTTTGAGAAAAAGGCTTCAGACTTAGAATGAAAAGTTTCTTGACTATACAAGGATAAAGCATAAGCATAAAATCAAATGGATAAAGATAGGTAGCTCATCAATGATACTTATCCTACTTTAGTTATGAAAATATTTGGTGATCAGGTAATATTTGAAGATAGACAACTTAATCTATTATTGAATTAGCTAATAAGGTATTGGGTTGAGCACACATAAACTACTCATACTACACACCCAAGGGTAGGTTATCCATGCTAAAATGGAAGCCATCTATGAACTACTGGAATATTAGATACATGCTATAGGAGATACCTTTAAGGGCCTTTTAATACCTTAAAGGGTATCCTGAAGGCCTTATGCATGTTTAAAAGGTATCTTCTAGGAGATACCTTCAAGGTACCCTTGATTATCCTTCAGGGTATATTTTAGGAGATTTCTTGAAGGGTCTTATTCTACCTTTAAGGGTTCTCATATTAGATACCTTGAACATGCCCATGATTGGAATTATATATATACATGATTAATTCTTATCAAAAACTTCAAAGGACAAATAAAATTCCTATTAGGTTTTCATCTTAGAATGGTATTAGTAGAATGAAATAGAATAATAAATAGGCCTAAATGACAAAGTATGGATGAAAACATAATAAATAATTAGTTCATCTACTAATATAATCCCATTTGATGTTTTCTAGGGTTTCTTACTCATAAAAAAATATGTGAGTTTTGATGGATAACCATTTAATTTTAGAACCAAGGAAACATATGGATTACAACTACATTATCATTAGGTTGTTAAGGTTTGTATGAGTCCAAGGTAATTGACTTGGCATTAGAAAATAAATTTAATGAGAAAGAGACTTGAGAATTGTTTATTGTTCATTTAAAAGATCTTCATGAGAAGGTGTCAATATAGTAATGAAATAACTTGCGAAATTTCAAGATAAATTCATGGAGTATCCACTTTCAAGGGGATTAGCTTTGAAACTTGGACTTGATTCAATAATTTCAAGGTATCTCTAACTATAAAACGAATTGCACTTGACAAGATCAAAGCATTACTAAATTCAAATTGATAAATATGAAATAAATTGGACTACATTTGAAATAATTTAGAATTTATTTGTATGAAATTGATGATAATGTTTACTATAATTGTAGTTTATAATCAATAAATACACTTGAAATAATCATATGGTGATGTTACATCCTTATAAAAAATGGTTCATAGTTATTAGCATGGATTTTATGCATTCTCCCAAGAATGTGATGATAGAGGTCATTTTGATTCTCCAATATTTTTCATCTTTTCAAATTCCATTTACAATATATCTACTTCACGTAACATAATTTATTTTTGATTTTTGATTTGTAACACAATTTCAAGAATTACAATCAATGGACACCATGTTGGCAATTGAAAAATCATCTCCAAAGCTCCCTTTAAAAATAACTTCATCTAATTTATTTATGTTTATATTGAAGGGATTAGAATATCTTTTCCCCCAAAAAACATGAAATTTAAACTTGTGTAACCCATGGCTAGAATGATTATCCTCTATCATAGACCAAATTTCAATGTGAGAAAAAGACTGTAGTGCCACCTTCAAAGTTTGTTTGGAATGATCTCAAATTTAGTATGGCATATTTTATATTTTAAAATTATTAGATATTTTAGCCCACATACTAGCTTCTACCTAGTTTGAATAGATGAGCAGGGTCCCAAGTGTTGAAATGAATTAGTGGCATGGAAGCAAGCTCAATATTACAAGTGGAGGGATCTAATAATGTTTTCATGGTGATAAACATCCATAGGAATAGGTCCAAAAGAAGCCTATTTTACACATCTTCAACTTTTGGCCAAGTGTAGCATTCATATTTCCTTTAGAGGAAGTGTTCCAAACAAATCCTGTAGCAAAAGTACTAGGCTTTATTTTTTCAAGAGTTTTGTTCCACTTTATTTGGCTAAGTGTTTGAATTATTTTTAGAGTTTGGTTTTGGGCTTTTTGTTTAAGTGTCAAGAATTGTTTTGAATATTTTGTCTAAAATAGTTTCCTTGAAGGTTCATTTGTTCGAAAAGGATCCTATTTAAAATTTTGAATGGTCTCTTTTCAGCAAAGTCCCAAACACTTCTTATGAAGGTTATATTTTTAAGCAAAGTGGCTAAAATAATTTTCTTAAAGGGTGATTTTATTGGGAAAATTTTCCACTTCAAAGTTATGAAGGCATGAATTATTTTAGATAAAATTTCTAAGGAAAAATACAAGGGTTTTTTCTTTTAGGAAAATTATCCACTACAATTTTCTCGAAGGGTCATCCTACAGGAAAGTGGTCTGGTGCACTTTTCTAAAGGGTATATTTATTTACAAAAGGGTCCAATGTAGAAATCCTGAAGGGTCAATTTCTTGGGAATGTGCCCTTCACATTTTTTCCAAAGGATATTATTTACAACAAGGTGTACTAATTAAAAGTTATGAAGGGAACTTTTTCAAGTTTTGAAAGGCACTTTTCCAAGGGCAAAGGACCAAGACATGAATTCTTTAAAACTTTTTTCTCCATGAATTATTCAAGAGAAAGATAAGGCAAATGATTTCCTTCAGAGGAAGTGTTATAAATAAGGCCCAAAATATTTTTTTGGCAAAAGGTTCTAAATAAATAGCCCATAGAATTTATGATCCAAAAAGGTGTGTAAATGTCAAGTTTGGACCCCAAGAAATAACCATTTAATTTCAAAAATCAAAATATGTTCACACAAATGTTAAAATAGAGATCAAGAAAAAATCTATCTATGCTTAAATTTCATGGTCTACAAGATGTCATTTTTATTCTATGGGATGATAAATGATGGTTGGTAGGATGTCAAACTTAAAGATAGAGCAAGACAAAACTTATGGATCTTAAATTTTATGGTAATGTAACTATCAATGATGGTCATGTAAATTTCATTTGATGGGAGAGAGGACATCAACTTCAGGATCAATAACTAGCCATTGGATATCAAACAGTGGGTCCTAACAGATCAAAGGTTAACATTTGATAAAATATCCAGATCTAACAGTGAGTGGGTAAAGACAAGATAGTAAGCCCAAATGAGATCAATTATGTATGTTCAATCATAGTTTTAGATCTAATGGTGTGAGTAAGGGTTCAAGAGTCAAGGATCTAAGTTAGTTTTTGAAGACCAATTAAAATAAAAGAGAGCCCAAATGTCTTGGATAGAGGTCCAAAGGTTAGATTTTAACCAAGGTAAGCAAGCATGATGGATCTAAGATCAATCATGACTTAGTTTATGATAAGAGAATATATTTTAGGATCATATGGCACCATTGGGGACCTACATAAGTAGACACATAGAATTTAATGGATGTCACCAAAGCTAGCTATATGAAAATGACCTTTCTCCCCACTTGGGCATGCATCAAAAAACCAATCATGAGTATTTTTTCATCAATAAAAAGTTAAAATGACTTGATCCCACCATTTGTACCACCATGGAGCATCACTGAGAAGATATTGTAATGATGCAATAGACTAGAGTGACCTGGATCAATCAAGAAGGGTTTGAGTGAGTTTTATATGTGTTGGTAGCTATAACCACTTTTCAAATGGATTTGAACTAATTTGATTCCCTTTTTTGAGATCTAACACTCCCCCTCTTACTTCCTTTCAGCTATAAATATAGCCTTCAAGATATTATTGTGCATCCCTTAGGCTGGTATGACTAGACTCTACGAAAATTATGCTTGACACCTCTTGGAGTATTGAATAGAGTATTTTTTAGTCTTTTTTACTAATCTATATTTGGTGTTTTGTGTCTATTTAATATGAAACTATGAATGTTATCTTCCTTTTTTATGTCCAAACTTGACCTAAATTATAGAAACTTTCTTTCTAGGTCATATAGTGTGTCTCTACATTGATCTCTCAAAGATATAGTGGACAATCAAACTTAAGTGTCTTTAACCAGACCTTATTTTCATTACTCCCTAGTCTTTATATATCATATATACCTCTATATGAAATGCTATTACATGAAAACCATGGTAATAAATGTTTTAGCTTATGTTATAGGTTCATTAGTGTGTTAAGGAGTCCAAGCTTAGGAGTGGATCTAATAAACTCTTAGTGCATCACCACAGCTTAAAATAGGGTTTATTTTATGCAAACTTCTTAATCCTTTTCACCCCATCCAATATTTGATATAGAAGCAAAGGTCCAAGTCATAAAATATGAGGAGCTAACCTCATAAAAAAATAATAGAGGTCTAGTCTAGATATAGGTAACCCACATCCTTAGTCCAGTCCCATGTTAGTCCAAGTTTGAAAGTATAAATTTAAGTTTCCTCCTTTTAGCCAGGTGAAATATAGATAGCCAACAATTTTGGAATTCCTATTGGGACCACTAATTTTGCATATCTAAGTACTATAGTGAGTTTCAGAGTTTCATTTTTAGATTCACATAATTTTCATTCCCCTTAGAGTTATCACAAGATCCTCTGTAAAAGGTAAGGAGATGGATTTCTCTAGGATACCTTTCTAATCCATAAATAAGAAGAAATCCTCTCAACTAAACCCTAAACCTACCCCCATTGTTCCCCCTATTGTCACCCATAATCCTCTTATTCAAGACAATATTATTTATCTAAATACTATTAAAATTCCCATACCTCATATGGTTATTTGTAGAAGGCAAGCCTTTATGTCATTTAATGGTGGTATTCCTTTGAACCTTACTCAATGGGATGATATTACATTCTTGGGTTTGAAGGCTCTTACCTACTAAATAGGGAAAAATCTTGTTATTCATATAGACCACATTGTTTACATTACTAACCTTCATTCAGTACATCATGTAACATAAGATAATGTAGTAATGAGATTGTTATGAACCTCTTTCAAAGGGAAAGCACTTCAAGGTATAGAGGATTGGCCCCTACATCAATCAATAGTTGGGATGAGTTTGGAGAGGTCTCGTGTAAGAACTTTGAGGACAAGAGTGATCATCTTTCACTTGTAGAGTAACTTGCAATGATCATGAGATTCAATCATGAATTCATGGTGGATTTCAACTATAGATTCCAAAAGACCTAGGATAGAATTCCTACAGTGATCAAGCCTATGCCCAATTATGCTTTTTTTTAGTATTTAAAGACTCAACTTCAATGTATCCTTAATGATTCAATATATGGGAGGGAACACCCTACTGAGAGCTTTTGAAGTAGTAATTAGAGCTAAAAATTACCTTATACAAGAAGGCATGTTGGCTCTAATGCCACCAATGCCTCTCTTTCTAGAGATACATCTTCCTACCCCAATCATTGCTCTAGTTCCAAAATTAATAAATTTTTATCAAATAGAAGGTAAGTAGACTAATAGATTAGGGAATATTAAAAGTCTTCTCAAATCCCAGAATAATAACTTGGTTGTAATAGAGAGGAAATAGGCTTTACCATATAGGCCATACCAAAATAATAATTAGAATGTATAGTAAAATAGGCCACCATATCAGCCTAATTAGTAAGGATAGGGGTAGAATCCTCAATCAAGGTAATACAATCCTAATGCTCTAAGTAATTTTACAACTATTGTGCTGACTTAGAATAACTATGCTCAAGAAGGTCTATGGCATTCAGAGGGATAGTCTAATGAGATGGTGATGGCCACTTCTAGATACATGTATCAAGACCCTAGTTGGTAGCATGCTCCTTCAGTTTAGAGTCTTGACATGATGCCTCCTCCACCATAAGTCCCCTAAGCAAATAAAGACAACATGTCTATTGTGTCATGATTAAAAGCTCAAAGCCAACAATAAGGGATCATGGATAGGGCACCTATTGATAGCACATACATGAATTTTCAAGAGGATGAATATGTGTTTTATCATGTATTAGCTAATATGGAACAAGTTTCATAGATGGAAAATGAACTAGTTTCAGCTCAAACTAGAGCTAAGAAGAGGATGTTGGAAGACAACTTAGGGTAATCTAGGGTTTATACATCATATCCATAGACTAGTTAATAACCTACTTCTTTATATGTACTAGCTAAGGCTCCTAAAAATAAATAAGTTCCCCAACCCCATGTCAACAACAAAGGTCCCCTTGAATTCCTCATGTTACTTAAATGCCAAGCGATGTTTCCATCTCTAATGTGTAGTCTAAAAGTACTAGTCTTCCTTTTAATATTATGGATCATTTAAATAAGGATAATGTAACTATGTCCATGTACGATGCTTTGTTTATCCTAGGAAAAAAGGAAATTTTCCAACAAGAGCTCTCCAATCTCTCTCATGGGGAGAGGGTAGCTGATAAAGTGGACACTATTTTCATCAATAATAGTCATCCTAACCAACCCCTAATCAAGCCCCTCGCCAAGTTACTGATAAATTGCAATGAAAATTCCAATCTCAAAATTTTATTCATCCTTATAAGTTTGTTAAGCCTCCCCCATTTTATCTACCAGTCATCATAGGGTATTTATTGGTACATAATTACATGATAGACTTAGTTACTTTAGCCTTAGTGATGCTTAAAGCCATAGCAGACAAGCTTGGGCTCAAATATATGAGCAACAAAAAGGGTGTGCTCCAATTAGATGACTCCCCTTTTAAGATAGTAGGCATATTAAAAGATATATATATTACATTAACTACCTATCCAAATTTTGTCATTAAACAAGATCTAATGGTTGTAGACCTACCTCCATATTTTACCCTATGCTTGTCTAGGGACTTTACTACTAAGATTGGGGGATATTTGTCATTTGATTAGTAATACATGGTTTTTATAACTAGATATGGAACCAAAGTCACCATAAGGTCTTAGCCTATCACCAGGTTCCACCTAGAACCATATATGCCCAATATTACAAATACCAATTATGTCATATTTGAAGAGACTAAAGAGTTTTTTAATAAGAACCCAATAGTCATATTGATGGCATCTTAGATTTATACTTGGATGAGTGGGTAGGTGACAACCATGGATTTGATACATATAGAAACATTAAAGAGATAGACTTATAAGTGTATTGTATGCATGAGGAAGGTGTTTCAATACCTTCCTTAACTAACACTGCTCCAGAAGAGGATGGTAAATGGACTTTGCTCTTTTTTCAATGAATGAAATTGAAGTGGGAGCCATGTTGATTTCACTCTTATGTCAAAAGTGCCATTTTGATACAATAATCCAATTTAGTTTTACCTCAAATATAGATACATATGAAGCCTTTTTCCATGGCTTTCAAGAAGAAATGAAGAGAGGTATCTAGCTCCTCAAAGTCAAAGGGAATAGTGAACTTGTAGTGTAGTAAGTGAGAGGCCTAAGTGTAGTCAAGAGTCACCATATGAAAGCTTATAAACATCAGGTATGGGACCTCATGGAGGATTTCTTGGCATTTGATACATAGTCCATACCAAAAAATGCAAACCAACATATAGATAGGCTTACTGCCAATAGTGCCCAATATTAGATAGTAGGAGTCAAAGGCAGGCAAAGCCAAGATAAGTTCAATATTATATGTAGACCAATTGTACCTAACAATGAGGTGAGTTGGTAAATATTTGAAAATTATGATAAAATCATATGTTTTTAAATGCAATAAGTAGAGTTATGCCATATGAACTAAGGCAAGTTCTAGAATTAATATGATGATCAAATAGTATAGTTGAGATCTAATATGCTTCTCAAAGGGATTGTGACATTAGAAATCATATTCAATAAATATTACCATGTAAGGAAAGGTAAATAATGCATCTCAGATAAAAAAAACACTATGAAAAGATAGATATATTTAAGGGAAAGGTATTGAATCTCAAAAAGGTCAATAAAGTAGAGGAAAGAGCTAAATTTGTTGCTTTGTGCCAAGAATTTTTTGATATATTTGATTGGGAGTAAAAATATTTGAAATTTTTTGACCCTAAAATTGCACAACACACCATTGAATTAGAAAGGAAAGCCAAGCTAGCTAGGCAGAAATAGAGACATGTCAACCCAATAGTGGAGGATCTCATGAGAAGAGAACTATATAAGTTTATTAAATATAGGATAATGTTTCTAATTAAACATTCATCTTGGGTGGAAAACTTTGTTCTAATGAGAAAAAATAATGGATAAATTCAATTATGTGTTGACTTTAGGGACCTCAATAAGGTGTTCTTTAAGGATCTTTACACACTACCCTCCATGGATCAAATTATGCAAAAGGTGGTAGGTTCTCAAAGGTTCTTATTTCTTGATGGATTTAATTAGATCATGGTGAAAGAGGAGGATATGCATAAGACTACCTTCACTATAAAATGGGGCACTTATGCATATTGTAAGATGCCTTTTGGACTCTTTAATGCTAGACCCACCTTCTAAAGAGTAATGGATATTGCCTTTGATGGTCTTTTGAATGATATGGTTTTAGTTTACCTTGATGAAATAATAGTTTTCTCAAAGAACCCTAATGATCATTTGATGCATTTGAGATCTATTTTTGAAAGATGCAGAGAATTTGGAGTTTCTTTGAATCCAAAGAAATGCATTTTTTTAATGCATGAAATAAGACTTCAGGGACATGTGGTGTTTAAAGTTGGTCCTTCCATTAATCTAGAAAGGATAAAATCAATCCTTTCTCTATCACTACCCAAACACAAGAAAGGGTTACAGAGCTTCTTGGGAAAGATCAATTTCATTAGAAGTTTCATTCTAGTCTTTATGGGGATGGTCAAGCCTATCACTCATATGCTAAGAAAGTTAAAAGAGTTCACATGGAAAATAGAAGATAATAGTAAATTTTAATCCATAAAGGAGGCCATATCTCATTCCCCCACTCTGTTAAATCTAGATTTCAATAAGTATTTCTATCTGTATGCCTTTTGCACATTAGATGCAATTTCAGCCATGCTCATGTAATAGAATGATCAAGTTCTAGAGCAACCCATTGATTTATTTAGATAGGCTTTGAAATGTTATGAATAAATATATAGCTTTGTTGAAAAACATGTTCTTGATATTGTAAGACGTTTAAAGAAATTTAGTCATCTAGTATCAAATAGTAAGATCATACTAATGGTGGCTCATCCAAGTGTGAAGGATTTTATCCTCAAAAGAGACTTGAATGAAAAGAGGGTTGGATGGGGCATCAAGTGTATAGAGTATGACATGAGGTCAAGATCACAAAGCTAGTATGAGGAAAGGAATTATGTGAACATATTGATAAAGACTTGAGAGAATAGAAAGAGATAATCTTGGTAATCTAAGACACTCAATAGGAAGATGAAGACACTCTTCCATCTAGTTGGAGACAAGATATTGCTATATTTCTCTAAATGGGAGAGTTTTCAATGGGTTTCAATGCATCATAAAGATGGCATTTCAAGCTATAATTAGTGCCATACATCTTGATTGATGGAGCTATATTTAAAAATGATATTGGAGGTATATTATTAAGATGTGTTGAAACTAACCAATTTAATAATCTTCTCAAGCAATTTCATGATAGCCATCAAGGAGGCCATTTTGAATCCAAGACCATAGCTTAAAAAATCATTATATCTGGTTAATTTTGGCCCATTTTATTCAAAGATTGACATGGATGGGTGAGAAAGTGTTCAAAATGTTCCATGTTTATAGGGAAATAGAAACTAGTTGTTATGCCACTGAATCCTATTTAGGTTAAACAATTTTCTATGTAATGGGGTCTAGACTTAATTGGCATGATTAATCCTCCAACTTTTGATGGCCATAAGTGGGTCTTGATAGACATAGACTATTTCACTAGATGGTTGGAAGCAGTTCCCCTAAAATAAGCAAATGAGAACTCTATACTTGAGTTTTATGAGAGCCTAGCCACCCATTTTGGGTTAACTTTTACCATAATATCAAATAATACTTTGGCATTTGGAAACATAAAGGTATATAATTGGGATCTTGAGTAGGGTATCTATCTAAAATCTTCATATAATTATTATCTATATGGTAATAGACTAGCTGAGTCTACTAATATGAACGTGATTTAGATATTTAAGAGAACAATGGAAGATAATAAAAGATCTTGGCACACAAAGCTCAAGACTACTTTATGGGATGATAGAGTCACCTCCAAGAAGGCCATTGATAATTCACCTTATCTATTATTATATGAAATATAAGAAAGGCTACCAATTTTATTAAAGATTATAGCTTTGGATCTTACACACTGACTAGAGCATCAAGAAAGTGATGTAATAGAGGTCAGAATGAATGAACCAAAGAGTTAGAGGAAATAAGGGATGATGCCATGCATGCCATGTGGTCTAACCAATAGAATTCCAAGATTAAATTTGAGAAAATAGCTTCATATAAGACATTCCATCAAGATGACATAGTCCTTAAATGAGATGAGGATGGTGCAAAACTAGGAAAACACTCCAAGTTTGATAGCCTTTGGAGTGGACCCTATGTCATCATAGGCTGTAAAGAGAGCAATGATTTTGAGATTACCAAATTTAATGGAGAGGGAACTCCCATCCTTTTAAATGTGACGTATCTTAATTTATTCTACTAATCCCATATTTATCCTCTTGTACATTAGTAGATAAGTTTATTCTTTTCCTCCAAGTGCTTTTGCACACTATTATGTTTAGTTATTTTATTCATAGTTTAGGTTGTTGATTTGTATTTTATTACTTTCTTATTATTTGACCTCTCCATTACTCCAAGAATAATTTATAGAAGTTAATAAGAGTCTATTTTCAATAAATTTTTCATTTGAGCAAGCTTGTTTAAGGCTTGGATTCCATGACCAGTAGGCTGGTCAAACCAATTGAGTTGTTAGAAATGTAAGCCATTTTGGCCCACATACTAGCTTTTGCCTTATTTGAATAGATGAATAGGGTCCCAAGTGTTGAAATGGATAAGTGTCTTGGAATTAGGCTCAACATTACAAGTGGAGGTATCTAAGCATGTTTTCATGTTGCTGAATAGCTATAGCAATAGGTCCAAAAGAGGCCTAGTTTACACATCTTCAACTTTTAGCCAAGTGTACCATTTATATTTACTTCAGAGGAAGTGTTCCACATAAAGCCCGTATCAAAAGTAGAAATCTTAATTTTTTTGGGATTTTTGTTCCAATTTATTTGGATAAGTATTGTAAATCTTGTATGAGTTTTATTTTAGGCTTTCTATTTAAGTGTCAACAATTGTTTCAGACATTTTGTTTGAAACAATTTCCCTGAAGGGTCATTTCTTTGAAGAGGATCCTATTCAAAAGTTTTGAATGGTATATTTTTAGTAAAGTGTCCCAAACACATTTTCTAAATGATATAATTTTTAATCAAATTATCCAAAATGATTTCCTTGAAGGGTACTTTCCTCAAGAAAATGGTCCACTACAAAGTTCTGAAAGCATTAATTCTTTCAGACAAAATGTCTGAAGTAAAAGACAAGGGTTTTTTCTTTCAGGAAAATTGTTCAAAAATTTTTACCAACGGGTCATCCTATATTAAAGTGGTATATTTCACTTTCCTAAAGGGTATATTTCTTCACCAAAGGTTCGAATGCAAAAATCCTAAAAGGGTTAGTTTCTTAGGCAAGTATCCTTTACATTTTTTTGAAGGATCTTTATACAGTAAGGTAGACCAATTCAATGTTTTGAAGGAAAATTTATTCAGTTTTGAAGGGCACTTTTCCAAGGGCAAAGGATGAAGACATGAATTCATTCATACTTTTTTCCACAAGAATTATTCGAGGAAAAGATAAGGCAAATGATTTCCTTCAGAGGAAGTGTTCCACACAAAGCTTGAAATAATTGTCCAATAAAAGGTTTGAAAGAAATAGCCCATAGAATTTGTGATCTAAAAAAGTGCACAAACATCAAGTTTAGAAATAAATAAATAATAATTTGATTTCAAATATCAAAACAAGTTTGTGTGAATGTCAAAATAGATCTTGTCCAAAAATCTATCTATGCCTAAATTTGATGGTCTACAGGACATCATTTTCATTCTGTGAGATGATAAATGATGGTTGGCAGGACATAAAATTTAAAGATAGAGCAACACAAACATTATGGAGCTTAAATTTTATGGTCATTTAACCATTAATGATGATCATGTAAACATAATTTGATGGGATCAAGGACATCAAATTTAGGATCATAAACTAGCCATTGGATTTTAAATGGTGGGTCTCAATAGATTAACAGTTAGTGTTTGATCAAGCATCCAAATCTAATAGTAAGTGGAAAAAGACAGGATAGAGAGCCCATATCATATTAATGTCATGTGTTTAATCATTTATTTAGATATAATAGTCTGAGTAAGGGTCAAAGAGTCAAGGATTCAAGTTAGTTTTTAATAACCAATAAGAATAAAAGAGATCCCAAATGTCTTAGATATAGGTTGAAAGGTCATTTTTCAACCAAGGAAAGAAATCATGATGGAGCTAAGATTGAGCACAATTCAATTTGAGCTAGAATAAAATATTTCAAGATTAGACACTGCCATTAGGGACCTATAGAGGAAGACATGTAGACTTCAATAGTCATCACCAAAGCTAGCTACATGAAAATGACCTTTCTCACCTCTTGGGCACACATCAACAAACTAGTCATGAGCAATTTTGCATTAGGACAAAGTGAAAATGACTTGATCCCACCATTACAGCTACCATGGAGCATCACTGAGAAGATATTATAATGATGCAATGGACTAGAGTGACATGGATCAATAAAAAAGGGTTTGAGTGAGATTGATTCATAGTAGTAATTGTAGACACTTTTTAAATGGATTAAAACTAGTTTGATTCCATTTTTGAGCACCAAAACTCCCCCTCTCTTGCTTCTCTTAAACTATAAATATAGTCTTTGATCTATTATTTTGCATCCCTTAGGCTAGTATGACTAGACACTATCAGAATTGTACTCGACACCTCTTGGAGTATTGAATAGTTTATTTTTCAATCATTTTTGCTAATTTGTATTTAGTGTGCTATGTTTATTTAATATGTAACTATGAATTTTATCTTCCTTTTGTATGCCAAAACTTGACCTAAATGCTAGAAAATTTCTTTATAGGTCATATAGTGTGTCTCTAAATTGATATCTCAAAGATATAATGGAAAATCAAACTTAAGTGTCATTAATCATACCTTATTCTCATTATTCCCTAGTCTCAGTATATCAAATAGACCTCTATACAAAATATTATTGCATGAAAACCATAGAAATCATTGCATTAAATTTTATTATAGGTTCATTAGTGTGTTAAGGAGTCCAATCTTAGGAGTGGATCTAATAAACTATTGATGCATCACCACAACTTATAATAGGTTTTATTTTATGCAAACTTCTTGACCCTTTTCAACCCAACTAGTCTTAGATCTAGAATCAAAGGTCTAAGTCATAAAATTTGAGGAGATAGCCTCATAAAAAAATCTTAGAGGTATGGTCTAGATATAGGTAAACCATAGACTTAGACCATTACCATGTTAGTCTAGGTTTGAAAGTAGGACTTGAACTTTCCTCCTTTTAGCCAGGGTGTAATATGGATAGCTAACAATAATCTTATTTTTTTCCCATATCATTCATTTTCATATTTTTTTTTTATGTACAAGAAATAATTAGTAATCCAAACCCAAAATCAATAGTTTTTTAAAATTCAATTTTAGCTCCTCCTTTTAATTTTTTTCAATTTGTTAAAAAAGAAAGCAATCATTTATTAACAATATTATATTATAATAAATATAACATGAAAATTTTCTAATTTAATGTGATTTTGATTTTGATTTTATATTATAACATATAACCATAATGCAATTCATTTGATGCATTTTTTATTTGCATTTCCTTAAATCTTATAAAGATTCATATAAAAATATATACATGCTCAAGCACATGTAACTATATTCATCATATAGGGATGTACCATTTCTATTTCTAGTTTTGTAACATACATATGCATCTACATGTTTATAATGAATCCTTATAACTTGATCATAACTACATCATATTCTAAAACAATCCAATTTTACCAAAACTCATTTCTCATAGATGTTGATAGGAATTCAACACTGTTCAACCAACATCAACATTATTACATTAATGAAAGCATCTTATGTTCTTATGCATACCAATACATATTTATATGTTTATATAACCTATCTCAGAAAAAAAAAAAAAGGATTTACTCATTCTAAGTCAAAGTTTACTATCAATAATTTCAAATGAATATACACCTATAGTTGAACCCCCTTCTTATACTTCTAATAAGACACATTAAATTAATTTTTTTTCAATAAATAGCAATAGAATTATTTCTAGCACAATATATATATATATATATGACCTTTTTAATCAAAATATTCTTAATATGAAATCTATTCTTCATTGAATTTCTCATAATAATGATAGTTATGTCCATTTAAATAAATCATTTCTATATTAATAAAGATCATGGATACATAGCATCAAAAGTTATTTTATTGAAGACACAATATAACACAAATTGTGTTATTTTAAACTAGGTAAATTTAACATGTAAACAACATTTTAATGGGTAAATACAACCACATTCAAGTCAACACAAAAATAAAATTAACCCACACTTGTAAATCCCAAGCTGACACAAGTCAATATTTTATTGTCTTCTAAAATCTCTTGTCCATAAATTAAAATTCAATTGTAATGTGTTTAAATAAATAAAGATAATTAATATATTCTAGTGTATGAAATTGTATAATTACACATTCATGGAAAGGGGTTGTCACCTTTTTTTTATTTTTATATTTTTTATAGGTGCACTCTTTCATTGAACCTTTGATTCTTTATTCACTTCAAGGTATTATATAATGTAGTAACTAAAAATTCTCATCATCAATTGATTTGATATTTGTATTTTAAAAATGTGTCTTTTTGTAGAGTTTTACCTTGTGTTGTTTTCATAGAGGCAACAAGTTGTAGAGTTATGTCATGCGTTGTTATGTTGGAGACACAAAGTTATAGAGTTGTGTTGTGATTTGTTTTAATTGAGATACAAATAAATGAATACATATTTTATCAATATTATAAATAGTTGATAAATAAAAAATTATATAATTGTAAAAATATGAATGATCTTATCTTACCTTATTCAATTTATATTGTGTCATGTTAATTTATTTGATTGTAGATTATTATTATTTCTTCACTTACATGCAATTCCATTATTGATACACATTAAAAGATTGCTAATCTGTTAGGTTTGAAAAATAAATCATACACATTGAAAGATTGTTAAGATGTTATATTTAAAAAATGAAGCATGATAATAAAATAAATTAAAAATGTTATGCACCTAATTTTTATAGAAGTGGTTTTTCTTGTATTGATGCCTCTAATTTTGTTAAAGGATTTTGAAATTGAACATTAAAATTTATTTGTTCTTCAATTTCTATAATACAAGATGAATATATTTGCAATTGTGTACAAACACACACCAATCCAGCTCTTGTATATACCCATATCACATCATATGTATCTAAATTATTGAAACTAAAGATAATTCTCTCCCAAAAGAAGTTATTTATTTAATTTTTTAATGGTTTCTTATTTTTTGTGAACCAATCATTTGAAATATTGGTACTTATTTAGTGATGTCAACACCTTCTTCTAATTTACTTTATTGTGAATGAATGATGAAATATTCAAGATGAAAATTAGTGTAATCTTGAGAAAAATTGATACCTATAATATGATTCCAATCGAATCCATCACTATTTGGACCCCAAAGTATGACACTTATTTTTTGCATGTAATGGAAATCACTAGTACATAGATTTTTGAGAGAGTTCTAAATGCTAGAAAAATGTTCAAGTTTGTGAATGATGAATACATTGAAATCCCAAAAAAAAACTTTATCAATAAATTCTTGAATAAATAGGCAAATATTTTCTCCCCTAAAAACTTCAATGAGATTCAAAATATCAATATTTATCAGATCAATGTTCACACCAAAAATGAACACTACACTTAAATCTTCTAAAATGGATGGCCAAAGACATGGGCGGTCATAATGGAAGATGAATATTTTTGTATATGTCCTAGAAAGATGACTTCCATCACAATCTATATATTTTCTCAATATGCTTATTAAATCTACAGATAATGCTTCATATCTTTTTTATTTTTTGAAATTATTTCATTCAAGACACACAAATTATTAAACCTTTTTGTATAAATTGTATAATGTTCCATTATCTCTTTAAGTGTGTTTCTTTTTTGGTAGAAGTGTCAAATAATGGTTGGTGAAATAATCTACAACTTTTGATAATATGTTACTTTCCATCTTGACATTTTTGTATCAAGTATCCATGTTATTGTATGTAAGGGTTCCTAAGAAGAAAATAGACCTTTTTACAATAAATCTACTAGTTCTATTTTTTATTTCTCTAAAAGCTCTTGAATTTTTATTTGTACCAATAAAATTATAATATTATTTAATTGAACTAGGTAAGGTACACATTTCAAATAAATCAAACACATTACCAAAACAATCTTAAATGGGTTGTTTCATGAAAAAAAGGCATTTTCTCTCCTGTAGTTGTTGTTTTAAATAGTTCTTTTGTGTGATCAAGTGTCTATCTTGTTCATATATTTATTTTATATAGTTTTTCCATTATTTCAAGATTATTCTAATCTCTTAGTTGGATAAGGTCACATGTAGGTTAAAATCTTTCTAAAAATGAAGTCTTATAAATTATTTCATTGGATTCATTATATTGGTTACATATTTTGTGAACAATATGGAATGGAGTACAAGTTTTTAGAATTATTGCCCTTCTAAGAGAACATATTTTTCTCAATGATAGTGAATTGTATTTATCCTCTAAAAGGATTATTTTTTATGTTGTAATTATGTGTTGACCCTCTACAATTTTGAACGTTATCATTTTCTTATCCATCATATCTTTAAGGACTTCTATTGATTCAATAATACATTAAGGGTTATTTAGATCAAAAGGAATTAACAAAGCATCCTTCATTGGAACCTTATTAGGTTTTAAAAATAAATGAGTTATATAATACACCCCTCTTTCATTTAGATTTCTTATTTTTATATTATCATCCCCCAATTCATAGATCTCTATAAGAATGTTGAAGGCATAATTGTTAGAGGAAATATACCATATAGATAATTCACTTTGTGTATGATCAAAAGTTTGTGTTTACAAAAGTGTATCAAAATTTTGTTAGATCTTATTTTTATCCACTATTATGAGTAATTGTATAGCCTTTTTTAAATTTGCATACAACTATGTTGCCATTGATTGTCTTATTGTCTTCAATGTTTTTTATGTCATGATTGTAGGGTATATTAAATACATGTTTACATGGTAGAAAATAGAAGAAGTTGTTTCCCCTTGTTCATGTTTTTCCTTCAACATATTTTGTATTATAATGACAAAATTATCTCTATCAATCAACACATACATTTCAACATTGTCATGCTTATTCAAATGAAATCCAAATGTTTCACAACAAGGATAAAATTTATTTTTTTATCAATTCCATTTTAATGGGTGTAAATTTATTGAAATTGGTTGTAGCATAATGGATAATTCCCTTTTATCCATTCCATACTTACATTTTTGAATTGAAGAGCATATTCAAGTTCATCCTTATCATAGGTAAGTATTATTCTAATATGAGAAAATTATTTTCTAGATATAGTGATAAAAAAATAAATATATGAATGCATATTTGGTGGACTAAAAAACTCAAAATACCAATAAATAAGAGGAATTTTGTCACTACCATAAAATGGAAGATGGTGATTTGGATTTAATTTTTATTTTCATAGTTTAAATAGTACTATATCTAAATTCTATTGGAGTGATGCCTTCTTCTACCTTTTAAGTGTGTGAATTAATTTATCCCTTGAAGATATTATATAAATCAATTTAAATTATTTAAATAGTGATATTTTTTAAAATGCAAGTTGTATATTGCATCAGTTAAAAAATTATTTGTGATTAAGTAATTATTAATTGTATATCAAAAAATGCAAATTCTAAACTATGATACAAAATACATATGAAATCTTCATTATATATAACTAAGTATTACTTAGAATAATAATGTATGAACAAAATAAAAATAAATTATATGTAGAGAGATGTAAAACTCATTCAAATGGGATGGCTTAAAAGTTGACTATACATTTCTAGCATATCAGGCACTAGTCAATATAATCTAATGGTCAAAGGAATCCACAAAAAATTATTTCAAATGATAAAAATGAGTGGGAAGTATTTTTATAATGTGTAAAAATGCCCATCAATAGGTACCTTCAAGGTATCTCCTAGGAGATACCTTTAATGTTAACCATGACAATATTATAATTTTATTTCAAGTCCCTTGAAATAATATCCTAGGAGAAACCTTGAAGGGCATTGTCATACATTAAAAGGGATGTTGAATGTATTTCATAGTAGATACCTTCAACATGCACATGAGTATAATTTTCCTTCACCTTGAAAGCACTATTGTGTAATAACTTGAAGGGCCTTATAATAATTTCAAGGGTACTTTCAAGGTATCTCCAAGAAGATACATTCATGTTACCCATGAAGGTATTTCAAGTAATTTTAAGGCATATCTTATAAAATATCTATAAGGGGGTTATAATACATTCAAGGGGACATTGAAGATATCTCCTATGAAAGAATAATAATTACACATGCATTTTTTATGTAATTTGAAACTAGGTTCCAGGGTGACCCATAGTGCATGTATATAATTCCCATTACCATGTATAGGAAATATGACATCATATAAAATTGGCCACCAATAAGCTACATAGCCTCATGTAAATCCTATTGTTGTAGCCTGATGCTAATTATTTTCCCCAAGGCAAAAGTTAAGTCTAAGGTCATCAAATTTTCCAAAAGTGAAACCCATTTTAGATGAATAAAATGGATACTTAGGAAACCATAAAGTCTATTTAGTAGGTCTATCCTAATTCAAACCTGCATCCTAAACTTAGTGGTAGGTATGAGGTTATTATTCTTTGGGGTGATAATTTTTTTGGTGATAATCCAGCTTATACCATAGCACCTTCCATGACAAGGCATCCTAAGTGGCATGTACTCTAGGATAGGGTGGTAAATTTTGAATTAAATGAAGGTGATAATATCATATAAATTAATGAATATGGTGAATAAAATAAATATAAATGTAAGGGAACTCATGTTTTTACATTGAGGCCCAAAATAGGTTCATATCATTCAAGCTCGAGTAGAATTTAGCTTCAAGCAATCCTAAGAACCTTAACTACTATCATAATGAATTATGACTTGAAAGATTCACCTAAGTGAAGAAAAACTATTATTAAATTTTTTATATAATACTAATCAACATAATTACCATAGCATCATCTTCCAAGACTTACAGGCTAGCCCCAACACCATCTAGGTTCTTGATCAAGGACTCTATTGAATACCTCAATATTGTGTCCAAGCCTACTACATTTGAGGGATGTTATTTAAATTATTTGGTGTTATGGGAAATAGTCTAGGATACCAATGTGTTTACACTAGAATAAGACATATTAGCTAAGGATAATCAACTAATAAAATACATACTCCCACTCAAGTACTAGGCCCTATATTATACCATTATAAGACCTGATGTCATGCATTGATTTGCTACTAGGTCTATTATTGGAAGGAAGAATCATGGATGAAGGTTATTTTCATTACATATAAAATGACATTATGATCACATTCATATCCATAGAATCATTTAATGGGTATTTAACCTTTCATATTGAAGATGTTAAATATGATTTATTAACTATAGCTACATGTAAAAAGGAAACCTATCTAGAGTGAGATCTTTAAAAATAGATGCTACCTGGGGAAAAATTCACCTTGAATAACATGCCAAAATCATGGTCTCCATTACTATTTTTATAATGGGAATCCACATAGAGATGGTACTACTAAAAAGGTTTTTTGGTCATGCTAGTATCTACTACATACACCTAGAATGGGTTCTCCTTCTAGACTTTTTGACTATCTTAGAGCATACCTATGAATTGGGTAAAATCATTAGTGCATGCCTTAAGAAACATATTCTATAAAAGGTTAAGTGGCCATTGGTGAGAAATTTCTATATGATATTATATCTGCTAGACACAGTCATGGTCACTATGTATAGGCATAATAGAGTCCTATGGGAGCCTAATGTTGAGGTCATAAAAAATTAGGATATGTGACTACTATAGATTTATGTATATTTATTCATGTGAAAATTATAATAAATATTAAAAGGACCTTTATCCTTAGGTATGAATGGATATTTATGATGATCCATTATCAATAATTTCCCAAAGCATAGCCTAGACACTAGCCAATAACATTGGATATTATTGGTTATATCTATATTTCATAGTGATCATGGTGGTGAGGCACAAAGTATACCCTCTTTATCTTAAGAATTTTATTCCATATAAGGTGGATGAACAAGAAATTTCTCATCAAATTT
Source organism: Torreya grandis (assembly GCA_037957365.1). NCBI lineage: Eukaryota > Viridiplantae > Streptophyta > Pinopsida > Cupressales > Taxaceae > Torreya > Torreya grandis. The sequence continues at coordinate 1,892,683 of JARHVA010002854.1, forward strand.
GGAGAAACATAGATTAAGGGATTAAAAAAATAATAATTCCAATTTATATTGGTTTCATGTAACCATTGGGATAATGTAATACACCATCCATAGATATTTACAATAGTTTAGTAACTCCAAGAATGCCTATGTATTTCCCACCCTTCCTCACCAAAACTAGGACCCTCACAAAAAGATCCAAAATAAAATTCACACCCTTGACCTTAAATACAAGCATGATCCAATCGATCATGATTTTCTCTTCTTGAGTGCCAAATATTATAATTAGGTCAATGAAATTAAATGAATGGCTACCCTTAGACTTACTCAAATTAATTCAAGTAGAACCATCCTTGACACTTGGTGAAGTAATGTTCCAAATTCTACCTCATAGAGAATGTATATCCTCATATTTATGGAGTGGGATGCCATAAAAATAACCAAAAGGTGAGGGGATTGATCCTAAATAATATATAATCCAACCTTATGACTAATAAAAATTGGTAGCTTAGGCACCACTCGATGGAGAAAAAGAAGAAGAATGAGCTGAGGAAGAACAACTGCCTACCTCAACATAAGAACAAGCATAATTGCTCTCAGTATAACCCTAAATATTTAAATTAATTAAGGTTAATCTAGAGTTATTTTATGATATAAATATAGTTTGATATAATGCACAATTATAATTATAATTTTAAGTACTGATGGAAGCCAAGGTTATATGCTTGGATTACTTAGATGAAGAGGAAACACTAGCTTCTTCAACCTCCATGTTAAGCATTATTTGTTATTCTCTTATATCATAGTCCATAGGTCCATAGGCAAGTATAACAATAAATACATGTTTAGGTATGATTTTTTTTTTTTTTTGAAGCAATTTTGTTTTCATTGATGTCAAAATCAAGACAAATGTTAGTTTTTTCATGGTTAGAGTTGAGGTCATGCATGGTGAGATGATTTGTGTCAAAGAAGTATCATGACAAGAGAACGTTTGAAGGAAACCTCTTCTCTATTTGATCACAGATAATTTTAAGTCAACCTATTAATTAATCTAAGGTTTTTTTCATGTCAAATTTATGATCATGGTATAAGGTAAGCTAATATTATGTACTAGGTGTCTTGATAAGCCTAGTCTAGTCCTGAGAGAAGGTGTTTGCATAAAAAAACATAGTAAATCTTGATGATTTGTGTCATTACATGAATTATATAGCATAAAAATATAGATAAACATTATCAATATTTAATTAATCCTTCATATGAGTTTCAAGGTCAAGTCTTGAGGCTTATGCCATACATGAAGACCTAGTAAGAAGGCACAGGCTTGGTAACATGATGAGGTGAGAAGAATGAGACTTGGGAGTTGATGGATGGTATTATGTGAGAATGGTATGAGTGAATTTGATATTTTTATTAGGTATTATGATTAGTTTAATATATTTTAAGGCATGGTCATGGTCTAAGTATGACTAGAAGTTCAAGGCTTAACATGCAAAGAGACCTAATATGAATTAATGAGGGGTCAAGATCATTTCCAAAAGTGATAAATATATTAATATAATTTTCATATGTGTGAGATTATATGTTAATTTTTTTTACAAAGTTTAATATCATTTCTTAAATAAGAAATCATGAAAACTAGTGATAAGGTCCTCTATGTGCATAAAATAGGGTGTTACAAACCCGAGAAGGAATTTATTGAAGTCCTTGGAATATTCAACATTTCATGAGATATTGATCACTTCATGTAATTTTTTTAATGTCCCTAGATTTATTTTCTTGGAATTTTTTTTGGATTTAATGGGCAATCCTTTATGAATGATTGTTAAGAAGGTAAACTAGTCAAAACCCTCCTAAAACCCTCATAATGACACAATAGGAAATATATTATTGGTTATGGATAAGAATGGTTTTTTTGACCTATTTTTATGTTTTTAACATGTAAATTAATCTTATATTTTTCTCTAAATAGTTTTGGTTTATCATGATAGTGAGTAGAAGCTACAGAAAACCCCTTATTTCTAGGAATTTTGATTGACAAGTAGGGTTGGCTAGGTCAAATCATGAAAATGGATGGAGGATGATGTGTAAGAATTTTTATTTGTGCCCATGAAATATTATAATCCATTTTTAAACCTATAATGTGATAAAATATTCAAGTAAGATGACATATCACTAAATAGGTCTAATAGGCAAGATAGTGAGAAAACTAGGCAAGAATGAGAATGAGATTTAGGATTAGTTTTAGAAGACTACGGATGGATTCAAATGAATGGTTTAATTATTAAATAAATATTAATATTATCCAATTGGTTTATAATTTTTATTATTCTCATACATAATCAAAAAATTGTCATCAAAATGGTTTATCTAACACAGGGAAGTCTGTGTAGAGTGAAGTTATGAGATTGGTTTGTAAGAAATATTGTTATATTAACATAAAATATATCTTTTAAAATATTATATAAGTATTATTAATTTTCATATAAACCAATTTTAATATCAATTTTTTTTTACATAGGTGTGCTAAGGCTTAGTTTCCATGACTAAATTTATGGTGCTACAGGCAGTTTTCTATGTGTGAGTGAAAATGATGTTTCTCAGTCATTTTGCATTGATTTGAAGGATAAAATGAGCATTAAATTTATATATATTTATCATATTTTATTTTTAATACATATATATTCATTATAAAATCCTTTGAAGGTATGAAAAGTCAAAGGCTTTTGACTAGGTTCTTAAGGCCTGTGGGAAGTTTTGAGTAAGCTTATGAAGTTGATTAGTTTGGGGTCTTTTGGCATGTTTAATGAATTAAAATTAACATAAAATTAAAATTTATGTCATTTATATTATATAAATTTTATTTTTGGTTTTATTATGTGTAAAATTTGGTTTTATGCATCATATTTTCTAGACAGACTTTTTGGCATTAAGAAGGCCTATTTACGAGTATACCTAATTAGGTGGTCCAAGGAGTTAAAAGAGCCAAATGGTGTTGGGTAAATAAGATGATATTATAAGGGTTATATTAAATTTAAATTTTAAGTGTTTAATCTATTTTTTGAGGCTCAAATTATTCCAATGAGGTCTACGTGAAACGTGTGATTAGAGAAGGCCTAATTACAGTAGGTCTCTATTAAGCCTAATGGTGGTTTTGGCCCATAAGGGCAATGACCTACCTATGTAGTGATTATTTAAATTATTAAAAGTGTTTATTTATATATTTTAAGAGTCATATAATTTTATTATGGTTATTTTATGACCTATATGGTTATGAACAAGAGTTAAATATAAAGAAAAGGCCTAATAGGCCTATTTTGACTAGTTAGATAATTGAGCAAGTAGGTGAAGAATATAGAATTTTAGAGAATAGGTAAAGATATTTAATATAATAATATAGGTTTGATTAATATTATAAGAATATATAACTATGTGTATATATGTTTTTATTAAAGTCATTTGACCTAATCTTACCAAAGAAAGGGCTAGTTGAGTGAGAAGGCTTAAGAGGCTATTCGAGAGAGATTGAAGAGTGAGAAGGGAAATAGAAGGAGGTCATATTTATTTGAATGAGAAATTTTTTCCAAGTTTTATCAGATATTCAAAGTAGTATAGTTTGTGTTTTTTTACCTATGGGGTTGGAGCCTCCTTACAGGTTGAAGCTTGGTAAAGGACTAGTTGAATTGGTGCTTGACTAGTGAGGGTTGGTGCTCCTTGTGGTGTTGGTACCTCAATAAAATTTTGATAAATTAATTATATTATAGTATTAAAATTGGTTTTTTAGTGGGTTTTATTCCCCTGTAGTTTTTTCCACATATATCTCATGCCCTTATGTTGTTTTCTTTCATAGATGCTTGTGTATGTAAGTAAATGAATGCTTCATGAATCTTAAGTGAAATTAGAGGACTATTTTAAGATAAATAATTCACAACCTCCAATATCAATATATATAATAAAAAAAATTATCATTTTAGGTCTTTTTAAGGAGATATTACAACCTAAAGGATATTCTAAGCAAACAAATATGGCTAGTCAAGCACAAGGTGGTTTATCTAAAAGCAAAGATTCATTGTTTAATGGATCCAATTATGATTTTTAGAGTATTAGGATGAGGGCATATATAATGTATCAAGGTCATGATTTTTGGAAATCATTTTTGGCAGATATATTTCACACCCTTTTTCCTCCTACAAATTTAGTAGGCAATAAGGCTAGTGACAATAACTCAAAAGCAATTAGTAATATTATGTGTGGCTTATCAGAGGTAAAACTTGTGAAAGTGGTGTGTTATATGTCCACCAAAGATATGTGGGACAATTTTAATACTATTCATGAGGGATACTCTAAGGTCAAATTGGCTAAATTTCATACTTTTAGAAGATAATTTGAAATCCTAAAAATGAATGAAGATGAGACCATTGTAGCCTACTTGTTGAGGGTTAATGAAGTGGTCAACATCATAAGAGGTATAGGTTGAGATTTGAAAGAGTGTATGATTGTTTGAAATGTATTGAGGTATCTAAATCCCAAATTTTATTCTAAGGTATCTATTATTGAATAAATTCAAGATCTAGACAAGGTAGAGATGGATGGACTTCATGGCACCTTAATAGCCTATGAGATGAGGATAAGTGAAGGAAGACCTAAAAAGAAGGAAGTTATGTTAAAGGTAGAAAATAAGCCAAAAGAGAAGAAGGAACAAGATAAAAAATTCAAATATAATGATTAATCTAATATTAATGATGATTATTTGATATCTATGTTTGCAAGAAACTTTAAGATAGGCTCAAGTAGATATAAGGGCAAATTACCTTTTAAATGTTTCAATTGTCGAGAAATTGGACACTTTTCTAATAAGTTCCATCATAATCATAAGGATAATGATGGTGGAGAGCATGATGAATTTCATGATGATGATAAATTTCCTACAGGTCTGATAAGATCAAGAAAATCTTTAGAAGGTATGATGATAAGTTCTTTAAAAATAAAAGAAGTTTCTACACCAAGTAATATTGTAGCTCATCTAATGAGAGTGAGAGAAATGATTCTAAAAGTGACCATGAAAGTAATGGCTCTAAATTTAATGAGTACTCTTCATATTTGAAGAATCAAAATGCAAAAATCAATAAGATTCCATATGGATTGGATGTATTGTTGGTGATTTAGATGAAGAAGGAGATGAGGTGGAATTTGAGGCTAAATTAAAGAATACTCTAGAAGAACTGAAGATGGTAAATAATAAGAATAGGGTGATGGGATATATTAAAAAATAGTATGAGGATTAAATAAAAAATTTGAAGCTATATTGAGAAACAACTCAAAAGAATAAGAGGAAATAGTCAAACAGGTGGAGAGTCAACTTGAAATTGTGACTACAGGCCTAGAGGCCAAAGAAGATGAATGTGCAAAGTATGTATCTGAAGTGAATTCCTTGAGAGATTAATTTAAACAAGCATCAAATAGGTTTAAGTCCTTTGTGATGTTTGAAGAGAGTATGAATGACCTAGATAACATTCTAAGTAGTTAAAAGACTGATAATCACAAAATAGGCATTGGTTTCAATAGAGACCAAAACAAAAACACTAATGTGATAAAATAAGTCAACTATCAACCAAATAATGAAGGTGATAATAGAATAAAGAATATTACTATCAAAAAACCTAATACCATAAGGTATGTTGATCCCTTTAATGGCTATTGTCATTCATGTAACCAAATTAGTCATAGACTAAGGCATTGTAAGAGTCCCTCCAAGAATAAATATGCATGAAACTATGAGGAAATTCATTTGTCAAGAGGTATAGGTCACGGTCTGTTTCCATCAAGAGGAATAATATTTTTCAATTGTCAAAAATTTGGTCATTTTTAAAAATACTTTAAGCCAATTTATCAAGATAAAACAAGCAATTTTAGGCTCCTAGAGTAAAAGAAAGTAGACAAGATAGTAAGTGAAAACTTAAGGTAGCTAAAGTTGATGACTAGTCTACAAGCTCAAGTCGACTATTTTCCATGGTAGAGCATAGTCAAGATGCAAAGGAGTGCTAAGAATTCTCTCTTTAAACTTAGATTGTGGATGAAGAAGTCAAGTCAAATAGATCAAGTCATAATGGTATTAAAATAGAGATTGAAGAATTCAAGTCAAAATAATTATTCAAACCTAATAGGATCATGAAGAAATTTTAGTCTAGGAAGAACATAGAGATCTAGAAATCTCTTGATTTTATGATGTTCCAGTTTATTAGAGCAGAGGTGACTCCATTAGTCTTCATGGAGGTACTCAGCTAGTAATCAAGAATCATGAAGGATGCTTGGTCATAGGGGGAGTTTTATGGTCTTTGGTGACTTTAAAATTTAAGATTTAAACAAGATTATATTGTAGGTGTGATCACAAGAGACAAGTCACAAAGAGTTTTCATGGTTACTTAATCAAACCAAGTCACAATTTATAAAATTTATTAAATTCTCATGGAGACAAGGGGAGCCAATCATGATCCAAGTGTAGGTATGTAATCCTAATATGTTTTAAGATAATTTTAAAAGAAAATTTGTATTGGTTTATGTCCAAGGATTAGATAAGTTACTAAGAAAATGGCATTTTGTCATTAATTTCAAAGAGGGATAAAGTTCCTATTTGGAATAAAGATGAAGTATCAAAGAAGATTCAACTTGAGGTAATAAGAATGATCTGCTATATTATAATGTTTACCATCAATGACAAAGGGGGATATTATTAAAGAATGATTCTTTTTTTTGTTTTTTAATCATTTTTGTTGTCATTGATGTCAAAGTTAAGACAAATGTCAATTTTGTCAAGGTCAAAGTTGTGGTCATGCTTGGTGAGATGGTTTGTGTCAAAAAAGTCAAATGACAAGAAAACATTTAAAGGTAAACTCTTGTTTATATAATGAGATATAATATTAAGGAAAACTATTAATTCCTCTAAGGTGGTTGGCATGTCAAATTCAAGATCATGGTATAATGCAATCTACTATTATGTACTAGGTATCTTGAGAAGCCTAGACTAGTCCTAAGAGAAGGTGTTTACATAAAAATCATATTAAATATTTATGATTTGTGTCATTACATGAATGATATATTATAAAAATATATTTAAACAAGATCAAAGGCAAACAATCCTTTAGATGAGTTTTAAGGTCAAGTCTTGATGCTTAGGGTACACATGAAGACCTAGTAAGAAGGCATAGGCCTAGTAGCATGATGAGGTGAGAAGCATGAGACTTGGTCATTGATGGATGATCATATTTGAGAATACTATGAGTTATAATTATATATATTATTAGGTATTATGAGCAATTCAAAAAGTTTCAATGCATGTTCATGGTTTAAGTATGACTGGCAGTTCAAGGTCTAGTGTGCAATGAGACCTAATATGGACTAATGAGGGGTCAAGATAATTTACAAAAGTGACATATATATTGATAGAATTGAAAAGGTGTGAGATGTTATTTTAATTATTTTAAAAAAATATTATATAATTTATTAAATAACAAAGCATTAAAATGAGTGACAAGGTCCTCTATGTGCATAGAATGAGGTGTTATAACCCTGAGAAGGAATTTTTTGTACTCATTGGCACGTGAAACCTTTGCATGAGATCTTGAGAAATTAATGTAATTTGGTAAATATACCTATATTTATACTACTTTCATTCATTTCTAATTTAATTGGAAATCCTTTATGAATGATTACTAAAAAGGGAAACCAGTCAAAACCCTCCTAAAACCCTCATAAAGACTTGATAGGAAAGATCTTTTTAGTTATGTATCGTAATGTTTTTTTAACATATTTTTATGTATTTAAAATTTAAATGATGCTTCCAAGTCTCTATAGGTGTTTTTTGTTTATCATGACAGTGAGTAGAAGCTATAGGAAACCCCTTGTTTCTAAGAATTTTGATGTAACAAGTATGATTGACTAGGTCAAAGAATGAAAATGGATGGACGATGATGTGTAATACTTTTATTTTTTTCCCATGAAATTTTATAATTAGGTTTCAGAAATTAAATTTTTTTAAATAGTCATGGAAGATGACATGTCGCTAAACAAGTCTAATAGGCAAGACAATGAGAAAACTAGGCAAGAATGAAAATGAGAATAGGGATTGGTTGTAGAGGAATAGGGATGGATCTAAATTCAAGGTGTCATTATTAAATAAATATTAATAATATCCACTTATTTTATAATTTTTTATGATTCTCATACATAAGCAAAAATTTGTCATCAAAATTCCTATCGAACATAGTGAAGTCTGTGTAGAGTGAAGTTGTGAGATTAGTCTATAAGGCCAATATTGTTATATAACCATGAAATATATATTTTAAAATATTATATAATTATTATTAATTTTAATTTAAACCCATTTTAATATCATAATTTTTTTTACATAGGTGTTCTAAGGATTAGTTTCCATTACTGTGTTTTTGGTAATACAGACAATTTTTTGTGTGTGAGTGAAAATGATGTTTCTAAGTCATTTTACAGTGAGATGAAGGATATAATGACCATTAAAGTTTTATATATGTATAATATGTTTATTTTAACACATATATATTCATTATAAACTCTTATGAAGGTATGAAAACTCAAAAGCTTTTGACTAGGTTCTTAAGGCGTGTGGGCAGTTCTGAGTAAGCTTATGAAGTTGATCAATTTGGGGGAATTTGGAATGTTTTATGAATTATAAAAAGCATAATGTTGGACCTTAGGTAATATATATATATATATATATATATATATATATATATAACTTAAGGTCCAAAATTATGATTTTTATAATTCATAAACATTCCAAATTCCCCCAAATTGATCAAATTCATAATCTTACTCAGAACTGCCCACACGCCTTAAGAACCTAGTCAAAAGCTTTTGACTTTTCATACCTTCATAGGAGTTTATATATATATATGACTTTTTAGTATTTTTATGTGTAAAATTTGGTTTTATGCATCATATTATCTAGACACACTTTTTGGCAATAAGAAGGCCTATTGGCAAGTAGACCTAATTGGGTGATTCAAGGAGTGAAAAGAGCCAAATGGTGTTGGGTACATAATGTGATATTATAATGGGTATATTAAATTTAAATTTGAATATTTCAATAAATATTTGGAGTCTCAAAGTGTTCTAAGGAGGTCTAAGTGAAATGTGTGCTTAGAGAAGGCCTAATTGTAGTAGGTTTTTATTATGCTTAATGGTGGTTTTACCCCTTAAGGGTAATGACTGACCTATTTAGTTATTTTTTCAAATTTTAAACATGTGTATTGATATATTTCAAGTTTTTTATAATTTTATTAGGGTTCTTGGTTGACCAATGTGGGTATGGACAATATTCAAGTATAAATACAAGGCCTAATAGGCCTATTTTGACTAGTTATAGAATTAAACAAGTAAGCAAAGAATATAGAATTTTGGAGAATAGGTAAATGGATTGAATATAATCATATATTTGTGATTAATATTCCATGAAGATATAAATATGTTTATATAGGTGTTTATTAAGGTCATTTGACATAATCTTTCCAAAAAAATGGCTAGTTGAGTGAGAAGGCTTAAGAGGCTATTTGAGAGAGATTGAAGAGTGAGAAAATCAAAATAAGGTCATCTTGAGTTTAGTGAGAAATATGTGTCAAATAGTTATCATAGATTCAAGGTAGATAATTTTTTGCTATGTTACCTATGGTTTTGGATCCTCCTTTTAGGTTGAAGTTTGTTAAAGGACTAGTTGAGTTGGTGCTTGACTAGTGAGGGGTTGCTTCTCCTTATGGGGTTGGTGCCTCACTAAAAGTTTGATACATTGATTATATTATAGTATTATAAGTTGTTTTTACATGGTTTTTATTCTCCTATAGGTTTTCCAACATATATCTCACATCATTATGTTATTTTCTTTTGTAGACACTTTTTTATGTATGTATTGATGTATGTAAGTAAATGAATGCTTCATGAATTTTAAGTGAAATTGGAAGACTATTTTAAGAAAATTGATTCACCCCCCCCTCTTATTATATATACTTACAAAAATACATACAAAAATAATACTAAGGACATATCACAGACCCATCCAACTCAAGAGGTAGATGAGGAGGAGCTATAACAGGTAAAAGTTCTGAGCCTACAGGCACTCAAGGACAAAGTACCTATCATAGGTGACTCATCTATTAAGGGCCCATTTCTAAAATATCATTATTTTTTCCCATTTTATGTATTTTACTATATTTTCAATCACCCTTGACACTATTATCTCCATATTTGTTTCTTAATACATAGTTCTAATAGGTCTATTATTCCTAGACCCATCCATGAGTCTTTTCATACAACCATAGATCATGTTCCCCCTTCCAATGATATAATTTATATCCCTATGGTTTCCATCCCTTCCATTTACCTTCCATTAACATCTATTCCATAAACAATATCCTTGTCCATCTTGACCATTGCTTAATCCATGCCTTAAATTATAGCCCCTTCTACCTATTTGTCATCATTGACTTATTCTACTCCCACTATAGTAACCACAATGGTAAAAACTAAGAGAAGATGTAGGAGATAGACAGTCTATGTGGTTCATCCAATGCCACAATATGGGAACATAGACTGGTTTAAATATTATTTGGCCTTTAATTCCTAATCCTCCCACATACACTAAAAATGAACCTGAATATCATGTTTAACTTGAAGCATTGCCCTATGATCCCTCGAATATCACTCTTTGATATTGGGATAAGGAATTAGGATACTTGGACTTTAAGAGGCCCAATATTAAGATTAAAAAATTACCAATAGTGAGCTCCCTATTTGACAAATCCATTACATTAGTATAAAGGGTGAGAAGGAGGAAGATAGAACATATCTTGTGTATGAGCTTGATCATGGAAGAAAGGTAGGAAGTGTACTCCTTAATCAAAAGAAAAAATAGCTATAAGGGTTAATCCCATTACATATAGAACTTTAAAATATATATGGATACCTACACATAATCTATCATGGCCATACATCAAGAAACTAAAATGGCCAAGCAAGAGCTTGAGGAAGAGTTGGAAACACTTAGTTAAGAACATCAAGTAATTTGGGTTCCTCAAGGTATTGAACATGATGTACAATATGTTTCCCTAAAAATTTTTGAAATCCTTAATTCCATTCATTCTTTAAGATTAGTCTTGGATCCACATATTAATAGCATAACTAAATTATTCATGGGCCTCAAGAAAGATGACAACTTAAACTTCCTAGTGTTGTGTACACTTAATAATAATTTCAACCATATAGATTTGATGACTCCATTAGAGGCCTCAAATTCCTTGAACATAGAATTAATAAGGACCCAAAAGTCTTGAAATTGGGTTCTATCTTTAGAATCATTAGTTAATAAATTAGTTGAATAAGAGAAAGAGGTTGAATAGATTTTATCAGGACTAGAGTTAGCTATTGTTCAAGATAATAGAAAAATTCTAGTGATGACATCTAAATTTGACCAAATGATCAAACAAGCCTTATATAGTTTCAAATATATCCTACAAGGTCTAATACTTGAAAACATAGAGGCTAAGTTAAACACAATAAGGAAGAAATCCATTAAGGTAGAGGTATTTAGAATCAGTTTCAGAATGACCAAAGTAGAGCATAATAAGCTAATGGATGATATTAATAGGGTAACTAAAACATATATTCTAGATATATGTCTAATAAAAGTACAACATACTAAGGCCTACAAGCACTATCAAGACTTAAACGTGAAGAATAAAGCTACTTAGTAAGCTCAATCTCCTAGTTTTATCATGCCAACTCCACCAAGTTTGCTAATAACAACAATTGCCACATCAATGCCAAATAAAATTAATATTCTTATGGTGATGAGAATTAAAACATCTAATTCTTCAATTTCAATTATAGTCATTATGGTAGCTACTACCAATTCTATTATAGTTCTTGTAGTAGTTTTAAGATAAGTCAACTAATAACTAATTTAGATTGGCTAATTTTGGACTATTTTTTCATGAAAATTGATGTACCTAAATAGTAAAGTCTTATTTACATTTATATATTATAATTAAATCAACATGAATACATTAAATGGATAGGCTCTTTGTAATGCATCATTATGTAACTCAAACTTATCATATGGTCTATCAATATGTAAAGAAAATGTTCAAGTTTTGGAGGATAATGTGACCTCTTCCCCAAGATCTATATATATGAGTTGTAACCCTCTTTTAAAGGGTTGAAGTTTCTAATGGAATACAAGAAAAAATCAATAATTTTGATTTTCATGCAACTATGTTTGTTATGTCTTCTTCCATTTCTATGTTCATGAATTTGAAATTTATCTAGTTTGTAATTGATTTAATAATTTTTATGTGTGAAATCAATATCAATGAATCTGAATATTGTGTTTATGAATCATTAATCCTATATGTGTTGTATCTATTAAATCTAGATATTTACATTGATTTATACATTTGGTAAATATTGAATCATTATTCTAAAGTGTGTATAAGTGTCTCAGTTGATACAATAGTCTATGACTAAGCAATAGCTTCCTTAGATAAATTCTTAGTTTGAGTTGTATCCTCTGATATAACAGTATGAAATAACATCCTTGAAAAGAGAAACCTTCCATTGATACCTAGAAGCACCCTATATCTCATTATCTAGATTCCTAGTCATGTTTGTTTGTAAGTGAGTAATAGCTACAAATAATAAACATTGGTATTTGATATACTTGTCCACTAAAAAGATAGATTGAAAAGCTATTTTTAAAAGATAGAATCATTCTCTATCTTACCCTTCCATTTTTTTATGTTTATTTGAAACATACCCACCATAGATTAGTCTTTCACCCATCCAACTCCCATAGTGATTTTCCTTTTTATTAGAAACCACACATTTTCCCAAAAAATTGGTTGAACAACCCATTGGCTTAACTTGCTATTCCACCACTCGATTGTTAAAACCACATACCTATAACTCCTACCTAAGACTGAAAAATGGTTCCACAGAGATCTTAATGCAAACCCCCATGCTGAACTTAGTGATAGGTATAGGGTTTTTTTCTTTTGGGATGAAAATTTTGTTAGTGATAAGCCACTTGTTCAGTGTTTTGTTGATTGAATTATTTTATTTCCATCCTACCACCCTATGCATATCATAAGTATCATATACAACTAGTAAAGATAAGTACCTCTAGAAATCATCTCCTAAACGGCATGCCACAATGGTCTTGTGATTCAAATGAAGTCCTTGATGGTAAACTAAGATGATGGAGAGAATCAACAATGGCCTAAAGACTGTAGAGCATATAATGCATTTTAGAAGAGGATTTTCTCTCAAATTTTCAAAAAAAAGTTTTTGAAAAGAATCCTTCTGATGGAAAGTCTTTGAAATGAAATCTTCCAATGGAAATTTATTGATGTGCAAATTCCCAACATAAAATCCTTCAAAGATAGAACCTGAAGAGAATGTTTTTGAAGAAAAAGTTCTCGATACAAAAGATCCTAAAGACTAAGACTACAAAGAAATCTACCATTTGAAAAACCTATCAAAGTAATTATTACTACCACAAAATTTCCAAAAATAAGTTGTTGAAGTAAAGCTTTCATGGACCAAACTTTCTAAAATAATTTATCCTTTATGAAAGTCATTAATGATAAACCTTTTACAATAAAATCTATTGATATAAATCTCCTGATGTGAAACTTTTTGGATTGAAAATTCCCATAGTGAAACTTATCAAAGTGAAATTTTCATAAAGGGAAGTTCTTGATACAAATTTATTGATCAAAAACCTTTTTCAACGAATATTTTCAATGCAAAAGTTTTTTAATCTAAAGTTTTCAATGTGAAAGTCTCCAATATAGAGAATCAAAGATATTTGAATAATCTAGATGACCCATGCATCATTTTGTGTGGAATGAGGTTATTTTAATAGTTTTAAATCTAAATAATTACCTTTACAAGAATCACACTCAAAGGCATTATCATACCTTCAAGGAATTACAAGGTTTTTAAAGGAATCTCCTAAGAGATACCTCAAAGGGAATTATCATAGATTGAAGTGGACAATGAATTTATCTCCTAGAAGATACCTTCAATATGCACATGAGTGGTATTTTATTTCACCTTAAAGATCCTTGTAATATCTTCAAGTTATCTCCTAGGAGATAACTTCAAGTTACTCATGAAGGTATTATAAGGCCCTTAAAGGAATCTCCTCGTAGATATATCAAGGTTAAACATTCCCAGTGTTATTAAGGTGTATAAGGGATTCAATGAGTAAATAGGTGTTTCAATCAAAGAAGGTAGTTATCATTACAATGACTATTGTGTATAAGGTCTCCCAGGAGATACCTTCAATGTCCCCTTGAATGTATTATAATTCCCTTCGAGGTATGTACTATTAGATTCCTTCAAGGACCTTATAATACCTTCATGGGTAGCTTAAAGGAATTACAAGGCCCTTGAAGGAATCTCCTAGTAGATACCTTGAAGGGTTTTATCATACATTGAAGAGGACATTGAAGGTATCTCATAAGAAATACCTTCAACATGCACAAGTATACATTTCCTTTACTTTTAAGGCACTACTAGGTGATATTTTGAAGGCCCTTATAACACCTTCAAGGTATTTTCTAGGAGATACCTTTAAAACATACATAAGAGTGGATTTATCATTCAATGCATCTCCTAAGAGATAACTTCAACTTACCCATGAAGGTATTACAACACCCTTGAAGGAATCTCATAGTAGATACCTCAAGGTTAAATTTTCCATGCCTTATTAAAGTGTATAATGGATTCAATGAGTTAATAGGTGTTTCAATCAAATAAGTTACTGATCAATACATTTATTCTTATGTATAAGGTCTCATATAGATCTTATCGAGGTGTCAAAGTGTCTTAATTCTAAGATTATGTGTGAAACCCATCAAAATGGTAAACCTCAAAAGATAATCAAGAGAGATTTGAATAAGGTAGATCCTTCATTACATAATTTTGTATAGAATGAGTTTTTTTTGTGCTTGACATAATAGGAAACATTCACATGGTATCATTGAATTACATAAAATTTCAGCATCTCATCCCATATTCTATAAATAAACATATAGTGGATTACAATGATGAGTAATCATACATCTAAATAAGTGATCTCCCTTAGCTAAGTAGCCACAAGTAAGGGGCATCCATGTCATCAAATTCATCTAATGCATGATTTTTGTAACAAGCCTATCAAATTCCATAGTAAGCCTATTGAAGTCCATAGCTCACCTGATGAAGTTTGTATCTCACCTAATTAAGTCTACAACTCAATTGGAAAGTCCTTATTAGCATGCACTTTTGTGCTTATTTGTTACATGAAAATTTTAATGGACCTAAATGCCACAACACTTTACCAAGTGTCACATTTTGATTTGATCATGTAGCTATTAGGTTTCATAGTTTCTTTTGATCATGTTATTACCATGAAATATAGGTCCACATCAGCCAAAGGATGAAATAGGTTAGTCCATGTGACAATCAAAGATAAGTGATCCAATAAAAATATTACACTTTGTAAAGTATCATGTAATCCACCTATATGGTTTGATATTCAAAATATAAGGCTAAACTACTTGAGAAAACACTAAGTATTGAGTACATGTCAAGTACAACACCAAGGTATCATATAATTATTCATAAAGTGCCTAATATAGGGGAAAAATAAATACTAATGGGGCTTATTTCAATTAATATAAATCCAAGTCACTTCACTAAAAAAGTCAAGCCTATGATGATAAGACACATGGACAAATTAAAGGCAACAATTGGTTGATTTCTCTAAATAAAGTTTCAAATCCATTAGATTAAAACCAAAGGGTCACCCCAACTTTAAATCAAGGTAAATTAAATAACTTTCCATTTATGACCTATATTGTTCAGTTTAAATTATACATTTATAGTTTAATGCTCACCATATCAAAATAATAGGTTCAAATTTAGTTTCTATCTATTATTGTTCAAAGCATTCTATGATTTTTCTAAATACTTAGGTATATTACTCCACCATTAAATGAAGTTTTAAGTAGATAAATCATGGAATTTGAAACCATGGCCAAAGCTAAATCATAAAGAGTCAACAAGCAAGAATAAGTTCCATTCATCTAATCTTATGGGATAAATGTCATCTTTCAATATACCAATTTCAAATTTTTTGCATTGGTTATCAAAGATAAACATTACAATGACTTGTTCTACCATGTACAGAACACTGTAGATTGAGATAGTGATAATGAATAAGGATCAATTTAGTTATATGATAGATTAGATATTCTGGTGCTCAAATATACAATTTTACACAAAGTAACATCTAACCTAGATTTACTTCCTTGTGTAGACTTAGTCTAGCATATGTTCCTTTAATATATATTTATTGATAATATGATTAAATCTTTGAATTTGGGCCAAGATATTACCTTCATATCTAGGCTAGCCTTTCAAACTTACTATTATTTACCCAGATTAGAGATTAGATACAATTAAGAGATTGTGGCTCAAATGATTTAAAATCATGATATCAAATACGATTTAAGGGATTAGGCTAATAACAAAGGGAAATTTGTATGAAAAACTAAAATTATCTAGATTCCAATTACATAGTTTAGAAGGGGAGTGAAATTGGGAATGGCCATGATGGATAAATTGCATGGGGTTAAATATACGAGTCATGTGGGTGAGAAATGGGTCTCACTTTGATAATAAATTATGGAAATAATCTCCATTTAGGAGAAAATATATCCTGTAACTTGGTAGCATAAATAAAAAAAGTTATGGCTAGCTAGCGAGGTCATTTATACATGATGTCCTACCTAGTGGATGCCATCTACACCACCTAAAAATTCTTGTATTTCACCAATTAGGACCTCAAGTTAAAATTTACTATTCCTCATACATTCTTGAAGGTTATAGTGTACAAGTATAGGTAAGAGATGAGGGCCATAGCTAAACATTTTTATCTTATAGTATATAAGGTAACCTATGAAATGCCCATGCCTAGATTATCAAAAGAAATCATAGTAACCCTAAGTACCCTAGGAGCCTATTGGTATTACCTAGAGTGCATAGTTTTGAGGATAGTTGTAATTAAGACATCTCCCTTTAGGTTTCCCATCACTATGTTAGAAAAGTTGGTTGAGAAAAAAATTGCTTATCACTTATACATAATAGTGGGTGGGTTGTGCAAAAATAAAAGGAGAGGATTGATTTATCCTCAACTATCTAAAACTAGCTGATTTTAGATATATAAATAGAATTCTATCATTTTAGCTACCAATCAAATACCTTGTTTTGACTTGTAAAGGGATGATAATAGGTAGTGGTATCTGGAGCACCTAGGTTTCAAACATTACATTAAATATAGGTCAACCTTAAGCATCACCTACCACCATGAGCTCAAGGGTGAGGATAGGTTCTATATCATTGTAGAAAATAATCAAGAGGTGAATCAAAGACTAAAATACATTAATGTTCCACTTGTTAAGGTCATATTAAAATATGTTGGTTATTATGATTTTTTTAAGCCTAAAAGTGCCCAAACTAGTTCATTCACGTCCATAATTTAGGTTGCTAGTGTTGAAGAAGAGAGACAAACTGACCCTCAGCTTAGTCATAGGATCTTATAAGTATTGTCTCCCACTTTAGGTAATGGAAGAGCTGATCTTGAAAAACATACTAAGTAGGTCTTTGTTTTAGAAGCCACATCCATCACCCTATCCTATGTTCAAAATGTTACTTCGATTCTAGAAAAACCTTCAATGGTGCTTCATTCATATTTATTTTAGGTAGTGACACTAGTAGCTTCCACATCATAGCTACCTTCCCTACTTCCTATTAAATAGGAGATAGGTATGACTAATCAAAAGTATGTTTATTTTCGTCCTTTATTTTTAAGTAGCTACCCTTGTAGTAGATTCAATGGTCCACCAACACTTGATGACATGAACCTAATTCCATACATGCCTATCATTAGTCATATAATTAGGCCCATGAATGTATTCTTGCCCAATGTCAATCCTTTTGTTGTTTCATTAACCTCAAAGGTTTATATAATGGCCAATTTACCCCTAATTTTACCCAAGCCCATGCTTAGGCCCGATCCTCAATTATAAAATAGAAGCCTACTATTTTCATAACATAGGTTCCTTTATCCCTAATGAGTTTTATAGCTCCCCAACTCAGCCCCTTATTATATCTTCATCCTGGTCACCTCCATAGTTACTTCTCAAACATTTGCATTCCAAGGATTGACACTAGCTCTTAAATTTCCACCATCCACTTAACCATAAGGTGATGTATTAGATAAATATTAGATAAAATAAATGTGGGTGGCCATAATATAAAGGAAATATTTTGTTATATTAGACCTTTTTTAGGTCTCACTAAAGTTTGACAAGGAGTTTAGAGCAATGAAAAGGATAACCAAAAGAAAAGTGATTCATCTAGATTAGTCAATTGTAAATGATTCTAAATAAACCTTATTTTCATTAACAAAGAAGAAATCTAATCCTGGCCAACAAAAATAATATGCAGAGGAATCCCTCTCATCTCTGAAGGCATATGGTGATGTGGCCACAAAATTGGTGAAAGGGATGAAACAAAGAACAACTAAGATAGAAGAATAAAATAAAGACACACTACTAGAGGATACTATCACCAAGGTAGAATGGGTATCTGAGGTTATGTTTGATACTTTAAATACTCTAGCTCAGTATAAGGTAAATGTAGATGCATTTTATTACAAAATTATTAAGTTTAAGATTAAATATGGGATTTATGATATCAAAGTAATTAACTTGGTTAAGTTGATTATGATGAATAAATTTTAGGAATTGAACTTGATACACTTAAAGGATTTGATCATTTCTCAATCCTATATCATTAGAATAAGGAAGAATAAATAAATGTATAGATTATATGATATCCTTGGGCCAATATATCACTCAACTAGGTGGCAAATTTGTAACACTACTCAAGGAGGCTGAAATTACATACCTCACAAATAGAGATGGTACCATCATTAGCAAGGATGCCTTCAGGGCACAACTCTAGAATTTCATCATTGACTTTAGAAAGTAAGCTCTATCTCGAAGGGTAACCTTTGGATATGAGATGTTAGACTTGGTAGCATATATTAATCAAATAATATATATGTTAGTGGCCATCAATGAGGCCATAATACCCTTCTTAACGAAACATGATGCACTATCAAACTACTAAAAGAACCCATCATATACCTAAAAATTATTGATGGTGATTACAAAAAATGATTTGAGGCATGGAAGGGACAAATAAAATTTGAGAAGAAGGTGAATAAAAAACCAAAAACGGTCACCACAAGAGTTTCTTCCTTTTCATCCCCTCTTCAAATTTCTTCTTCTTTAACTACACTGGGAATTAGTCCCTCTTCAGCTTTTATGGTCTCACTTTCCTCTTCTACTACATTGGTAGCTTAATCATTATCAACATCAGTAGGATAATAGATAGGTACCTCAAAATCAAGATAACCATTTATCAAGCTTTTTCTTTAGTGAATTTCATATTTTAGTTCCTACTTATATATTATAAAAAAGATTCCTTCTTTGGATAGGGAATAATATTTTGTTCTTTTGAACATGGAGAGCTTATATTTAGTGATGTATGTCATGCATTTGACTCTTTTATAGCCAATGTAACCATCTTAGGCATTAAAAATAACCTATATATATGGGGTTTCCCCCTCATTTGTCCTTCATAACATCACTTTGTGAAATTAATTAAAATAAAAAGAGGAATACTAGGAATTTGTTTATTATTTCATTACTTTCATATTTTATGATTTCTCAAGTTTTAAAAATAATAGTTGGTTTCATTTTTATAATGGTTAAATCTGATATTAGTGTTTCCAATTCATCTTTTTATTTCATAATTTATACTATTCTAAAAAAAAATGGTCTATGTAAACTCTATTTCCCATTCTATTCTGCAAATAAATGTGCTTAAGGCAATTTGTTATGGGTTGACATTTTAAGACATACTTCTTAGATATGTACATTTTATTTACCTTAGAATCACCACTCAATTCATGTTATTTTGAGTCCATCACTAGAATATCATGAATGTTAGATTTATTTGCACTATCATTAGAAAGAAATAGAATAAATATGTTGGTCTTTGTTATTGTAAAGCAAATATTCTTTTCTGCTTAACCCTTGTTTCTCTATTTTTTATTTTTTAATGGAATCACCTTATTTTACTACTCAATATAAATATCCATCTATTTATTTGAGTTTTGGAAATAAAGTATCAAAATATAAATTAAATTTCACCATAACAATGAAAGGAAATCCCAAATAGAGTGTGTCACTAAAAAACTACTATCATCCCTATAGTATGGCCTACTTATAGGATAAAAGGGGTAGTCATATGATCATTATAGAAAAACTAAATTAATCCCTAAGGATTTCCATGACCAACATAATAAACTGAATATTCCTTTAAACCTATGGAATCTTGAAAAAACTTTACTATCACTATTGCATCATATTTTAATACTTGTATATATAAAAATAGACGACTAAAACATGTAAATAGTTAAAATAGATTGTCAATAATAATGATTTATACTCACATAAACTAAGTAACCTAAAATTACCTATTTTCTACCTCATATTATAAATAAGTCCTAAAATTACATGTAATGTTAAATCCAAATGGTATATTAGCCAATAGGAAGGAGATAATATGTGGTTATAATGAGTTATATTTTGGACCCATAATTTCCCCTCTAACTTACCTTTTAAAATTCCTATTTTAAACTATCTTATTCTCTCATCATTTTTATGGATCCTCCGCTCCAAAATTTGACTCAGATCATAGATAGAATGGAGTCCTTCTATCACCACTTTAGATGGGTTTGTAAAACCCATATATGTCTTGATAAAGTAGAGCTATTGTTCATTTAATTTCGGGATCTATGTTGTATTATACCAAGGATGGATAGGAGTAAGTAAGAGAGGTGGATGAAATCTCATTATAACCCAAAAATTTTATCCTCTTGCATTGAATACATTAGTGACAATCCTAATGATAGCCTCATCCCTTTGGAGATTCCATTTGATGTTTGTAAGGGAGATGACCTCCATTATTTTCAATGAAAAAAATAATAGGCTCCATCTATAACTACTTGATTTAACTACTTCTTCAAAGCTATTCTAAGAGAACAAGTTAAAATTCATGATATTATCATTAAGGGGATGCAAGTGATGATCATTGATGTTTGGCCTTTGAAAGTAATAACTTCTAAATTAGCTAATATTCTCTTTGGCACTATAGAATTGAGGCCTAAATCATAGGTATACTTATTTTATTGTATTCAAATGATCATTAGTTCTCTCATCCCATGAAATTTGATGTTTTTAAGTGGAAAGGAAGAGGAATATGAAGAAGCAATAATAGAGGAATAAGAAGACAAATAAGTTTTGTGGATTGGAGAAGAATCCAGTGAAAATATTGTGAACATTATGTACATTATGAATATGAGTATAAAAAGATTAAATTTGACTTGAAGAATAAAATTTCCAACTATATTGAAGATTTTTTTGAATATCCCAAGCACTCCACCTTATTCACATATAATTTGGTGAAACAAAATCCAAAAGATGTGTGGTCCCTGTGTAGTGGCTGCTCTAATCATATGACATGTAAATCAAATATCTTTATCAAATAAGATGCATATGTAATAATTCAAGTAAACTTTGGTGATGATAAATAGGTTGATGTGATGGGAAAAGGTACCCTTAATGTAAAAACTAAGAAAAGAGAAGCTACTTATATTTATGATACTTTGCATGTGCCCAAATTACAACATAATATTTTAAGTATTGGGTAAGTTGTATAAAAATATATAAAATTGTATTTGAAGACAACTTCTATAAAATATTTGATAGATCAGATAATTACCATCTTTTATTAAAGGTTCCTAGGAAAAAGAATAGGTTATTTCCTCTCACAATACATTTTACTATTATACATGCCTTCAAAGCAACCACACATGATTCATGGTTATAACATCAATGTTATGGTCATCTAAATTTTAAAAGATTAAATTTACTTCACAAGAAGAATATGGTGAGAGGACTTCTAATAATTTAGGCAAAATAAGAAGTTTGTTCAAGGTGTGCACTTGGTGAGGAACATCGAGATAGTTTTCTGGTGAACAAATCTTGGAGAGCAAAATATCTTCTAGAGCTTGTGCAAACTAACATTTATGGTGCTATACAAGATGAATCTTTTGGTAAAAATATTTGTTTTTTTTAAATTTTCATTGATGAATTTTATTGCCACACATGGATTTATTTTCTTAATCATAAATCTAAACCTTTTGAATGCTTCAAAAAATTTAAAGATATGGCTAAAAAATAAAGTAGATACTATCTCAAAATACTCAGAATAGATAGAGGTGAATAATTCACTTCCAAAGAGTTTTTTAATTATCATAACAAAAATGGCATCAAGAGATAGTTTACTATAACTTATATCCCCAAAAAAATGGTATTATAGAAATAAATAATTATACGTTATATAAATGGCACAAAGTATGTTTTAGTCAAAAAGTCTTCCAAATTATTATTGGGAAGAATCAATGGAAATAATAATATACATCTTGAATCAAAGCCCCATAAAAGCAGTTCATGACATCACTCCAAATTAAGCTTGGAGTGGTCACAAGCCTTCAGTGGCTCATCTTCATGTATTTGGTTATCCTACATATGTTCATATTCCAATTCTAAAGTAGAATAAGTTTGATGTAAAATCCCAACATTGTATCTTTGTGGTATAGTCTGATGCAACTTAAGGACAATGATTATATAATCCTAACATAAAGAAATAGATTATTATTTGAGATGTGGTTTTTGATGAAGGGGAAGAATGGCAATGGAAAAAAGGTGCACAAAAAAAACACTAGTAATAATGGGCATTAAATATGGAAGTGTTCCTCTAATACCCATAAGCTCAAGTAGAGTTTCAAGACCTAATAGTAGCTCAAGTTCGATCTCTCCAAGCTCAAGTTTATGAGGTTCATCTACTAGAACACCTTCAAGTGATAGTTCAAGTCCAACATCAATTCTAAGCTATTCAAGAAAGGTACATAGTCTAAATGAAATTTACCAAAGGAATAATGTGAATCCAATTACTAATTTTGATTTGTTTAGTATAATTCAAGTTGAAACCTTTGTATCTAAAATATTAGTGAAAGAAATAGTATGGATTGATCGTATGAATGATGAGATGCAAGTAATTGATAAAAATAATACATGGGAATTAGTGAATCTTCCAAAATATAAACAAGTGATTAGTGTCGAATGGATTTATAAGGTGAAATATCATGTTGATGGTTATTTGAAAAGACATAAGGCAAGACTAGTTGCCTACGGATTTGCACAAACACATGGAGTAGATTATTTAAAAACTTTTACTCCAATTAAAAGACTTGATACAATCAATATTTTTTGGCTATTAATGCATAATACAAGTGGCCATTATATCATATGGATGTAAAATCAGGCTTCCTTAATGGTTATATAGATAAAGATGTCTATGTGGAACAACCCATGGGCTATGAAAATCTAAGTAAATACTAGTTGGTTTACAAGTTAAAGAAAACACTATATTGGTTGAAGCAAGTTCCTTGTGCCTAGTATGTAAGGATTGATAGTTATTTATTAAATAAGTGATTTAATATAATCCATTAAAATACAACCATGTATGTCCAAGATATTGGTAATGATATTATCATTATTTTTCTTTATGTTTATGATCTTATTTATACAGGTAATAATAAAACTATTATGGAGAAGTTTAAGGTAGAAATGAATATTCATTTGTAAAAAAAATATTTTATTTATTTATTCAAAAAGTTTAGAATGATGACATGTACTATAGTTTTAACTCTTGTAGCACTTGGTGATAAATTAACCAAGAAAGGTACAAGTTTCAAAGTGGATTCTACTTTGTATAGAATTTTTGTTGGGAGCCTCATGTACCTTACTAAAACAAGAAAAACCTTATGTATGTTGTAAGTCTCATCTCTTGATTCATGTAGGATCTACATGAGTCTCATTTTTGTGATGCAAAAAGAGTCCTATGGTTTTGTGAGTGGTACACAAAATTTTGTAATTAATTATTATTCCACTAAAAATTGAGGTAGCTAGTTACATAGATTTTGATTTAGCTAGTTCAGTTGATGATAAGAAAATCTATATCTAGATATGTATTCTCACTTGGTTCTGGGCTTGTATCTTGAAGTAGTAAAAAACAAGCAACCATGGCTCTCTCTTCTACAAAAGTAGAGTAATTGTATTAGCAATAATAAGTTTTCAAGAAACATATATTTGAAGTATATTAGAGGATTTACATTTGATTTAGGAACATCCAACTCCACTCTTTTGTGATAATAGTAGTACTATTACCATGACAAAGAATTTTGTGTTTCATGCTAGATCAAAACACATAGAGATCCAACATCATTTCATTCAAGATTTGGTTCAAGATAGGTAAGTGAAATTGTAATTTTTTCCTACATATAACTAATTAGTTGATATGTTTACCAAAGCTCTTCTTATAGCCAGTTTTGTTGCTTTATGACATTAGTTGGGCATCATCCCCATTGATCATCCAAGGGAGATTGAAGAATATGTTTAAATTGCATGCATGATCAATGTATATTTTTAAAGTTATTTGTTAAACTCATTATTACAACACTCCTTTTTTGATATATATGAAGATAATGAAAAGTGATTCAATCATTGAATAAAAAGGTCTTTCTTTTGAGTCTTTATTTTTTGTTCATTTCTGAGTAAAAATAATATATTATTTTATTTTCCTAAGTAGCTTAAAATGGTACCCAAGCATATTGAAGAAGATTTTTGAATTGCATGCATGATTAATGTTTATTTTTAAATTTATTTGTTAAACTCATTTTTACAGTGGTACTTTTTTTATATATATCAAGATAATGAACAACAATTCAATCATTGAATAAAAAGTTATGTCTTTTGAGTCTTTGTTGTTCACTCATTTATGAGTAGAAATAATATATTATTTTTTTTTCATGAGAAACTTAGCATTATATTTAGTCTATACTTTTTAATAGCTCTCAATATAGTATTAGAGATTTAATTTTTATCATTTCAATTGGTACCAGAGAAGATTGAAGAAGATGTTTGAATTGCATGCATGATCAATGTATATTTTTAAAGCTATTTATTAAACTCATTATTACAACACTCCTTTTTTGATATATATTAATATAATGATCAATGATTCATGATGTTAGGTGTTATTCAATCATTAATTAATTAAAGTCTATGAGGTGACATGAGGGAAAAGTTCATCACCCAAAAAAATAATAAACTAGAACAAGCCAAAAAATGGCTTTCAACTTAGTGTAAAATGAAAAAATTGTAGTATCTTAAATAGAGACAATAGATAAATGATGTGAGGAGATGGAGATAAGGTAGAACCATTGAAACACTCTCACTTTACGACACTTGTTTACTATGATTACTTTCTTATAATTAAAAAAAGATGTATGTTTTCCCCTCACATTCACCATTTGGGTCCTTATTGAATATAAGTGAGTGTTAAACAATCCTAATCTCTCCCATTTCATTATCTCTACCATTTCATAACAAAAAACTAGGTCTATCTAAATATCAGTGACTTCATAACTTAAAGAGTTAAATAATGAATAAAAAGGGCCATGTCAAGCCAAAAAAATAACACATTTTAGATATAATAAAACAATATATTAAATAGAATAAATACCTGACAAGGACCTATAGAAATGACAATAAAAAATGGGTTCAATGCTTCCACCACTAAAACCAAAGTAAACCTAATAGTCCATAAATGAATTTTTTTAGCCTTTTAAAGGGAGAGAAAATAATTGAAAGAGAAAATAATGGAAAGAGAAAATAGATAAACATAACCCTAGTTTTGAAGCATGTGAGAATTTTTAATTACATAATAATTTAAAAGTTTATATAAAAAGTTAAATATAAAATTATTTAATTTTTTTATATATATAAACATACATTATTTAATAAAAATATTTAAAGATTTAAACATAATAGAAATAAATAATAAACATAATTTTTAAATATAGAAATACTTTTTAAAAATATATCATTTATTATAGTTATTCTTATTTTTAAAAATGATTTATATTTGTTAATTTACATGATTAAATTGTTTAATAGGGATTCAAATACTTAATTTTTAGCCCCCTAGAATACCTTTGAGATAATTTAATTCACCAATTCAAGTACCTGTAAGATAAATTCACTTTTCTTGAATTTATAAACTAATATTTAGATATGGTTTCAATTCAAAGACCTCTTGGGAAAGGATTTGTGTGCTTATCTAAATTATGGTTATTTAAGGGCATAAGTAGTCTACACCATACCAATATATAAACATTAACTTTTCATTCATGATAACAAGGTGTGATATCTTAATGCAAAGTCAAGGTTAAACATTTTGGCCAACAAATAAGTAATTCAACTTAAATTCCCAATAATGGGGTCAAAAATACATGGCCAAATCACATCCATTTATAATAAATTAAATTTAAATAGGAAATTTAATCCAAGATATGTTTTTTATTAATTAAGGTGGCAAACTAGGGGCCAAACCCTATACAGTCAAAAAAGACAGGAAGGCTGGCAAACAAAAGATGTCAGCACCGAAGCAACGGCACAGCCGAGAAACAAATTCAGAAGCAAAACAAAACACTGGAAAGACTAGAGACAGAAAGGATGAAATGACATAACTATAGAATTAACAATATCCTTAAGATTCTCATTGTTCACATTGTCAGCATTCCCTGGATTACCCACTGCTTCCAACATAGTCATATTCAACAGAATGTTATTTTGAAGGCCTTTGGCAAAGACCTTTTCCAACTTTTGAATGCAGGCCTTCAAGGCCCCAATATATATTTTCCAATCATTCTCATTCTTTGAACCCTCACCAGCTTCTTCTACATGCATCTTCTCCTTATTATCAACAGTTCCCCTAGAATCAGCACCCTGCTCTTTAGTGACCTCAAAAACCTGAGAAGCCTATTTCCCACCAATGTCCTCCAAATTTTCTTGAATTTTTAGATCTTCATACCCCAATTACCGCCTTGAGCTTTGAACAAGTAACAAGCCCTCGATTACATTTACACAAAATGCAGATGTGAAGGCTCATTTTACAAAATGACCTACCATGGTGACATCTACTTTCATGCTTGAAAATAATTCCCCCTTGGTTTTCATGATGTGACTCTCGCACCTCCACCTCATGATACAAGGAATTAATCATGACAATCAAGGAAGTACTAAGGTTATCATTTTCCATGATCTGTAATGGCCTTCTCCACTTGGACCACCTTCAAAAGTTATATTCATCATCGAAGTACATCATTCATGCTCCATCATCTCCTTCTGAATGATCTCTCTAATGTTTGGGGGTATATGAGACCCTTGTCACCATACCCTCCATCTTGAGAATTGTTGACCAAGGTTGGCACAAGCATCAGTGACCCTGTTACCTTCTCTGTAGGTGTGGGTAATCTCAACTTCAAAAAAAATTTGTAAAAGAAACTGGATGTCCGTAATGATGTCTTTTAGATGGATACCAATGTTAGATGCTTTATTAATGGCATCTATGACCAACTTAGAATCTCCCTAAATATTCAAATTTCTAATTCCTAGGGATATAACTAACTTT
The DNA here is from genome assembly GCA_037957365.1 of Torreya grandis. Lineage (NCBI taxonomy): Eukaryota > Viridiplantae > Streptophyta > Pinopsida > Cupressales > Taxaceae > Torreya > Torreya grandis. The sequence continues at coordinate 1,920,463 of JARHVA010002854.1, forward strand.
AATCCCCAAAAGTAAGGCCATAAATTTAGCATAGTTGTTACTCTGGCAACCCATGCCACTAGCATAAACAATAGACATCCCTCCTTTTTCATTTCTTATTATTCCTCCTCCACTTGATTTACCACTCAACTTGGATGCCCCATCAAAATTGAGTTTCATCCAATTGGGTTTACGTGGTATCCATTTAGTATGAAGTCTCTGAAGAATTTTGGAATTATCGTGCCCAGGGATAAGGTTTAAAACCTTCCATTTGGCCACAATTTGACTTTCAAATTTAGATAGGGGTTTCTCTACAACACTAATATGAGCTATTGTAACACTTTCCAAGATGGTCCTAGCAAAGGAGTTAAACACCTGAGCAACATTTCTAGTAGTGTCCCTAAAAATTCTATGATTTTGCTCTTTCCATAAAGTCTAGCTCAAGCATGGCAGAGCTTGCTTCAATAATTCCTTAATCTAGGGATGTGTGAAGGTTGAGTTCCAGCTGAGAATTACTTCTTTAAGTTTAGAATCACAAACCCATTTAATGCCAAAGTTTTTAAGTATTGTTCCCCATAAATCCTAGGTAAACTCATAGTATATGAATAGGTGTGAAATTGATTCCTCTCTAGAACCACATAGAAAACATCTATTGACCAAAGTAAACCCCTTCTTTTGAAGGTTATCCTGAGTAAGGATTCTGTTATGGGCAGCAGCCCACCAAAACAAGTTAATCTTTGGAATGAGTTTATGATTCCAAACCTTTTTCCATACCTCCTTATTCTGATCTTCAGGTGTAAGCAGATGATAAGTAGATTTGATAGAGAACGATCCATTCTTATTCGACCACCAGTATTGTTCATCCTCCCAAGGGAAGAGTGGGATTATGATCTCCTGAACACATTGCTAGATCTCTTGAATTCTTGGGATAAGCTTAGGCCTATGCACACAGCAATCCAAAAGGTTTTTCTAGCTCCTTATCCCATTGTTATTTTCCATATAATCACTAACCCTATCACCAAAGAACTAAGTAGTCAGGTCTATAATTTCTCCATAGTTTCCTTGGGGGATGAGAGGCTTGTCCCTTAACCAATTATCCTCTGAAAATTTAATCTGCCAGCCATTTCCAAGCTTCCACCTAATTCCCTATTTGAGAAGACTTCTACTTTTTAGCATTTTATTCCATATCACAGACCCTTGGGGTAATCCTACCTGTTGAAAAAAGTTGGAATCATTAATGTTATGCATGTATTTAGCATACATTATTTCCCCCCACTCACTGTTGTTGTGAATCAGATTCCAACTAACTTTTGAGATGAGGGCTTTATTCATTTTCCTGATGGATCTTATATTAAGTCCACCATGAGATTTTGGGAGACACACTTTTTCCCATCTGACTAAAGACATTCTCTATTTGTCTTCCACTCCCATCCATAAAAATTTCCTTTGGATATGTTCCATCTTTTTAGCAAAATACGTAGAAATTTTTAAAAGAGACATGAAGTAAGTAGGAATACCTTGCAAGGATGCCCAAAGAAGTTACAGCTTACCCACACTACTGAGTAGTTTCCCCTTCCACCCAAGAAGTTTCCTTTGTGTTCATTCCACAATACCATTCCAAAAACTTGAAGATACTTCTTTGACCGAGAGTGGGAGACCTAGGTAGGTAGTTGGTAGGCCAACCTTAGTACAATATAAGATATCAATGATTATATGTCTAAGTTCATTGAGAGTGTTGAAGAAGTACACATTGCTTTTCTAGAAATTTATTCTTTGTCTTGAGTCTTTGGCATAATCATTAAGTATATTCTTCCATCTTCTAGTGTTGATAACTAATGAGATGCCAAATAAGATGGTATCATCTACAAACTTTTGTATAACCATAGGTTGAAGGGAAGAGGCAGGTTTGATGCCTACTAGCTTTTTAGAAACTATATCAGCTTGTATGTATCTTCCTAATGCCTCAGCCATAATGATGAATAGGTACGGGGAGAGAGGGTCTCCCTGATGAATTCCTCTCGAGGAGGAGAAAAAACCTCTAGAAACACCATTAACTAGCACTAATAATTTAGCAGAAGAGATTGCATTCCATAATAAGCAAGACAATTTATCATTAAACCCAAATTTTCTAATCACTTGGAATAGAAAAGTCCATGACACTCTATCATAAGTTTTGGATATATAAAGCTTGAGGGCCATCCTAGGGATTCTACTCTTATCTATGGAGTGGATAGTCTCATGTGTGGTGATCACAACATCAAGAATCTATCTGCCTGGGATGAAACCTTTTTGAGCAGGAGAAATAATTTTGTCAAGCAAGGGTTAAATTCTCAAAACCAACAGTTTAGTACATATCTTATACACAGTGTTGCATAAGCTAATGGGTCTAAAATTAGCAAGGTGTAAAGGTTGAGATTTTTTAGGAACAAGTACAATGAAGGTATTATTTACTTGTTTCAAAAGTTTTCCAAATCTAAAAAAATCATGAACTATAGCCGTGAGGTCCACTCCAATAATCTCCCAATATTCCTGAAAGAATAGAGGAGGAAAGCCATCAGGACCTAGGGCTTTAAATGTGTCCATGGAGAATAAAATAACATGTACTTCTTCATTGGATACAAGCTTTAACATTTTTAGATTGTCTTCTTCTATTATCAAATAGGGGATTTTATCAATGAATTGACTCATAGATCTATCAATTCTATCATTATTGTTTTCTTTCATAAGTAGATTCTAAAAGAACACCCTGGCTTGCTCCCCTATTTCATTATCTTTAGTAATAATGTCTCCATTATCTAGGACAAGCTTAGTTATTGAGTTGGCTTTTCTATGTTTCATAGCTGAGAGATGAAAAAAAGCAGTGTTCCTATCACCCTCTTTAAGCCATTGAACACAGGATTTTTGTTTCCAAAAAGCCTCTTCCCTTTCCATCAGATTCTTCCATTCTAAAGATAGACTATTCTCTTCTTCTAAGGTGCCCTTAGAGTCATCCCCTTGATCGATCAGTTGCTGAATAGCCTTGAGTTTTCCCATTATATTTTTATTCTACTGGAAAACCTGCCCAAAATTATATCTATTCCAGCCATAAACTTCTTGTTTAATGTGCTGGAGTTTCTTGAATATTCTAAACATGGGAGTACCTTAAATGGGAATATTCCACCATTGAGCCACCATTTGTCTAAAACCTTTGTGTTTAATCCACATAGCTTTAAAATGGAATGGAGGAGGTCTGTGATGTCCCTGATCTCTCTAATTAAGGATAATCGGGTAGTGGTTGGACATGGTTCTAGGTAGAACCTATGTCTGCATATTCTGATAATCATTCCAGTTGCTTGATATCAGAAATCTATCTAATTTAACCTAAATCATTTGATCTCTTCTTCTTTTATTGGTCCATGTAAAATTTTGGTTATGCAGCTCTATGTCCAATAATCCCCAATCATTGAGGAATTCAGTAAAGTCGAACATGCTGTCTGAGTAATCAATAATTCCACCCTATTTTTCAAAAGGGTATAAAGGTGTGTTAAAATCTCTAGCTAACATCCATTTGTAATTCTAAGGATTATTCCTATAGCTACTCAGATCTATCCATAATTTTTATCTCAAAGCTCTGTTATTTGGTGCATAAACATTTACCAACGTCTAATTCAAGGAATTCATGGAAAATTTGGTAATCCAAAAGTGCTTATTATGGGCCATAAGAGATCCTTAGATTTTATCACTATTCCACATAGTGACAATCCCTCCTGAAGCCCCTTTAGTAGGACTAATACAAAAAACTGCCTTAGGCCATATATAGTCAGCAATATTTGCAAAATTCTCCTCTTTCATATTGACTTCTTGGACTAATATAATATCTAGTTTATTATTTAAAATGTTGTTTTTAACCTTAAACTACTTTGACGGACTATTAAAGCCCCTCAAATTCCATGATAATATTCTCATTTAGAGAATTTGGAGGGTTGGGACTCCAATGTTTTCTATTTTCCACTGGCAATCTCCCTAACAATCTCTCTTTGTCTTGTTTCCCTTAGGGTTGGCCTCCCTTGTTTGGGCTTAGTACCAACATCTACATATTTTTTACCTTTCCAGATCTTTTTCTTTGGGGTAATCCATTCTTCCTAGTCATTACTACCATCTTGTCCTACTACCCCTGTTGCCAAGTAGTTTCCTACCTAGCCTCCATCTTCCAGATCACAAAAAAAGTTTGTATTTGACTGTGGATCTGGTACTCATTGAGTGTGACTTTTAGGTGTTACTTCTTCCTATCCAATCCTTGAAACTATGTCATCTTCATTAACTTCCTTTAGCAAAAGGTCCCCTCCTACCCCTTCCTTAAACATATTAGTCTATTTTTCTAAAGTGTAGATTGTGTTAAATGTGGCCTTGTGATGGTCATCAGATACTATATTCTCCTTTGGGACCTCTTTTCCCTCACTACTAATGATATCCTCCTTTCTCTTCTCCTCCTCTCCTTCTTTTGTAGCCTTTTGACTATCATCTAATCCTATATTTTCCTTTGGGACAACTTCACCTTCACTGCTAGGGGTAACCTCCTTTCCCTTCCCCTCTTCTCCTTTTCTTATATTGTCAGGAATTTCAACATTATTCTCTATTCCATGCTTGTTGTTCACTTGCTCCTCCTCTACATTCTAGGAATCCTCTTTCAGCCCCCTTTGCTTCACTTTGCATTGTGTCATTAGATGTCCCTTCCTCTTACATATTTGATAGAAAGTGGTAGCATTCTCATAAGTAATTGGCTGAGTCCAAGTTCCATATTTAGAGTTTAGCTTAATGGATGTAGGGAGAGTCTTATTTATTTCAACATTAGCATAGAGTCTAGCATACACACATTTGGACTTAGTTCTGGTTATATGATCTGAGGTGACATATTGACCAATATAATTGCCAATGGTTGTGAAGATTTTTTCATCTTAGTATTCCAAAGGGGATCCTAGTAATCTTACCCATGCAAGTGTTGTCTTATTAAGGTCTGACTTAGGATCAAATCCTAGTTTCCATGAGCATAAGGCTAGAGAATGTGGTCCAAATAGCTAGGGACCTCTAGCAAGGGTAGCGATCATGTCCTCCCTATTCATAAATCTAAAAAGGAATAGACCTCTAGCCATGGCTATGACTGAAACACTACCTTTGACTTTCCACCTAGACATAATCCATCTTTTAAGCATTTCAATATTAGGACAGAAAGAAAAAACTTACCAACCAGTGTAAGGTCCATGGATGCCACTATTTCCTCCATAAGATCATCTAGGATACTCAATGCCTTACACTCTGAGAGAATAGGGAGGCTTGACATGCCTTTTGATGGACATGTATTTTCACCTATGAGTGCCTTCTTCCATCCATTGGATGGACTATCCCCTAATAGATTCTTGAATAGATCCCAAGAGGTACTAATTCCCATAGTGACCTCCATTGGATCTGTGGTCCCACCTATCACACTTAGGGGGCCCAACCAGGTGAGAAAAAACTAGTTTCAAATATTGTCCACATGCTTCGCTCCTCCACTCCTCTGCTTTTCATACTCCCATACATGTTGTTTTTATTAATCCAAGCTATGTTACTTCTCTTGAAAAAAATATTTCATTGTAATAATCATAAAAACTTCATTTATCAAGATTATAGAAATTATAAATGAAGCGGAAGATTTAATTATATCTCTTGGGAATCTTTTCAAGGGAATTTTGATTATTAACTAGTACAACCCTAGATGATCAATGCCATTTTTAGCTACTTTAAAACACTTTATATATATATATATATATATATAAATACTATATATATATATAGTATTTATATATATATATATATACTTTCCATTTATATATTGTATCTAAATATAGATTTGTATAATTTGGGGAATTTCATTCCAATAAAATAGCAACACACTCATTTGGAAATCTCTTCAAGGGAATTTTGATGATTAACTAGTACATCCCAAGATGATTAGTTTCATTTCATCTATAGACTCATTTGGAAATAATTTATAAGGTATTATAAGGACTATTTGGTCCATTTTATGATGACCAACATCATTTACAGCCATCACAAGAATACTTTCTATTTATATAGTATGTCTAGAAATAGATTTCCCTATATTATTATGTCGGCTTTCCTTTTATAGATGTCTTTAGATATAGATTTATATTTTAGACAAAATCTTGTAAATTAAGGTAAAGGAACCAAGTTGGGGCTTTTTTACAATGTTCATTACAAATGATTAAAGCATTAGAGGGAAAAAAATCTCTCATTTAGGATAAGACCTAAAAGGCATCCAAATTATGTGCTTGATTCACAATGTTTTACATAACCCTCTTTCATTAGAGGTATCATTTCATCCCTTGTCACCACACTTTGTGGCACTAAAATTTCCTACTTATGAGAAACAAGGGTGACTCTGAGCATGATTGAGAAATGAAACTCCTTGCATTAAACAATCTAAATTTTGGGGACACTAAATTATCCTAATCCAATATAAAATTTAATATCAAACCATCTTACAAAGTTAATTTGAATGAACCAAAAAGTGATACCAATCAAATAGTGAAGATGGTAGTGTGTTTTGTTCTTTTTAGGAAAGTAAGTGTTTAATTCCTAAGTAAATAAATGGTCTCAACGATGTAAATCAGTAAATAGATATGCTTTATTTAACCTATTGATTTTTGTAAATATATAATATTTTATCTTTTTATAAATATATAAATATGTGAAAGAAATTAGAACTTAGCTTATTATGACTAATCTAGACTTAGACAGAGTCTGATACTGGAGGATTAAGACTAGAAACTAGACTAGAATATGTTCTTGAACTTCATTTCTAATTTAGATAGGAGTACCAAAAGTGGACACCCTATTGTTTAGTGCTATAGTCTTATTCTAGCACTATTATCTTGAGGCTGAAAACTTTCTAGGTTCTATCTGGTAGGTCCATGTTACCCAATCTATCAAATTTTGAGGCTTAGAAGCCTACAGAGCTCACTATGTGTTTGATTTAATATTTGAAACCCTTAGGAGCTTTTGGTACATGAACTTAAATTGAAATTTATGGAAATAAGAGAATGGGTTAGTGAGTAAAGGATATGTTGGATGCACTTCACACCCCGTGTGTGGGCATGATGCCTACATACCAATACTCCAAAGAGGGATCAATTTACTGTAGTTCTCCCATTCAAGTGTTTTGATATAATAATTTATGATGTATGAAACTAGATGTGAACTAGATGTACTTTGGATGACTAGGGACTAGAATGAGTGTTTAAATATGCTTTAAATGGTCTTAGAAGGCTATATGCAGAGAATAGGGAAGAGTGCTTGAGTGTACCTATTTGTATTCTTGATTATTTCCTGTAAATGAGTGACAACCCTTCAAAATGGACTTTGAATGGCCTTTTATAGGGTAATTAATGATCATGGGTTAAATTAATTCACATTAGGCTAACAAGGAAAATAATAAGGGTTTAAAATATTTTGACCATTAGGAGCAATTATGAACTTGGACAATAGCACCAAAATCAAGACACCCTGGGTTTCAACACTCCTATCCAAGTTGGGTGTTATTGTCCTAAGAGGATGAGACCTAGGAGGATATATATAGGTCTGATAGGGATACCTAAGTCTCAAAGAGATTAGTCTAGAAATCTATAAATGATGAAGAATCAGTGAAAGACTAACCAAGAAGGGCTATGTGAGCAAGAAAGAGGACCTCTAGGTTGGGTGATATTAGCCATGCCTAAGTCATCCAATTTCACATTTTATATGACTAAATTCCCCCCCCCCACCTTTATTATAGTGATGCATCAAATTGAAATACTAAGATAAAGGGAAAATAGAAAGCCTACCTAAACTTACTTGTAAAGGAAAAGCTCATGAAGCTATGTGATGCTAGATGTGCATATAGAGAACACACCATGAAGTGTGAATCTTTAAATGAAAACATAAAGTAGATTAGTTCTTACTAGATACACTATACCTAAAATAAGAAAACACAAAGCTGAGTAAGAGGAAGAGAAAGGAATGAATACACCTCACTAGGTATGTGAACCAATATAAAACCTATTGTGATCCTGAATTATGTTAAGTATGTGTTAAATCAAGAGTAATACTATGAATGGATTTGAGTGATCAATTCCATAGAATATGGATCAAGAATAAAATTTTTGTAACTTTGGCTCCATCATGACCAACTAAGTGAAGTTAATGAATCATGCATGTGCTAATCTATGTTTGGACTTTGTATCCAATCCCTCTGAATAGGTGGCTCAAGAATACAAGCTGGCCCTTTGGATCCATTATTTCCCCATGAAGTGAAGCTTATAAAGTGATACCATTATAAAATGAATTCACATGATATGTCTTGTGGATCCCATGAATGTGCTAGAAATCTGATAATGTGTCATGGATGGTTTAATGTGTGTTGGAAATTAGGCCACTATTGACCATTTTGAAAGATGGAGATTAGCATTATATGAAAGCCACTCTAAAACTGATGTAATAGGCTTATATGAAATCCAACACAAGAACTTAGTACTCAAAAAGGTAAACTTGTATGAAATTTTAACTTGAATGTGATGCCAACCACCTATAGATGGAGTAAGGCATGCAACTACTGAGAATGCCTAGAATAAATTGAAACTCAAAAATAAAAGAAGATCAATGTGCCATGCACATTTACCCTAATCACTAATGTTTAGATCACATATTTTGATTTGGAAGTTATTCCAACTACCTAATTTGAACTTTAAGTGACAACCATCATGCCACACATGATAACCCCCTATATCTAAGAAAATTATGCTGAAACTACTGAATCTACCTGATCTAGAAGTAACTAAACTTTTTGCCTATTTATAGAAACCTTGAGTGTTTTTATTCCTGGAAAAGAGTTCCAAAATGTGAAAAAACCTATGTTTATCATTTTTATCCATGTCTAGTGATGTTTTCTATTGTGAAACATAACTATTGATCTAAAATTGTCACTATCTTTTTGCTCTGATTTGACCTATTTGACCTCTAGCTTATGTGTTGAGTGTTCTAAATGTTGTTATTTTGACTACTAGGAGGTTTTATCTCTATGACAAAACCCCTATTTGATTCCCCCTCTTATAAGGGTAGGAATGATGAACCTATAATGACTTCCCTCAAAAGAAAAGAGTCATACAGGTGTGTTAAGTTGTATTGATATTTAGCATTTGATATTTGATAATATATTTCAAGATATAGAAATGTTTGTATTATGATATTGTTAGATAAATAGGGGTATTATTAGATATATATAAAAATGTGAAAACATGTGAAAAGTACTAAACTATAAATTTTAGATGTTAGTTGTTAGTTGTTAGTTTTTTGTTGTTAGTTGTTAGTTGTTAGTTGAAGGGATAGAGCATGATGTCCATCATGTCATCCAAGAAAGTAAGGTAAATACATGATATGGATCATGGCATTGCATATAATCAAAATTAAACAAGTAATCAAGTATCTATAAATAAGAAATACATGTATAAGGATGGCCAAGGGGCCATGAAAATAAGGGACATGGGCATATGTAACTCAAACTGGAAGACAAGCATGGAAGGCATGTTCAAATGTTGCATACACATACAAGTAAAACAAGAAAAGTTGGCACATGGGCCACATGCACATTAAAGAGTAAAAATAAAGGACATTGGAAATTTTCTTAAGGTACACACATGAATAGAATAAAATGGCATTGGTAAATGTCCTAAGGTATAAGCAAGAGACAAGCTAGAATTGAAAATGCAATCACACAAGCTATGCTAAGTAAGTAGAAAAAGCATATAAGAACTAGAAAGATACAATCACATCTAAATATTCAAAGCAAATGTGAGAGTATGAAAAACATGTGTAGTCAAATAATAGGTATATGTTATGAGATACATGAGTGTTATATACTATTGAAATACTGGTATAGTATTCTATGTAAGCTATAAATTAATGTACATGAATATGATAACTCAGAATGTGTAGTGTAGGAATGACATAAACTGGATGGTGTAGTCATGTATAATATGCCATAGTAGTATGTATATCAATGTGTGTCTTAAATGTAGAATTAGGAATGCCCCCTCAATGGGTAGAGTGAAGCAATAAAGTAGCTAGATGTCACTACACACACTCAAAAGAGATCAAGTGAAGCATGGTAATGTAGATAAATCAACATACAATGGCATAGAACAACAAATATAAGTCCTAGCATGATAGTAGTAATGTAAATTATGGATGATGCATACAATCAAAAAAATTGGTATTTTGATATATTTGAATTTTTTTGTATTTTGAAATAAGCTATGTATAAGAAAAACTGAGAAGAAATGATACTAACTAATGAACCTTAAATGAGACTCCTTGTCATGGTGTCCTATATCAAATAACTAGATCATGCATGATTGTGAATTATGATTGAATGGATAATAATATGACCTTGTATATTTGGATTCATCATCGATGTCTTGAAAATAATAATAACTTGTATTGTTCCACTCATCATTATCATCTTGATTTTGAACCAATGAAATGCTAGTGTTGACTATTATTTTATTTAGATCTTTTCCTTTGATAAATTGTGTTTATGAATGATTTTTCTTAGGATATTCAATATATCCCAAACCTTGGTGATAAACATTATCATCTCCTAGAATAGGAGTATCGATTGATTTAGCATGCTTTCCTAACCCTTGACCTTGATAATCAAACTATTATAGATATCTTTAACCAAACCCATACTACTTTGAAAGTTGAGCCTCATTTGGAGAGGTAGATTTGCATCTTTTTAATGCTTGACCTATGCTTGTGGTGCTATTTTTTTCTTTGATTTTTCTTTTTGATCCTTTTATTGTTTTGAGTTATGCTTTGGTAACCACTTTTGTATTTTTTCTAAATTTGGCCCTTTGTGAATGTGTTCCTATGTTGTTGTAGATTACTTAACTGATTTACCTTGTATAAAGTCCTCATTAGCAATTATCTATTGTATATGCTTTTTTCAATGCCAAACATGTATCTATGTGATGCCCATGCATTCTATGATATGCAGAATAATATCTATGTTTTATCACTAGATATAGAGGATGTAGTTTGATCAAGTTAGATTTAATCATTTCCCTTAGTAACTCACTTTAACTCTTATTTGATCTTTGAACATTTTTTAAATCACTAGTTGTAGAGTTAATTTTTTATGATTTGTTGTTTTGATGTGTAACATTGCTTGTAACCAATTGACTAGGTGAAGGTGCATATACATGATTGACACTAGGGTGTCTTTGAAGCTTTTGTATTGTAATTTGATTTTCCAATGTTGTGATATTTTCATGTAATAGTTTATTCTACAATTGTAAATCTGAAAATAGATTGTTCATGCTGGTGATTTGATTCTTTAGAGTCTCCCAAGTTCAAACCTTAGTTATTTTTTATTGAACATGTAAGCACATTCATTGATGAGGGTTTGAAGTATCTATAGGTGGAATGTATGCATTGGGAACAATAGTATAGGCTACCTCACCTTTTATGGGGGTGATAACATGGAACTGGTTAGAGGGAAAGTAGTTATCACCCTCGTGAGGTAGAGGAGGAGAAAGGATTTCTTTCCTCTACATGAAATATGACATTGAAACAAGAGCATCCAAAGAGGCATATACATTTAGGTAAAAACTATGCATATAGGCTAAAATAAATGTAAGTGGAATTATAAATTGTATATCAATATGATTATATAGAACATTCCACATGAAATATAGCAAACAAGGGATAAAAATCATGAATTTGTTCATGTATGCATAAGAAACTGTGACATGTGCTATGACATTTTTAAAGTTATTAGCATGATAAGCTTGAATTTTTTTCCATATGAGAGATAGAGAATATATAAAAGAAATATTGAAATCTTGTGCAAGTTTAGCAATAAATTTTATAGTATCATCCCTTATTGTGAAACATAAATATGAAATGCAAAGGATGAAGCTTTGTACTAGCATATGATAGACTTCATCATTCATGTACATGATAGGGCCCATTATGGTTTCCTTGTTATTTTCAAGAATGTTTGTAAATAAATGAGCATCATTTTTGAAAATTTGATTATAAGTGTAAGGTGATACCTCAAGAAGCAAAATAGGAGCTAGTACATGTAACTATAGGTTTTTTAAAAATATTTTTTCAAAATACTATGAATTTTTGAATTTAAAAACTAATTTTTGAGTTAGATATGTAGGTAAAAATTTATAAAATGATTGGAAAATACTTGGAAAATTACTTGATGTAATAAGGGTTTGAAAAGAATTTTTATAAAATTAGTATGATAATTTTAAAAAAATTCTATGAATTTATAGAATTTAGCTTGAAAAATTTAGGAAAAGTATGAAAATATTTCTAAAAGTAGCAATATATTTTTAAGTGTTTTGAAAGTGTTTATATGCAAAAAGGACCTAGTATGTGTAAACTAGGGTTTAAGTGAATATGTGATAATTTTGCAATTAATTTTTAGATTTTTTTTAAATATAGGAAAAAATAAGAAATTATTACAAAAAAATAGAAATAATTATCCCTAGGGTTTCTAGGGTTTTTATGTGAAATTCAAATTAAGTTGGGTTCACCAAATAATTTATTATTTTTAGGAAATTAAGTGTTTAATTTATAAGTAAATAAATGGTCTGAGCAATGTAAATCATTAAATAGATATGATGTAATTAACCTACTAATTTGGGTAAATAGATAGTATTTCATCTTTTTCTAAATATAGCAGTAGGTGAAATAAATTAGAACTTAGCTTATTTTAGTTGGTCTATACTAAGATAGAGTCTAATACTAGAGGATTAGGGCTAGAAAATAGACTAGAATAGGTTCTTGAACTTCATTTTTTAGTTATTTAGGAGCAATAAAAGTGGAAACCCTATTATTTGGTGTTATAGTCATATCCAGGTGTTGTTGTCCTTAGGATAAAAACTTTCTCAATTCTATTCGGTAGGTTTGTGTTACCCTATCTATGAAATTTTGAGGCTTATAAGCCTATAGAGATCACTATATATTTGATTCAATCTTTGAAACCCTTAGGAACTCCTAGTGCTTGAACTTGAATTGAAACTTAGGGAAAGAAGATAAGGGATTAGTGTGTAAAAGATATAATGGATGCACTTCACACCCCATGTGTGGGTATGTTGCCTACATATAAATACTTTGAATTAGGATCAAGCTAATGTATTTATCCCATTGAAGTTTTTTGGTTCAATAATTTGTGATGCATGCAACTAGATGTGAAACTAGATCTACTTTAGATAACAAGGGACTAATATGAGTGCTTGAATAGGCTTGAAATGATCTTGGAAGGCTATATGCAGAGAATAGGGAAGAGTGCTTAAGTGTACTTGCTTGTATTCTTGCTTCTTTATTGTAAATGAGTGCCAAACCATCTAAATTGATTTTGAATGGATTTTTATAGGGTAATTAATGATCATGGGTTAATGAATTTGCATTAGGCTAACAAGGAAACGGATAAGGATCTGAAAGAATCTAAACATTAAGAGTAATTTTAAACTTAGAAAATAGCACCAAAAATAGGACACCCTAGATTTCAATACTCCTATATAATTTGGTTACTATTTTCCTAAGGGTATGAGACCTCGAGTGATGGATCTAGGTCTGAGAGGGCTGCTTGGGTCTCAATGATCTTAGTCTGAAAATCTATGGATGATTGGGAATTAGTGAAAGACTAACTGAGAAGGGTTGTGTGAGAAAGAAAGAGGACATATAGGTTAGGTGCTATTATTTATGCCTAATTCATCTAATTTTTCATTTTATATGACTACACAATGCCATAGAAAGTTATATTAAATAATGAACCACATAAAAAATTACTAGATTCACAAAGCCTCTAGTGCTTCTTATTACGAAGCTAGTTGAGTGTCAACTCATATCTCTCCCTAAACCTATAGAGGTTGATATGAGTAATCCTATTCCATGGGGATATGATGAGTATGCATATTTTGATTTCCATTAGGGCCATAGATATTCTACTAATAGATGATTTTCATTGAGATATAAGCTTTATGACTTATACAAGTTCTACCAAATTACACATGATGGGTATCCTACTATGGGTTTTGGATCACATCCAGGGGATCATCATAATTAGAAAATGTTCAATAATATACTAAAAGATGATACAATGAAAATTATATTAGTTCAAATATGGAAATAGAAGTAAAATTATCATCATGGAACTTTAGAATGGATGGTAATGGTTTAGAAATAATGGACTCTTGCATAATAAGCAGAGTTTTGGCCACATTTTTTGAAGATGTAAAATTAATAATATCTTTAGGATAAATAAGTGGTGGTGGTATAATAATAGGCATACATGGAATAGATGGTGTATTTAGAACATATATGTCTAATTCAAATTTTTATCATATTTCTAAACCCAAAATTCCTCTTAATCACTTCTAATTTTTTTAGTACCATTGTAACAAAAGTAATTTCTCTATTTCAATCACTAAGACAAGACCCAATCACCCACAACTTATCTCCTTATCTATAAAATATAGATGCCCCTTGATTAAAACTAAGGGAGTTGTAGTTTTGATGTAAGATTATGCTAAGAGGCTATCTCTTTAGATGAAGAATGAAAGCCATCATAGACTAAATCATTGCATGGTGATTTAGATCCTGATAGTTTTTCACCCACAATTAATTTAGATTAACTTATTTTGATATTATCATGGGTTTGGAGTAACTAGGTTTAACTTTCAATTTACACTCTTTCACTTCACATAACCCCTCTTACCAATACACACACACACAATATTAGTTATTATATAAATATTATATAATATATATCATTATATTTTTATATATTAAAAATTAATCATATAATATTATATATATATATATATATATATATATATTATATTTTATATAATATATTTTAATATTAATAAATATTATCATATCATATCATATATATGTTAATATATTTCAATACATCTATATATTATTAATTATATAAAATTAATATTATATACAAATATGATTATTATATTATATTATATTGAAAATACAATAATTATATTATCTCAAAGTAATACTATATTATTTCAATATACTTACTATTATAGATTATTTTATATTATATATTAAGTTACTATATTGAAATATTATCCTAAATCTATCAATAGTATTATATATATTTTATTTGATATGGTAAAACCAAGGTTTTACAAGGACCTAGAACCACAAAATTGCATTCCAAAAGTTTTAACATGCCAACTAGGGCAAAGAGGATAAAATAATAATAAAAATATTACTTTAAATGGTAACAAAAAGTAGAAAACTATAATAGAACTATGAAGAAGGTCCCTCCTATGGATCATCAAGAGTATTAGTGTCCTTCATCGGGTTGGTAGGTTTATCTTTTGATACTGTAGAGTAAAAATTTACTCTATATTTCATTCTATTTTTTCAGTCACACGCCACAAAATTTTGCCTTTCCATACTGTGGTCTGAGATTGCAAAGTTTTGAAACAGAGCACGAGCTCTATTTTCCCTTTTTTGATTCAATTTGTCTAAGTGTCAGGGTAAAGTGAAAGCTGACAAGCGTCATCCTCTGAGGCATATTTTCTCAAGTGAAAATGCAAAGTGTCATCATTTGAGGCACATTTCATATTTTCTATGAGATGGTTGGAATGTGCCACATATCTCACAATGACTCAGTGGAACATGCCAAGTGTCAGCATCCATGGTTACATATTAGCACCCACATTTTATCTCTTTACAGTAGAAGGTTTCAAAAGGCTAAGTATCAAGATTAGGCAAAAAGTTCCAAGTGGCACTAGTGGGAGGTCTCAGTGTTGCTTTCCTAAAAGTAGCAAAAGATGCCACGTATCCTAGCTGAAGAGGGCAGAAGTCACCACGTGTCGACATCCAAAATATGTTTGGTTCAATACCTTGGTTCAATTTTTGGTTCAATATCCTTGGTTCAATACCTCGATTCATGTGTAAATAGCATGCAATGTTGAACTATTGAACCATTGAACCATTTTTTGGTTCAATCAATCAGTTCAATGGCTTAGTACAATTAGGTAGTTCAAAGGAGCATCCCAAAAAACCAAAGGGTCAAGTGCCCTTTTAGAAGGTAGTAAGTCATAACCAAACCATTCAAGTGGAGGCTTCCAAGTGTCATCTATTGAGCCCCTTTATACTCCATTCCAAAAAGAAGCAAAAGATGCCATGTATCTTCCCAAAAGTAGCAAAAGCCACCACATGTCACCATCTAAAAGATCTTCTTCATGTTTCATTACTAAATAAAGACTATGGTGGGTCTCAAGTTTTATTTCTAAAAGTATATAGAAGCTGCCAACTATCACCATTTGTAGGAGCCTAACATGTGCCTCGAACATTTCCATAGTATAACTAAAGAGTAGCGGAGATTGCCACATGTCTTTTGTTGAAGTAAGCAGAGATAGACACGTGTCCCTATGTTCTTTTTAAAGTTACTTAGGTAAGAGATGTTATGGGTCTTATTTTCTTTCAAGCTATTAAGATTTCAAGGAAGTGGATGGTGACAAGTGTCAAAGGTAGAATGATCCTAAGCTAAGACACGAAAGAGTATAAGTTATGCAAAAAATGTCGCATGTCTTCGATAGTTGCTATGGAACATGACAAGTGTCATCCTTTGGTGTCTCCTAAAGTAATAAGAAGATTTTTAGGGAATTTACTAAGTGTCCTCTTCTATTTAATAGAATAGAGCATCTTGTGTATCTATTTTAGCAAGCCAACTACAGGGAAATAGAACATTTTAGAATCTAAGAACTATCTTTTGATAGACACTTCCATCTCAGTTAGAGTTCTTTTGGTTGACTTAAAGTGTGGACCTGAATGCATTTGAAAAAGCCTAAGGTCAAGATCAAGAGGAGGAAGAGATAAAGATGGAAACTTAGTGGGAGTTATTTCTAGTAGATGGAACTGTTCACCAGGTAGATATTTGGGGCCTGCAAACATTAAAAGAGCCATCTATTTGTCCCCTATGAGATAAAGGAAAAATAGATAGTTGTGTGGCTAAGTAGGTGATGGAATGAGAGATTCAGGCTTGGGAGAAGGCATTAGAGATGAATCAACATGCCACAGTTAGGGCAGCTACCCTGCTCTAGCATGGCCCTTCCTGACAAGACCAGAATGCATCCAAGGCATTGAATGCATCTAATTTCATATTATTTTATTTGAAAATTCAAGGCTATAAAGAGGAGTGTAGGGATCACCAAAAAAAGGGGGATATAGAGGGTGAGAAATTTTTGAGAAAATTATTGTCAAAAGTTTTAGACTTTCTAGAGCTATGATTAGGAATATCATTTACCTTTATTCTATTTTCTTAAGTTGTAAAGTTTATGTAATTGTGCATGTTTTTGTGCCTTTTATGTGGCTAGAGAATTAATGATAAGATAGAGTTTTGTGCCTTTATTTATGTTTCCTGTATCATTACAAAAGTAGTCTAAGCTACGAGCCTCTGTTTCTATTGTTTCTATCTTTTACATTGATCATGCCTCATCCACTCTTTGATGTAATTGAATCTTACATATAGTTTCACTGTGCTTAGGATTAAGGATCAAAATTACATTTAGGCACAGTGCCATAGTTAGATTTTCTTTCTTTGCATTTACATTTCTATTTAAAATTCCTATCCCTTTTCCCCCCAACACTTGATATAAAAAAGAGACCATCTTCTTAAAAATCTAGAGGTTATTTCAAGTCGCATGTCCCACATCTCGAAACTTCCCATTGTTGGTGTCTAAAACAAAGCACACTTCTAAACATCAAAAGATACTTTGGCCCTAGTACAGTTCCTGGGGCCTTCTACTACTTCCTCAAGGTAGATTATTCTAGGGTACTTCCTAGCTTTTACCTATAAAGGGATCTATTTAGGGGGGACCCCCTTAGGGAAACCTAGGGGGTATTTTAAGACCTTGAGAGATTTCATAATAGGGGATTGGGGGGGATGAGTAGAGTGGATAATGTTTTGGATAGTAGCATCAACTATCCTATGAAGTTTACTCTAATCCTTGATAATTTTAACTAGACTAAACCCTACCTGTTGTACCCTCAAGTTGAAATTTTATAGTAGCTATTTGTTCCTTTCTAGCTCCTCCATTACTATGGACTTTCCTTTCTAAGCTAAATTCCTAAGTGTCCTAATTTCAATGGGTTTAGGCTTAGGGATAAACAATAGTTTAAGAGGGAGGTCATTAGGGGGGATTGAGATAAATTGTTCTAGGGGGAGTGTTTAGAGGGTAGGTGGGATCCCTTGGTAGGGTCCTCCACTAGGGAATCCTCCCCATAATAGGATCACTTGAGGGGGAATTCTCATCCTAAAAGGGCTTGATCATGTTTAACAAGTAGGAGTATTAAACCTTCATGTAGAATGGGATTTGTATCATTTACATGGTGAAGTAGAATGGTACTTCTAGAGACTTGAGCAAGAAATATGGAAGACTGATTTTAAAACCAATGAAGTTATTTAGAAGCAAGAAATGGTGGGTAAATATTAAAGTAAACCTACCTTATAGAGTCAAGTAATGCATGTTTTAAAGGTAGATATCAGGGTAGTAACATGAGAGGTCAGCTCATGGGAAACCTTTCTTGTCTATCTACATGAAATCATTCATTCTGAAGAACCACTATAAGGATTCTTGCTTTTTTGATTGGTCCTTGAATTCCTTGGTACCTACACAGGATATTCTAGTGACATCACTGATGAATTCCTCTAAGATGTTAATAGTGATGCCTTGCATGGTGACCTTCCTATTTGTCCATGTCACCATGAAGTCTTGGGAAACCATGGTGTTATGCTCAATGATGCATTCCATAAATTCTATGAGTCCCCCTTTCTTGAGCTTCTTCCATACTTTCTTTTTCATCTAATTGTAAGTTTATGAGCAAATAAATAAGAAATTATACTGTGATTTATTCATCTATTTGAAGATATTTTGCAGAAATTCAGATAAGCAATTTGGAGATTTGTTTTGATATTCGAAGGGATATTACAGTGGTATTAGAGCTTTGGTCTTTGGTATCAGAGTTTTGTGTCTTTCATATATCCCTATTCGGAGGGGATATTACACTTGCATGGTGACCTTCCTATTTGTCCATGTCACCATGAAGTCTTGGGAAACCATGGTGTTATGCTCAATGATGCATTCCATAAATTCTATGAGTCCCCCTTTCTTGAGTTTCTTCCATACTTTCTTTTTCTTGTGGAGCTTCTTGCATGATGTTGGTTTTAAGCAGTCTCTATCACCACTTATGGGTGCTAGAAACATAGAGACAGAGTGGGATAGTTAAAGTTTCTATATGTTTGCAAAAATTGCTAGGGCTAAAATGGGTAGGAACACCTACCAAAGGATTAGACAAATAATTAATGCCTGTTTCTTCAAAATGAATGTAGATCAACTAAATTAAGATCCATCCCATTGACCTGAGGGTCTGCACATGCAAAAGGATGATTCTATGTAACTCTATAAAATAACACTTCCTCTACTCTTTTCCTCACTAAAATCTATAGCTCATTCTCTTCTTCTATTATGCTCTTGATTCAATCTTGTACTTGTTGGATATTTTATTTTCAATCCTTCTAATAATATCATGTGGGTTTTTATCTAATGCATTCAGTTTCCCACTTTAAAATCTTGTCTTAACTTATGATTTTCTCCATTAGAGGTAATATTATTTTTTGATTTCATTAAATCTTGCACTCTTTAATGTCTTTTCTAAATGATCTTGGCGTGATTCCTAATATGGTATCAAAGCCACAACTTAGTTAACTTTTAAATCTTGAGTTTTTATAGATTTGAAAGTGGAAAAGGGTATCTTTTGTCTTCTATGATTCTGTTGTTTCTCATTAACTTTTTTTAAGCATTTTTTTTTCCATTAGCATATTGTTTTTACCTTCTAACCTCTTTTTGAAGGGTTCTTTCATAATTTTTATTCAACTAACTAAAAAAAATTATGCTTCAAGATGGAAATCTAATAAGTATCTTTTGTGTCCTCTTCCTTTATTCTTGACTATGAAATCCTTTCATTTCTGCTACCTTTATTTTATTTGAGGCTTTTCCAATTTATCTTTTTCTTATCATAAAATGAATTCTTCATGATTGTGAATGCATTTTATTATACTATTTGCACAGTCCTTTGTTATTTTATGTTTTTAATTTTCCCTAGATTTTGATACGCTGAGTTTTTTACACTAATATTAATCATATTTTTATAGGTTAAATCACTGTGTAATCTCTCTTACCTTGTGATTTTATTCTCCACGTTCTCCTTATCATAGTGAGTTATGTCTATATAGCCATGCATAGTCTTTACCATTTGTATTCTTAGGTTCTTTATGGTTTTAACTACCATGGCATGTGCCTTTTTCTTTGTTCCTTATTTAGCTTCTATTTTTTTGGAGTTTTGGATTTACATCCTAATGCAGTCTATTGATTTTTTTTCTTAAGCACAATCTTCCTTTTTGGCCACTATTTTTCTTGATTTATACAGACCTATAACTTTATCTTAATCATGGAAGTTACTATTATTTTTTTCTTCTTCATACATTCTTAATTTTATTTATTCCATTTTTTTAATTGGTATGATTATTTTATTTTGCCTTATTTGGTGGTTTATCCTAGCTTTTTTTGGTTCTCCTTTACTTAACCACGCACCAGTCTAGGATCCAATGTTATAGAAAAGCTTTAACATGGGGGTATCATGATTCAAACTTAGCACTTGAGTTGGATGGTTCCTGAGTGCCTCTAATTTGTATAACACTTTTTTGACCTTTTTCCAGCTGTATTTTATGTTACACTACCCTTCCAACAACTCTCTATGGCAATTCATATCACTTTCTATTTTCTTTTACAATGGTTTCATATCATGGAAATTCATTTTACTCACCCAATTATTTATTCATTAATTCAGAGTAAAATAACTTAAATTGATATAGGATTATTTTTTCAGAATTTTTTAAGTTTGTATATGATTATTTAAAAAAAATATTTGCTTCACCATTTTTTGACAGGTGGAAGTTTATAAAGTTTTGAATTAAGTTCTTTTTATAAATATATTCCACATAAGTCAAATTTTCTATCTTTTGCCACAAATATAGATTTTTTAAAATAAAATAAAACTATAATCAATGTATATTTTGCTTTATGTGTAATATTCCCTTTTTATGCATTTTCAAACCATAAAATCCATAAAACAAAATTTTATCATTGTTTTTTAATTTGTCTCAACTTATGGTTTGCACCTTGAGAGGTATTATTGTTTCATGATTTTCTTAATTTATATTTTTTTAGTGTTAATTATAAATGATCTTGACATAAATCCTAAATTATCTTGACATAATTCCTTATAATAACATTTTCTAACATCACATTCTTTGACACTTACCAAATGACTCATAACTCTCTAACTCAAATTCAAATATTCAAAAATGGAATTTTGGCAGGAAACTCTCCCAAAGATATTAACATCCAACACATGACACATAATGAATTATATCACCCTTATTAGGTCTCTGTAAGACCTCTAACACCAATTTAATCCAAATTTATAACAAAATATTGATGCTCCTACATCATACTCCTGAGCAAGAAATAATTTGGATTCCAATGAGCTACTGTGTTTTTTTCCATGTCTTCCAATTGAGGTTCCTTGGATCATCCTTTGCTTTTGTTGTTACTCCATTCTTGAGATGTTATTATTTTTTATCATGATTCCCCCTATCAAATTAAAAATTTTCTCCTTGATTTCAATGCTTGATTTTTTAAGTTAGCACTTGATGTGCACTCCTTTCTTCTTTGCCTCTATCATATGGGTTGTATATGCTCCAAAAACTAATGTTTCACCTACATTCTCATCTATATTTTTTATTCTCTTCATGATTGCAATATATACAAAATAAATTGATTGACTACTTGTTATCTCATTTAATCTCAAGTTTTCATAAGACTCTTTCTCTTCAATCTATTGTGCTACTTAATTAATGCTTCTTCTTATTGTCCTTTATCCTCAACCTATACCAATTCTTCTAATACTTCATACTCTATCTCATGTACTTATTCATTCTCCACCATATCACCATTCAAGGCTTTCTCTAAGGCTATCATTTCTCTTCAACTATTCTTGATATTCATACGCAAACTGAGAATTAAATTTTAGATTTCCTTCATTAGATTGTGCACCTTTGTCCAAGCCTTCAGTGAGGCCTACTAACTGATCTACTTCTTATTTGTCATTATTATCACCTAGATGTCTTCCACTACCTTATTTTTCTTCACTAAATAATTCCTAATTCTTTTTAAGGAAGTGTTCATCCACTTTTTCTTTGTGTTTCCCACTCAACCAAAGCCTATGCATCTCTCTCTCTTAAGTTTCTTCCATAACAACCTCTTCTTATTTATTTCCTCACTCACTACTTTCATCTTCCTTTTATTTAGATATATATTTATTGGATTCTTCCTCATGACCCATCTACAACATGGGTTCTCACTTCCATTCAATTGCTCCATGATGACCAACAACTCATCCAACTATTGCTTCATATCTATCATCTCTTTTTCCATCTCTTTATTATTTGTATCTTATTACATCTTCATCTCCTTATGGTATCTCATCTCACTCATGCCCTATTTTATCTTTCATTTATGTATCTTCATATTATCCTTTTTATCAATCACTTCGTCTCACTTGGACCTATCCTCTTTGACAAGCCTCATCTACTTGACACTCATGACCTCTCACTTGGGTATTCTCTCTCTCTCTCTTATCATGTTTTGAGGATAACTCTTTCTCTATCTTCAATCTCACTTTCTTTATATTTCCAAAAATCTATCTCTCTCAAAAAGACTCACTAGATTCAAGGCTACTTCCCACACTCAACTTTGCACTCATACCTCAACACTTTTCATTAATTATATCAAAAACTCAAAATGAAAAACAAAAACAAACTTGTACCTTTTTTCTTGTTGACTTGATCATTCCCATGAATTTATACTATATAATACCAAATTATGTATATACATATTTCATTCTATGCTCAAACCATATTTATAACACCTACAATGAATAACACATGAATCCCAAGTCCTAAATTTTCCCTTCTTTGGCAACTCTCTCACATTTTTTGACATCAATCTCATCTATGATATTAATTAATATGATTATTTGAGTCCCTTTTCCATATATATTTAGGCTCTACATATAGTTATCATGCATCCATACATCTCATTCCACACATATTCTCACTCTCTTACATTCACCTCACACTCAATAGTCTCACTAATCTATGAGCATCCCTAGGCCAAATCACCTCAGTCTTGATCAAGGTATCTTATATATAATATGTAAATATTAATAATATATTTTGTGTTCAAAAATATTTATTCAATCCACTTCAACCACTCTCTCAACCTTAAGTTTATACTTTACCTCTCAAACTCTCAATCCCCTTAATCACCTCATAGCCTTTTTTTGACACTGTTGGATGGTATGAACAAGTAAAAACTTATATTGAAAATATAGTGATATTTATAGGTACCCTATATCCTCAATGAAATTTACACAAATTTTTAGGGTCTAACTCCTTTGGCTCCACCACTTATTCACCACTTTTGCTTACCAATTAGCCTTCCAAAGACCTAATTACCTCTATTTTAAACATAGTCTCATTTGAATTTATGTATTTATTCCATAACAACATAATTTTTTTTAAATATATTTAATAATGTTGAAAACCATATAAATACTAAATTTCATTGGTTAAAAGATTTATTACTCCACTCTTTGTGTTTTTAGCCCTAAACTAGGATTTTCAGCACTGTAACAAGCTTGAGAGGGCTCATTTGGGGTTCTTTAGATATATTGACACTTTAAAAACTTATTATGACATAAATAAGTTATTTATTCTTTGTTTTTACCTTTTAAAAACTTCAAATTTTCTTGTTTACTACTTATCACATGATATTCTCATATTCTACAAGGTTATATGTTACAATATGACTATATAAGCTTAAATAGGGGTTTGGATTAAAAATAAACTTACCTAATGATTTATAAAAGTTTATTAACTAGTTTTAACCCACAATTAAGTATTTTCCCATCATAATCAACACTTCTCCAACCTCCTTCATGGTTCTCACTTGTGATTGAAATCAAATACAAAAATGTTGACTATATAAACATAGTACCTACACTGTCTGGTTATCTAAAGGTTTAGTTATTTATTGGAATCAAATGTTTCTAATAATGAATTCATAATAAATTAATCTAATGATACTCCTTAATATCATATATATGATTACTACCCTATGGTTTGAGAGGATTTTGCTTCACTAGACTATAGTTTCAATGAAAAAACATGACTTTAATCATAAACCTACAGACACCATTCTTTACCATTTCTAGTTACAGAATATAGTTATAAGGACTTAAAGATTTCAAAACATATGAAAAATATCCATATAATGAGATTGATACAAGTTATAAAATTATATATAATATTTTTATTCATTAATCTTTCCTTTTTACATGGTCATCACTATTGCAAATGATAGAGTATAGGGTACTACATTGTTTCACTCCTTTCTCATGATCCTCTATAATTATACCTCACCAAATCATAATTTAATCTCATAAATACTTATTTAATTCTATCTACATTTCTATTTTTACATGAGTAACCACTTTCTTAAATCACTGACTCTTACACCAACTAACTTCACATGATAGTTACATTCAAAGACCTTAGTCTAAGTCATTTGCCTTATGACATGTACATGAAAACACCTTCCTAAAACAAAAAATACTTACTTATGACCCTAAAAAAACATTATCTAACATCACATTATTTTACACTTACTAAAAGACTCCTAACTATCTCACTCAAATTCAAATATTAAAAAATGGAGTTTTGGCATGAAACTCTCCCAAGGCCAATAAAATCCAACACATGACACCTAATGACTTATATCACCCTTATTATGTCTCTGTATGACCTTTAACACTAACTTACACCAAATTTACAATAAAATATTAATGCTTATGAATCAATAACCATAGCCATTACTTCTCAACATAAAAGGAAGGTGCATCAAATGGATGTCTATTCAACCTTCTTGAATGGAGTTCTAGAAGAAAAGGTTTATGTGGCACATGTTGATGTGAATTTGTGTCAAGGATGAAATTATAACATAATAGTAATATATCTTATTTTTTTGTGCATGTCCTATAAGATCTTAGGGATTAATTCAATTTTGATTGAATGATTATATGACTACCACCTTTATCCTATAAGCAGACCCTGTTGTAGGGACAACAGTAACTTTTTAGTGACACAATCTATTTAAGATTTATTTTCGTTGTTATGGTTAAAATTTATTTATATTTTTTCCAACTATTACACAAACTCAAACAAGCAGATGAATATTTATAGTGAATAGTAAACTAAGGTGATTCATGTTAAAAAAATTAAAAAGGGAAAGAAGGGTTGAGCAGAAAATATTTGCCTTGCAATAACAAAGAGCGATAGATTTTCTTTGGTTATTTTGGATGAAAATTTAAATAAAACTGTAACTCATGAAATTCTAGTTCTAGAATCAAAATACCATAAATGTAGTGGTGACTCTAGAGTGAATAAAATGCACATATCTGAGAAATATGTCATAAAAATGGCTATCCATAATAAATTACCTTAAGCACATTTGTTTGTAGAGTAGAAGAGAAAAAAATCATATATAGATAAATTTTATTAGAATAATAGAAATCACAAACTAATAATATGGATTAGAAGTACTATTATCAGTTTTAACCATTAAAAACTAGAACCATCTATCATTTACGAAGCTTGAGAAACAAGAAAATATGGAAAACAATAAAATAGTGAACAAATTCCTAGAATTCCTCTTTCTATTTGCATTAATTCCACAAAGCTCTATTATAAAAAATAAATGAGGAGGGAAACCCCAATATATAGGCCTCTTCAAATTCCTAAGATGTTTGTATTATTTTTAAAAGAACTGAATACATGATAGCTCTTACTAGATAAAAGTTCTTCATGTCCTAAGAAAAAAAATATTACCTATTCAAAGAGGGAATCTTATTACAACATATTTATTAGAACTAGAACATGAAATTTATTAAATAAATAGCTTGAAAATGGCTATTTTGATCTTGAGGTGTCAAATTGGGATCCTATTGTTGTTGGAAATGATGGAGCTCCCAATGTAGCATAAGAGGAAAGTGAAACAAGAGCAATTGAAGAGGAAATAATTCCTGGTGTAGATGAAGAAAAAGAAACTCCTTAAGGGGTTGAAAAGGAATAATCTCCTATGGTGACCATTTTTGGTTAGTTATCCACCTATTTTTTAGCTTTTATTTATTCCCTCCATGCCTCAAAGCACTTCTTATAATCTGTGTCAATCAATTTCAGGTTTATGATGGGTTCCTTTAGTAGTTTGATAGTGAAATCTTAAATTTCATCATGTTTAGTTAAGAGAGATATTATATATTCATTAATTTTTATTTCCTTATTATTTGGTTATCTAATGCTTCCAATTCCACCATCTCTTGTCAAAATTTTACTCCTTGAGTTAGAGTTTATTTCATAAAATTGATAATGAAATTCTAGGGTTGTCCTTTGAAAGCATCCTTGCTAATAATGGTACCATCTCTATTTTCAAGGTGTGTGATTTTATCCTCCTTGAGTAGAGTTATACCTATGTCACTTTTTTTAATAAGAGATTATCCCAAGGATATCATATCATCAATCCATTAATTTAAAGCTTTCCTCTTTCTAATGATGTAAGACTAAGAAATGCTCAAATATTCCAAGGATACTAGATTTGTTCTTCAAATTTCTTCATCCTAATTAGCTTAACCAAATTGATCACTTTGATATCATAATTCCCATAGGTATTTTTGGCCTTAAGAATTTTTTATAAGCCTCATCTCCTTTTAATTTATATTGAGTTAAAGTATTTATAGTGAAAAACATGGCCTCAACTACCCATTTCACTTTAGTGATAGTTTCTTCTAGTAAGGTGGCTTTATTTTGTTGGTCTAAATCAATTGTCCTTTTTTGCATCCCATTCACCAATTTTTTGGCCACATCACCATTGAAACTTTACTTTAATAAATCAGCCAATCACCTCCCTTGATTTTTCCACATGTCTTATCATCATAGGCTTGAATTTTTAATGAAGTGACCTAGCTTTATATCCCCTAGAATAAGTCCCATTAACATTTAATTCATTCTTACTATCAATGCTTTATAAATAGTTGTATTCCACCTAGGTGATGTTTTTGAAATTTACTTAACACTTGGCACCCACTTAGGCATTTTAACTTTTTATTTTGAATGGTGAACCATCTAGGTGGATCGTGTGACACTTTGCCAAGTTTTTTCTTCTAATTAGATCATTCATCTTCAATTGTTACATGAATTAACCCCTTTCATATTTTGACTAGCATGGCCTTGAAACTTTTATTGGTTTATCAAGTGATAAGTTCTTATTGGCTCACATTGTTACATGGATTTGTTATATGAAATTCTTAATGGAACCAAATGCTATGACACTTCACCAAGTATCATATTTTAATTTGAACATGTAGTCATTGGATTTCATGGATTACTTTGATCAATTATTGTTTTGAGATATGGATCCACATGTCTTCAACCCATTTCTTCTAAATGTTGCATGGATTTCATGTCACATCTAGCTACCCAAGATTAAGTGACATGATTCCAAGTGGCAACTTATCATGTAATCTCTATATTATGAAATTGAAATATTACATATTTACTATTGAGATTAACCAAGTACCAAGTGGGATGATGAAATAGGATCACATTATTTCAAGATCTAAAATTATAGAAGCCTTATAAGGCCATGATTGGATGCCATATGGCATCTTATAATTAAATCATGAGGTCATGAACTTTGTAACTTATTTGTAATCTAGAATGTCATGATTGGGTGACAAGTGGAAAAATATTATTTGGTCACATTGTCTCTCAAATTTTTAAAGGAAAAAAATATATATGACAAAGTTTGAAACTTACATGACTGAGTCACCAATATATACGACACTACCACATGTCATTTAAAGTTGAGCTATCATTGGGATTTTTTCCAAATAAAAAGGTGAAAAAATTAGAAATCTATGAGATAAAAATAAAATTGGTAAGCCTAAATTTGTAAACATTGAACATGAAATCAAACTTGGGCTTTAGTCTAAAATTGAAGATTAAGGTATACCAAGTCCCAAATGTGAATTTTATCACAATTAAAGCTAGACTACACTTTAAAAAACCTTGATTAAGAAACCTTTATAGAGTTTTAAGGATCATACCTTGGATTTTTGAACCTAACCGCTTGTAAGAGAACCTATAAACAAGCTAGATTATTATAAATCATAGTGAATTAGACATAAATGAAATATTAAAAGAAACTTCAAACCCTAAAAAA
This sequence comes from Torreya grandis, assembly GCA_037957365.1. Taxonomy (NCBI): domain Eukaryota; kingdom Viridiplantae; phylum Streptophyta; class Pinopsida; order Cupressales; family Taxaceae; genus Torreya; species Torreya grandis. The sequence goes on from JARHVA010002854.1 coordinate 1,948,968, forward strand.
TAGAGAATTGATGTTTAAAAGGTCTTAAAATAATCAATTTACATTAATGAATAGAAATTTCATTTCAAATAAAGGTGTTTTGTTTATTATTTATGAATATCTCTTCATATTCACTTGTATAGACATAAATCGATTATCCCTTACATGCCATGGTTAAATAAAATCCATTGAAATTACCTTTGAAATCAAAATGAAAGGTATTATAAGGCCCTAAAAGAAAATTCTAATCATGGGCATGTTCAAGTTATATATTAGGAGACCCCTTGAAGGTACTATAAGGCCCTTGAAAGTATCCCTTAGGAGATAACTTGAAATAAAATTCAAAATATGTGCATGTTCAAGTTTTCTACTAGGAGGACCCTTGAAGGTACTAAAAGACCCTTCAAGGTATCTCCTAGAAGATACCTTGAAGGGGATTATAGTAACTTCAAGGGTAACTTTAAGGTATCCCCTAAGATATAACTTTCAAACATGCATATGTGTTCCCTTGAAGGTATTAAAAGGCCCTTTAAGGTATCTCTTAGGAGATACATTGAAACAAAATTCCAATCAGGTGCATGTTCAAGTTATCTACTAGGATACCCATTAAAGGTACTACAAAGAGATACCTTGAAGGGCCTTGTAGTACCTTCAAGAGTACCCTAATTCATGTTTGAAATGTATCTCCTATGATATACCTTATACCTGTTAAACATGCATTAGGGTGTACTCTAAGGTAATACAAATCCATTTAAGGTATCTCCTCAGAGATACGTTAAAAGATAATTCTAATCATGTGCATGTTCAAGGAATGTTAGTAGAGTTTCCTAGCAATTCTCCAAAATATGCTAATTACAGGGATAGATTATGCAATAGAAAGAGGAAAAGAATTATAATAACATGAGTGAATTTATAGAATATTAATTTTAATACACAATAGTAAATATATAGATAAGTTAACATGGTGTTAACATTTCGAGAACATAAACAACATAATACAAGATAGAACAAACTAAAATAAAATAGAGTAAACATTGTGTATTATGCATACGTAAAAGAATCTTAGGAAAACCATAATAAAACTAGTATATTGATATCTATCACATATTAGAACCATATTCCATTATATTAGAGGACAATATATATCTTTTACATGGCTCTATCTCTTTACATTCTATCTTTTAGAATATAAAAATAAAGACTCTTGGCATTCATATATCTATCACTCGGCTAACAAGGATGAAGACATCCAAAATATCATATAGATGATAAAATGATACCCTACACACATGTGTCCATCAATTATATAGTGATTTTATAAGGCCTTACTCCATGTCTAACACATTCCCAAACTTAAATTGTTATTTCATCTTAGACAAACTCTAAACTATGATCTCAGCTAAAACTAAAAAATATTAGCCTTTCATAAAAGTGGTAATAATTTCTTAATTTACCATTTACCAATTTTAAAAATTTATGCACTACTAATCTACCCTTTTGGGTTTTCAATTGCATAGCATACTTTCCTACTACCCTTTCTAGTTTTCCATAGACAAGTTTAACTAGGTGGCCATCTTGGTTAGGGTTTTCAACCAACCTAGACCTACTGTTAATGCTTATGAATATGTTACAAAGCATTTTTTTATTAAACTATAATATTTGAACTAAGCATTCACCTAAGTGGAAGTGGTGATAAATTTTGGCTAGACAACTATGTAGGTTGTGACTAGTCAGACTACACTTTTTTAACTATCTTTCTCTTCTATAAAATCACTTAGAGCTCCTATGATGGAATAAAACTTAGGTTATTCTATGATTTTAACAATATATGGTTAAACCTATAAGAGTTCATGATTGATAATTTTATAATTATCAATTACTTCCAACACCATGGTAATCAAAATACATAGTGGACTCTAAATGACCATGAAATTTTGTACATCTTCTTCTTATGTGATGATAAGCAAGGCTCTAACATTTGATAGCTTAAGCTATATATCTAAAAAAAATAAAACAACCTATTTTTAGTACTTTGGGATTGAATAACCACAAATGTGTTTTGCATTATCTCATTCTTCTAGACCTAAATCTTCTTCATCATGGTATCCTTGACATCTAACAATAGTTGACATGCATCATTCATATTTCTCTAATATTCATTACATATTTAGCTTTATCCACCATTGTAAACTCTAGTTTCATAGTATCCAAGGATTTTCCAAGGTGATACCCCCAATTAATCATTCTTTAGGTTATCTACTTAGCCTAATGTACAACAATATCTAGAACTTGTACATATTCCTCTAGTAGTTCATAAATCCCTTTCATTTTACTATTAATAGCCTACCCTTGGGTGCACAATGTGAGGAGTTTCTATTTGCTCACCTAATCCTTTGTTAGATAAGTTAGTAATGTAGTGAATTATTTATCCTCAGACATTACTTGATCACTAAGGACTTGCATAACTAGAGTAGGACAAGTAGCATTGATGATCTACCTAGACTTAGATATTTGATTTTATTCTTATGATTTATCCTCACATAGATAAAAAAATTATATTTTAAGTCTGAATCCTTTTATGTAATGGATTCTTAGAATGCATTTGATCCTTTAATTTACTTAGATAATAATAGCTTTGAAACATCCAAAGATGTCTCCATGGAAATTGGAGAAAGCATGGTGGATGTGGCTACGATTATGGTAGGAAATGGCATAAATTGAGCCAATGAAATTAAGAAATTGGTGTGATGAGATGATGTGGTAGGGACATCCCACAACCATTAGGTATAGAGATGAGACTCTAATAATGAAGTATCCTCTAGTGCACCTAATTAGATCACATCCTTGTGGGATGTTGAATGTTTTTCTTTTGCCTCTTCCTTAGCTTCATTTTCTTTCACAATCTATGCCTCAAATTTAGCTTGAGCTTTGTTTATAGTCTCAATGTGAATTTGGACTTCCTTTTCAGCCTTGGCTCTATACACAATTTTGGCTTTGGCATCTACTTTAGCCTTAAATTTGGCATTAGCCTCTACTTTATCTTTGGCATCAGCCTCATCTTTTTCCTTGGTAGATTGCACCTCTACTTCATGCTTGGATTCCTCCTCCTTACGGTTTTTTTCTTTGGTATCTTTATTTTGTGCCTCTTGTTCTATTTGATTTTTTGCATAGCTTGTACCTCTTGCTCCTTTCATTGTACCTCTTCTTTCTCCCTTTTATTAGCTTCTAATTCATATTTTTTAGTTGAGCCTCTACTTCCTCATCTTGTCTCTATGTAGCCTTTACTTCTTTCACTCTCTTTCTTTCACTCTCTACTTCCTCATCTTTCTTTATCTCAGCCTGAGCTTCTTTGGATATTGATTTCCTGAGCATAGATTCTTTGAACTTCTTTTATTGTTCTTTTTTATCAACATGTTATTTTTCCTATTCCTATTACACAGCTTCCTTTTGTGCATATTAGGATTCATGTATAGTTGCTTATTATGTGGCCTTTTTATTCTTCTCTACTTTTTGTAGTTTCCTCTCTTCTTTCTTTATATCCTCCTCCTTAGGATCTGAGGTATCTTACATAGCTTCCATTTCTTCTAGTGGATCTAGCATAGTGGTATCTAGAGGTCTATATATTATATCTACATCATCTACTTATATATAATATTTTTAGTGCTCTAAATATTTAGATTCCATAAAAAAAATTATTTGCATGAAAATCTTTCTAAATTTAATTAGAGGGACAATTGTATCCTTGTGACTCCTTGTGCCCCTATGATTAACCTGATGGGCATTAATTATTATGGATAGCTCTTCAAAATATACCATATGTTCTCCAATTATGGTTGAAGACTTGTTCTAATGATGTGTATGTTGTTTTCAAAATAGTGGCCATAATGGGCTCCCTTAATTTGGTGGATCTACGCTCTATGTAGATGATGAACCAACTACTAGATCTATTTGGAAAATTTCTACCTTAAGTTTTCATTGATCTTCTTCTTGACCTATAGTATCTAAAATAATAAAGGGAGGGGGTTTTATAATGTCAACCCAAAGGTATTTACTTACCTTATTACACACTTGGCATGTGTCCACTTCTTTCTAGAAAAATAATTCCTTCTCTTCCTTCTTATCATAGACCTCTTGGCCAATGTATTTGATCATGCATTGAATAACTTCATATTCATCAAGCCCCAACTTTGTGATATTGCACTCACAAGTTATCCTTGGCACATGTGGGTTGTCAAATCAAGACTTGGTTTCCCTTGATCTCTTTTTGGCTGCTGGTGGTGAGGATCTCTAAGTAGATCCCTTTTATTTGTCTTTATCTTCTTTTGGGGGAGATTTAGACTATTATGGTGAGGCTTGTGGTTACACATATAACTATAATTGTGTTTGCTCTTGCCTAGGTTATTATGTACCTAAAGGGATGGTTTAAATAGGTTGTACTAACCTTGTGGCTAGGGATATTTGCCTCTATACTTCATTTTGTGTTTCAAACATTTTGATGAAAAAGGGAATTGGAGTCATAGTTGGCATGGCCAACTCATGCACCTTTATTTGAATACCATTATATAGCTTAGTTACTGATGCATGCTTCCCTAAATATTTCATGACATTTTATGGAATTTAAGGGTAAAACTTGATCAAAGCTATAGCCTCAAGCCACAATGTGTTAAAATACCATAGTTTCTCATAATATTTCCCTATCTTAGTCTAATTAATGTTTTGAGGGTAGTAGTAGGCCAAAATTCCATAGTAACATTAACTTAGTTTAGTAGGGACTTCCATTGGGTAAAGCATAACAATAAAATTAGAAACTTATATTAGAAATTTTATGAGCTAATTGAAAGCACCTTGTATATATTTATGGTAATCTTGGATGGGAGAAATTCAAGCCAATTTAAGTTCTCACTCAAGTGTATCATGTGATTCATGATGTCAATTACTCCTTTTAATACCTGCTTGGCCTACTTCATTATCTACAAGAACCTCTTTATTATATAGTCTACCATATTTCACCCTGCAACATATTTAATGGAGTGAATTTGGGTTCCTCTACCTACCATAGTTAGAAAATTATCTTTAATAATTAAATTAATTTTTAGTGTGATGGACCTATATGGCAATAAGGATTTTCCATGATTAATAAGTCTTGTGGTTCTTGCCATGGTCTGTGCATTGATTCAGATGATGATATCTTGGAATAAATGACTATGCCCCTAGTTTTATTTGTTTAATAAGGTATAAATGACCTCAACCATTTTCCCAAATTTATTTAACTTTATTATCCTCTCTACATAAAAACCTTGAAGTGGATGTTGAAGTGTAAGATCTCTTGCTTATGCACCTAGTTGTGTTACTAGGGTGAAGAGAGTAACTTCAACCATTTTAAATAGGTCAAATGGATCTAGGTTATTATATTTGTTTTTTCTAAGACTTATCTAAATCCTCATTTCTTCTTTTTATGCATATATGAGTGGGATCAACAACTGGATTCTATCCATGACTAGACATGTAATCTATGGTGTTTTATTTCTTTCTTTTAACAAAATGTGGGTCTTGATTTTTGAACATGGGAGTATATTGAGAGTTGATAGTATAATAATATTGTTTCCCAAAGTCTATAATGTTTTCTATTTGTTCATCCCCTTTTTCTATATCTTTTGATGCCCAATTTTCTCATGTTAACCTCTTTAAATGCATTAACTGTGTGCACATGACTTCTCTTCTTCATCTTTAATATTTTGTCTTTGATAGTGACCTTTTTGTCTCCAAAATTTTTAATTTACCATATAAGATTTGTTTTATGTGATTCTATATCACTTCATATAGCCACTCTATTTAATAAATCCACCTATTACATCCCAACTTGAACTACCTCAAATAAGATGCAGTCTTTTGAAATGTCACATCATTAATGATCTTACATAACCATTAGCAATCCTTCTACCATACTTGTCTTGTTCTTGTCACTTTTCCAAACTTAATTGATCTTGATGTAGTTATGTCTAGCTATCCTTGATGTTTTGTCACTAAAATGTGATCACACCCTATGATCACAACCTCTTCTTATATGTTGTGATCTGAGACTACGCACACACTATACAAGCATTCTAACCTAATAAAATAAAACAAATAAAAAAAACACACAAAATTATTACATGGTTCCACTTAGCACCCACTCAAATTTTTTTTAGATTGATAGAGATTAAAGGTGGTAAGACTTAAGCCTACAACCATTTATATGTCTTGGCAATATGGTTCCCTACAAATGTTTTATCATAATGGTACCTTTTAATGAGACTTCTTTTATAAAATAGGGTCCTTTACATCTAATACACATCTTCCTTAAAAATGGTTTGAACATGTTATTATGTAATAACACTACCTATTTTGGATTAAACTCTTTAGATCATAATTTATAGTCATATCATGCCTTTGACTTAGCTTGTTAATCTGGTATATCTATTAAGCCCTTAATTGGTTATATTCCATATTAATTAAATATATAAATATTAATTTTAATCACTCATGGTTGTTGAGTCACATAACCATTACAATACACAAAATTGGTATAATATGATCCATGGTAATAACTACATCAATACCATATACCAGTCAAAATGGAGTGAATCTTATAGCCCTCTTAAAGTATGTCCTATATGCCCAAAAGATCACAAGATGTATTGACTATGACTCATGGTGTACCGAGGGGACAAATTTTGGTATGCCACATATTTTCCATTTAGAAGGGGTAAAATTTGATAGGCATTTATATGTCATAAGAACCATGATCTAGTATACATCAAATTTAGGACCCAATGAGATGTTTATGTGACAAATTTCACTAAATCATGCATTCATGTTTTTTAGAGACTCATTATGTGAAATTGGTCTATAGAGATTATATCAAACCCTAAACAAAATGGAAAATCAGTGTTCAAACAAATTTTAAAATAATCAATTCACCATTATGAATAAAAATTGCATTTCCACTAAAGGTATTTTGTTTATTATTTTTAAATATCTATGCACATTCACTCATACAATCATAACTCAATTGTATCGCACAATCCATGTTTATATCAAATCCCTTTAAATAATAGTTTAAATAAACATTTAGGGTATTAAAATCCCCTTCAAGGTATCTCCTAAGAGATACCTTGAAATAAAATTCCATTCATGTGTATGTTTAAGGTATCTACTAGGAGAACCCTTGAAGGTACTATAAGACCCTTCAAGGTATATCTTAAAAAATACCTTAAATAAAATTTTATTGCATTCAAGGGTACCTTAAAAGTATCTTCAAGGAGATACATTTCAAACATGCATAAGGTTAATCTTAAAATATGCATGTTCAATGTATCTACTAAGAGAACCCTTGAGGTGCATTGTAGTACCTTCAAGGGTGACTTAAAGGTATCTCTTAGGTGATATATTTAAAACATGCATAAGGTTACCCTTGAATGTATTTCAATGCACTTAAAGGTATCTCTTAAATTAAAAATTATATTAACAATATCTTATTCTATAAACAGTCACTGAGATATATCAACTAGAATTGCTGACACATTTTTCATTAAGATAACTTAAGTAAATCATAATAGAATGTTTAAAATTGATATTGAATATGTTAAATAAATAATATATCATATCAATTAAAATAAATGAAGATACTACCATACAACATAAAATTTCAAAAAAAACCCAAAGGATTTTTATTTGTATTTGATGTCAAAAAATTTCCTCTATGAGTAGAGAGGGTGATACACTTTTTATAGGATTGGGATGGGGCCATCCTCATCTCTCAATAAAATTTGAATCAAAACTAAACATATTTATATAGATAAAAAATAATTATAATAGGAAATATTACCAATCAAGGCTTGTAGTTATCAGAGGAGCTACATATGAGGTGGTATCTGTAAATAGTGGCACTTGTGCACTAGCGACTATTGTCGTTATTGTTTTTGAAAATGAAATCATTACCACTATAGTTAAAATGTTTTTCATAGTATGGTATGTCATTAATGGTACCATTACAAATTTAATATGAGTCATAATTGGAGAAATGGGTGAAACTGTAATTGCCTATAGGGTGACCATGGATGTCATGGCCTGCTTGCTCACTTGAATTTGGAGGTAGAGAGTATGTATAGCCTAAAAGTTAATTTCCACTACCTCAAAGTCTAATAGGGTAATTTTTAAAATTTGAGGAGCCTTATCCATCAAATTTCTATGTATCTTTAGTGATGCCCAATGACACTAAAAACCCTACTTATAGCAAAATTAACTAGTTTCACTTCATCAACTATTTTATAGATAATGACCTCAATATCTACTCTAAAACTATTCTTAGCTACATGAATAAGGTCTAAAATGGATTAATGTACCAAATTTATCTATGGAGTGACTAAATTATTGATCCTTATTTCTCCCAAAATAGCCATATCTTTCCTCTCCTACCTGATTAATTGTAAGACCAAAGACTTCTTGTCTTGATACCATTCAATCAAGGTGTATCTCCTGATAGATATGCATTTATGTGCCTAGGCAACATCAAGGGTTGATATTAAGTTCAAATGGGCATAATATTTATTCCTAGATGCTTCACTCAAAAAATGTATTTTATTTTACATTTTCATCTTCTCTACTTTTAGATATGCATCTCCCCATTAGAGCTTTGACTCATATTTTGTAGCTCTAATTAATTAGATAATATTGTATAAATTCATGGCTTACTCCTATACATTGTCAATGATATCCATCAGGGGTTATATGGTGGTTATTAATTTTAATTATTTTATGTCCTAATCATATCCTTTTAACATTTCCTTGATCACCCCCACTACAAAATCCATAAAGGTATAGAGCTCCTCTCTAGGTAGAGAGCTCACATTAGAGGGATGTAATTTTATCATTTTGGATAGAGATAAGATATCTTCCCTTTGCTCCAATTCCACTTCCTAAAATTATTCCATGAGGGAATTCCTTTTTAACCTCCTCATGGTCTTCATCTCCTTATCAAAATGGAACTTAACCACCAGTTTCTCAATGATTGTCAAGTTTCCTTTACCCTCTTCTACCTATTGTAGCTTTTATAGCCATTGTAGTATGTTTAGGGTTATTGAATTATCAATGGGATTTGTAGGCTTCGTTGGAGTGGAGTATTAATTATTTACTAGAGGGGACATAGGCTTAGGGTAAGAGTGTCTTATTTATGGGAAATGTGGGATTGCCTACCTCTAACTAGCGACCATTTTATGGGGCATTATATCTAGAACCAACTTGCCCTTTTCTAGATCCTTTAAGATGGTCACCACAACATTATATATTTGATTAGGTTGAGTTATTGGCATCCCCATTTGGGTGGATGGTTGAGATGTGGTAATAAATGAAGTAAAAGTGGAAGCAAAGACTAGGCTTTCAAATAAGACTCATTTATGTGGTTGGGGAGGGTTAGTTGTGCTAAAGTAAAATTATGTTAAGGGATTACTAATGAAATTCTATAAGTACTCAATGGTTGAGATAAATTTGAGCCCATTAATAGTTGTAGTAGGTAAATTAGGGAGTGGACTAACCTAACTCTCATTCATAGAATTTAAATAATGAGAGGGAGCTACAATACTGGTTACCACTACAGTAAAAATTATAAAAGCTAAAAACAAAGAATAGTGGGTTAAGGTACTTACATGTTCTATAAAAGAAACTAGGGGAACTATTATAGTAGTTATAATTTTTTTCTTTAGGGATAAAGGACCTAGAGATAATCTCACTGATTATCCACTTGTGAAAGTTAGGGGTCTTGAATCTGATTCATCTTTGATGTCTCCCTCTTCTAGAAGTATCTTAGTGGAAACAAAAATAGTCCCCAAAATCTATGTATCCTATAATTTGGCCTATTCTTATTCAATCCATTCATCCTTTGGATCACGCTCAGTAGTCTCACTAATAGATACTAAGAGTAATTTCTTAGATTCACTTTCCCATTCTCCTTCATCTAAGGTAAATTTCTTCAATTCCTAATCACTAAAAATACCTATATGGGTTCTCTTATTATATAACCCTTCCTTCCCTTCAATCATCCCCTTGATACCTAATTAGGTGCCTCTTGGATAAGTACACCTTATGGTGAGGTCAGAAGAGTCTCACCTTTACTTTTGTATACAATAGGCTCCATGGTGGGGGTGGAATTTTGTGTGGAGGGAAGAGGAGAGTAAACTAATGAAACCAATGTGATATTGGGTGGAGATGAGGGGAGACTAGATGGACATACAATAGTAGCTAAGGTGCTAAAGGAATGAAGAATTTTTTGTACTATGGTGAGTAGAGGAAAGGGAAACATAGAGAAGGCTCCACCAGTCTCCATAGTGGTGGCTACTGTATGAATTGGAGTGAAGGTGGGATAGGAGAATTGACTAAGGAGAGGAAGTAATATTAACTTATTAAACTATGGTGTGTGGAGGAAAAAATAACATAGGGAAAAATCACCAATACCCATGACATTTATGGTACATTTTGATGTAAAGGGTAGAGAAAGGATTATTGCCACTACAATAATTGTTATGATGTAAATGGAGGTTTGTGAGGCATGGGGAGATGTCTAAACGGATGTTTGATCTTGTGTTCCTATTTTTGAAAGGGCCCCCTTTAGAGGCTTCAAAACCCAATGATCCTTTTTAATATTCTTGGCTTACTCTTTGGTGGTTTTAGTACTGTATTGTGTGTGCCTGGCTATCACCATTGACATGATGACATTTTTCATCCTAGTGTGGACCTTTGCATCATTAAATGCATTCATAAACACCTCATTAATCCAAGTTTATATGTGTTAATTATCAATATTTATCCTTTCTCTGAGTCTCTTTAGTTTTTTCCTCATGAACTCCCTAAGCTCTCATTATGTTTAGGGTGCCCACTTGAACTCATAATTGGTTTGGGTTTGCCCATCACCTAAAATTGTTCCCATTTGGTTTATTATATCCTTCCAATACTAAGGGGTTTTTGATGCATAGTTCCTTGCCTCTTATTTCTTAGCTAAACATCTATAGATTCAACTAATTAGGAAATAATTTATTATTATAAAACTTTGTCTACGATCAACCTAGGTAGATACATAAGGTAAGCTCTGATGCCCTCTATCTTCATTATGGTGTAGTCTAAATAGAGCCAATAATCCCCCATCTTGCTTCCTAATTTGATCCGAGAGCCTGGGCATATATTTTCCATAGATGCCTTGGTATACCATTGAGTACAAGGTCTTAGTAATCTTGGTCATGTTCTTCTTAAACTTATGAATGTGTATGATGTTGAACCTTTCACATATCTTGTTCTTATTGTACTCTTTGGAAGGCTCCCAAGTCTTGTCAAAAAATGAATATATAGTTTTGGTTATAGGATCCACCATGTAGGACATCATATAAAAATTATGATATAGTGAGTTTTTTATATTGGTTATTATGTTAATGATGTTATAATTAATGATTTTACCTATGTAAATTATCATTTTAGAGGTGAGAATAAGGTTGAGTAGGGGAATCCACACCTAGTTGACATAAGTCACTCTAAGGAAATCGTAGATTCTATTTAAAAGGGCCATGTCAATTATAACTCCAAGTCATAAAGTGGCTATGAGGATAGTATAAATAAGCCCTCTAATTACAAAATTATTAGGTTCATGGGCTCATTTTTTTAACTTGGTATCTACATTTTTTGCATGTATCCAAGTATTCACTAGATTTTGGTTGTATGCTATCTAAGGGGTAGGTAGCCTGTAATACCTTTCAAATGCTCTACCACTAAAGTGGGCCACTGGTGTGTTGTTTTGGTCAAAGTGAAATATTTTACCATAAATTTTACCATTTTTAAATAAATCAAATAATAAGTCAATGTAGGGCATTACCTTGGGTTTAGTTGTAGTATTATGTAGACACATTGTCTCATTCATGTACCTCCATGAGAATGTAGAGATTTAGTCCTCTAGAATGCAAGGTTTTGCCTTAACAACTTCTTCCCAAATAGAAGAGAAGTGTTTAAATTTGTGTTTGAGGGCAGCTTCATCAAAAACTTTGTCAATATATCATACTATTCTTTTAATTTAATACATAAATGGAAGTGAATTTTGAGATAAAGAAGCCATTTTTATGTAGATATGAAAATTTTAGTTCATGAGGGTTTAAACTTGGGCTTGAAATTTGTTAGTTCAATGGTAATATGAGTCTAATTGGCTCTATAGATTATATATATTGCCTTTAGATTCACAATATTAACCTAATTGAATGTATTCTTATTTAATTCATGTGAATTAATGATGTCAATATCTTTGTCTCCTCCTTTTTATTTTTTATATTTGAATTTCACCTGACTCATGGGATGGTGATACTTTGATCACATTGAATTAATGGGATGGTGACACTTTAATCATTTTAGACTCATAGGATGGTTCCACTTTATAGGATTTAATTGAGTCACTTTCTTGAGAGATTTTAACAATGCCTTTTATTGATTCAGTCTTCAGGTGATCAGTATGATTAAATTTAGCATGATATCACTTACCCACTTGCCTAAGGATTTTTTACATTAATTTTGACATGTTAGTCTCTAGTTAAATAATATGGAGACACTTGGGATAATCTTGGAGAGTCACTCACCCAATGAACATGAAATATTTTTCAAGCGTTGAAATGGCATGGGTTTATGGGTGCATGCCACATGTTCTTGACTATTGAAAAATGAAGTCTTAAGATTAATATTGTGGGTAACCTTGAATTTATTATAAGGCCCTTCATGGTATCACCCAATAATACCTTCAAATAGACCTTAACAGGCCTTGTAATAGTGTCAAGGGTACCCATATGCATGTTTGAAATGTATATCCTAGGAGATACCTTCAAAATATTAGGTTCGTCACAAAGGTTAAAATCACATACAAGATCCCAAAATGTAAGTAGCTAATAATTTTACATAATTTTACTTAAAACCCCCATTTCTCAATATGTTTTTGTATACTAATAAAATACATGGTTTAATGTTGACTTAATTAGCTATTTTCTCTATGTGTCTATGCAGGTCTTATGCATGTTTAAAAGGTATCTCCTATTAGATACCTTCAAAGTAGGATGAAATGAGAATTGAAGTGTGTAGTATATGATAATAAAATTGATTATTTTTTTGGATTGACATAAATCGTATCATTAAAAAAAGAGTTATACATTACCTTTTTAACATTTTTAGGTTTTAACATATTTCCATGTATATGTTATGGTATAAATAGAGATTTATCTCCTACATATAAGTATAAATTGGACTTATTTTATAAATAACTTGATTAAAAACTCTTCTCGTGTCTTTTGTAAATGTCTAGTCTAAAATATCATACATCAATGGCTTTTCAATGTGGAGACTATGTTTCTCTCCTAAATAATGGCAAGGTCATTAGTGAAGGAAGAATACACATAGTTATAGGTATAGATGCTGACTATCTAAAATCCATAAATCTAATTTCCACGTGCAACAATGAGGAAATACTTATTGAATGTGTAAGTGTTAATGTGACTAAAGATTTTGATCTGACTCTATCACTTCCATTTCTTACCACTTTTATGGATAATTTGGGGAATGTAGTTAATAGTTTTACTATATGGATCAAAATAATGATGCAACATGTCATAGACAAGTTTTTTATATAGAATTACATTGAAACAAGACAAAATAATTTCATTTCAGTTCTTTATATATAACCATTGAAACATGAAAACTCTTTTTTGGATTCATTGGTTTGATATATTAATGATCTCACCATATTTCATATCCTAATAAATAATTTTATTGGGGAAAGGGTAAATTTGTTGAACAAATGTAATACTCTTTCAAATGATGAAAATTTTACTTTTGGTTATGTTGAATTTGCACAACCAGGGGAGATTTTTTGTTGGATTCTTATCCTAATGTTATAAAATGAATTAGGAATTTAAATGAGGCACCTTCTACAACATAGTGATACTTGCAGTATATAGGTAATTAAAACATCTATTATCAAATGGTCTTCCAATAAGATATTGGACATTGAATGTAGAGAAATCAATTTATTGTACATGACACTAAAGGAGAAAGAAATTAGAAAAATTTGGGAATTAATGGATACTAAAGTTATTCATTTCACGACATTATTAGCACAATATTATTCAACAAAATTAACTCATGCCTACAAATATTTGGGCTGAAAAAGAAATCAGCCAAACACTTCACTTAGCCAAGTGGAGTTTGGTGAAAACATAGATAGTGAGATTACAATAATGCATGTAGATAAATGCTATACCAAAAAATGTTTTTAATTAGGATTGCCATTTGAGATGTGTTGAGATCAACATACCCCCATTTTTATACTTTTGTTAAAAGGGGATCCTTGTGAATGTTTCAAAACATTTGTGTTCTGGATTGAATATGAAAGGGTTATTCTCTCTTGAAATTTAAAGGCAATTGAATTAAAATACATGAGCCTCAGTGTATTTGGTTGTGATTATGTTTTATCAACTAATGATTGTTTTTGAGGTGATTAGTTATAGGTTATATGGATAAAGCTAGGGTTCCTAAGTAGTAAACCCCAGGGGTTTGAATTTAAATGTCCACGAGAAAAGTTTAATGGAAAATTATATTTACTTTTGGTTATAGAAACCCTATGTCTAACTTTATATTAAGCTTCAATTATTTTTCTTAACATGACCAAACATTAATATAAAATCAAGATTTGGACCTCTTATTTTCCCCTTTAAAACCTGAGAGCCCTTTTGGATTAACTAGATTTTTATTAAGGTTTAATATCTTGGTATTTGAAAGTAAGAACAAACTTTTAAAGGTAAAAACATTAGTCTAAACCTTTATACATATATGACCTTAAATTAAAGCTCACGTACTTTTGTAGATTTGATGCCTCATATTCAATAGAATATTTGATCTAATGATGCAAACCAAAGCTAACACCAAAAGTGAGACCAACCACTATCAAGTACTCAGATTATGATCTAACGGTCCTCACTACTTTGGGAGCCTTAATTCAATGGTGTGTATCGACCCTAATGCCCCAAGAATTCCCAAGAGCATGATGAGTGGTATTTAATCATTAGATTGAATCAATTTCAATGTCTTAAATTTGACAAGCTTGCTCCCATTATTTAATGTCTATGAGGATGTAGTTGACATTACCAAGCCCACCAAATTTAACCTAGACAAATTTTAAAATCCTAAGCAAAGGGGGCATTTCTAAAGACCCTTTCAAAGGAATTCTTAGAATTTTTATGTAGAAAGACTTAGCATGAAAGGCCTTAACCTAAGTTAATTTGTGTTTCTTAACATAAAAGGACTTTAGGAACATATTTTTAAGTCTAAGTTTATATAGTCATGGAACTAATTAAAAGGTGTGCATCTTGTAGGATCTAATGGTAATAACTTATCCACTAGATTTGATCCAACGGTTTATCAATCCCAAAGAATTTTCAAAGGCTTCATGAGCTTAGCACGTTGCCTAACCATGGCTAGGGTAACTAATAGAGGTACATAGAGCCCTATGAAGAGGACATGTGGTAGATTTCCAGTTGAACAACAAAAATTTGATGGCACCCACTTAATAAAGGCACTCAATTAAATGACTTAGACCTTTTAAAAATCAATGGCAATCATTCACCCACTAGATTTGATCCAATAGTGCATCGAGCTTGAATAATTTTCAAAGGTCCCAAGAGCTTGACATATGGCTAACTCATGGTTAGGCTAGCAACTAGAAAAAAAAATAAGCAACATGGGGAAGATTTTCTGAGGTGCCAAATGGCATAGCCATAAGTGTAAATATCAAGGGACCAACAAGAACAAAAGAAATTGTATTTGGATTATCAAAGTGATATAAATAAATATTTTGAAAGCCAATGGCTACTCTTCAACTATCATTTATGAAAATTAGCATGAAAATTAGAGAGCCATGCCACATAGGCTCCACATAAGCATGGAGAATCAAAATCAAAGATCTCCTAATCTTGAAAGTGTAGAGGGCATGAGAATAAGGTCCCATCAAATCTAAGTCATGTATAAGATTAATAAAATAGATATTTCCACCATTAAAGCTCTAAAACCCTAAGCCCTCTATAAAGAAGACATGAGTTGGCTCAATTGGTCATAAAGTAATCATAATAGTGCAACTGAACCTTGAAGCAAGTGCCCTAGTAAAACCTTTGGTGACATTATAAATATAATTTAGTATCATCCATGGTGTGGATGGGACATGTAATAAAAATAAGAAGCCTCAAGTCCACCCCTTTCCACTATACATTGACAAGATTGTGATCAAGGATTGGAAACACCTAGAAATTATGGTGATACACATAAATTCTTATGATTTCTAATTAGATGACCTTAAGATGTGGGACCCTAGTAACAAGGTGACAAACCAAATTTGAGATAAAAAGTTCCCAAAGATTGAATATAAAAATCAATCAGGTGTAGGAGATGGAAACACACACTACATGTTTTTGTTTTAATATCTAGGTTCAAATTTTACACACAAGAGGATTGTTTCAACTAAGAATCAAATCAGTAGATGGTATATGTCAAAATGGGATTATATATTTCTGATTATGATTCTTCATGTAGTGTGGATGCTATGACAAAGATGTTTTGATGAATATTTTATTTTGGATAAGTAATAATCTATGATGGCATAACGAGATCCATAGAAACTAGCTTATCAAAGTGAGATTTTGTAATGGTGGGATATTGGTAAAGATATAATTCCCTAGAGACTAGATTTTCAATAAGAGGCTCTTGAAAAATAGGCATAGAAACAAAATATGATTCATTATAGGTTGACTTATCACAAATGGTTGGTTTAATAAAAATAGCTTGAATTGGTCAGTTGTCTTAGTCTTGATTTATGAGTAATTGTAAAGCAATAGATTTAATCATAGCTTGATACTTAAATGATTAGCTCAATTTAAGGACTGATTGACTTAGTTGATGGATTTATTAGATTGGTTATGGCTATAATTAGACTATTTGAGGTTGGAATTGGATTAGTTGAAATTGAGACTAGACTAGTTTAGGTCAAGATTAGATTGGTTAGGATTTTTTAATGTGGTGAATGATTAAAATTGGATAAACAATGGTTAATGGTTGGATAATGGGTGGGAACTATGGAGCTTGATTTTTCACACAAGCTAAAGGATGCGGTATTAGAATAGAAATGGTCAGGCATCATGGAGCTTGATTTCTTGCACAAGCTAAAGGATGAGGTCCTAAAATAGAAATGATATTTATTGGATGTTGTGGAGATTGGTGGCTTGCATAATCCAAAGGATGAGGTCTTAAAAGGACAATTTAAGTGTATCTTAGGGTCTGATTACTTACATAAGACAAATCATCAAAGTCCTCCTTATAAACCATATCATCCTAGTCAAGATTTTGAGTTCGATTATAATTTTGTCCTTGCCTTTGTTCCTTGTATTGATTATTATAAGGAGGGTATGAATCCATATCCCAAACAACATTATCATTGTAGAGGTTTGTACCCAATTTTGCCTCACCAACCATATCATCCCAGTTGAGGTCTTGACTTTGGTCATTGATTTTATTTTTATAAGGTGGACAAAATTATATCTCACAAACCATGTTATCATCAAAGGGGTCCTAAATAAAGACAAAAAAATCAAAGCTATTTTGTGTGACCATTTTATCATAATTTATATTATACGTGACTCCACCATAAGTTTAGCCAGACATATCTACATCAATGATGAAATCTCAAAAAAAAAATGACTTAGAGTTCTACAAACTCTAAAAAATTATGTTAAAAGGACAAATGATTCAAACCTGGTCTAACTTGGTCAAAAAAGTTGATATGTATCTCTAAATAATGATTTGGTCATGGAGCTATATCTCTAAAATGGTTTGTGCTAAGATTTGACATAAAACAATCTAACATCAAATGTCTTACACATAAAAGGTCAAGCATCTAAATAAAAAATGTCATGTCAAAATTTGAGTCCAAAGTGTTTCAAATAAGGTCTAAACTAATAAAGAGAAAAGATTTGTTAAGTCTTTTGTCTAAATTCGAAGTCAAAATGTAGGCTCAAATAAGTTATGCTAGGATATTTGGTCAAATGACATGAAAATATAGACTTGAAACAAAGGCATGATGTGATTTAATTTAATCTAATAAATTTAGAAATAAATTTAACATAGACTTGGCACACAAAATCAAACATAAACATGATCAATAGGCATAAGCCATAAGGCAAAAGGCTCTTGGAGAAAGGTTGTGTTCTCCTAAAGAAAGGCATAAATAATGATGAGGATAGGATCTATGAGCAAACAAATAACTACTTTCAAATTTGGGTAATCAATTAACACAAGTTACATAACCCAAAAGAAAAAGATATGTGTAGCAATCCCTATGAAATGAGGCCTAAGTATAAATTAATCAATCTCTGAATTTGACCTTGATAAGTTTAATCAAAAACATAATATTTGAAAACAATTATTTTGATGAAAGTACAAGGTAGACAAGATTGGATGACATAATGACACAAATAAGGATCCAAATGGCATACATGACATGGTTTTGAAATAATAATTTTTGATACAAGGTAAATAAGTCTTGAAACAAATTGAGAAGCATAACAACATTAACATGCTCTAATTATGTGATCAATGTTTTGTTTTAAAGACTCAAATCACAAACTTGATAATTATTTTTGCATCATAATGGTACCCATTTCAATCAAGTGACACCCACACAAACAAGTTTATAAAAAATTATATAGCACAAGTGTGGTGTAAAATGGCTAGCATAACATCTCTTTAGATAAAAGAGTGACATATAAACAAATTGGTTTTTGACATGGTTTTAAATGAACATATAATTTTTAGTTTCAAAACATCAAATGAAAAAAAGATAAGTGACTAAATACAACTAAGCATAACATCCTAAAATCCTATAAAGGGTGTAGCAAAGTGGGGTTGACTAAAACTAATTGGTTTTTGATCATCTATATGGATTAGATGCACAAGACTTTCATGTTAACATGCAAGATAAACACACATCATTTGGGGCTATGTCATATATCTTTTTGTAAAAATTTATTTCCCTTTTTACAACAACTACATCTATCACTTGCTCAGTGTAGTGTGATGTCCAACATGCTCAAACATCCTAGGATTAGCTGTCAGTAATAGGAGATGGTTTAATTGATCAAACCACTATTTTAGTGGGTTGATATCAATTTATATACACCCCCCCCCATTGAGAGGGGTTGAAGACAATGTTTGGAGATGAATTCATGGGTCAAGGCTTCCCTATAAAATTTATGGGAGGTTGTTTCTAACTATTTTTCACTTTTTCACATTTAGAAGATGAAAGAAACTATGATACTGGTCAGGGGTTAGATGATACCCAGATGAGGTTTATGCACCATATCTAGATGATTGAAGGAGCTCCTCTTTGGCTATGGAGGATGACACCCATAGATAAGAAAGACATAAACAAGGAAAATGTTAGACAGATAGATGGTGGACTGCCAAGCAAAGCTCAGTCCCAGAAGTGCAAAGACTTCTTGGGGGGATAACAGTCCACTAGTTGATAAAAGAATGTTGCTAGAAAGAGAAATGGTGAAAGACTAAACAAAAGAAATAAAGATAATGCGTACCTATATTCTGTTATCTGTCTTCCATAGTCACCGACATCGGTAGTTCTATCGGTGTTGGTTGGTCAAGGTTGCCAGCGTCGATTAGGCCACCGATGTCGGTGGGGGAAATGGACCTAGAGACTAATGTTGGTGGGGGTAATGGGCTTTGGATGAGTTTCAAGTCTATCTATGATCACCAGAATGATCTGGGATGTCTGTGGGAGTTTAATGGCTTGTGCAGGATTTGCAGGGTAGAGAGTATGGCCTAAAAAGGGTACCAGATATAGGACAGGGGTGAAAGGGAGATAAAGATGAGGGAAGGATTTTCAGCCTTTTAGGAAGAATAGGTTGGGTTTGTCAATAGTGCTTAGAAATGGATAATGGACTGATTACTAATGTATCCTAAGAGTACTAAAATAAAAGCCAGTAGAAATACTTAGCTCTTGGTGGAGAAGCAGAAGTGCAAAAGACCTATTTCCATTATGGCTGATATGGGAGATTTCATGCAACCTTCAATCCAGTGTGGAGTGACTGATGCAGAGTTTTTGAGACTAGAGAGTGCTATTGGGATGCTGATGCCTACAAGGAGTCAAGGAGCAAGAGAATTTGGAACCTGGAGCAAGAGAAGTCACATTCATCGGGGGGCTGCAATAGAGGTCAAATTTTAGTTTTAAAGGAACCGACATCTGTGTCTAAAGAATGAGAAAAAAGGCTATTTTTACCCTTTTGCCTATTCTTCCAACTGCTAGGGCTAACTATCATTGGAAAATGGTCCAAAGTTATATCAAATAAGTGAGAGAGGTTAGTGGGAGGGTTGAAATGGGGTTTAAGTAATTAAGATTTGCCATGGGGTGATGGAGGTATCTAAGGAGAGGTATCAGAGGTGGCGTGAGGTGTCATGGGTGATGTGTCAAGGGTGGTGTTATTAATTTAAAATAGTTAATTTATTTTAAATTAATAAGTGTGTGGGTTAGGAATGTTTGGAAGTGGACCAAGAGGATCAAGGGGGAGTTGACCAAGGAGTAGACACAATTTTGGTGTCTAAATTTGCCCCTTTTTGTCTTGTTGGTTATTCTTGATGAACTGCAAGACAAAAAAAGGAGTAAGTTGCCCCAAGTATGGGAGGAGGTGTTTCCCCCTCAAATTGGGAGTGGAGGGAATGGAACTTGATATCGGGTGTGATTTGATAGATAGTGGATGGAAATGGTGAAGTTTGAGTGTGAACACTGTAAAGGGTGGGATTACGCATATACCACTCCACGTGATAGGTAAGTCAAATTGTCATGGTCAAAGGTTAAGGAGTGTTAAAATCAAAATAACCCATCCCCAACATTTAGTTGTAGCTGATTGGGTTAAATGATCCAAGCTATAGCTCTAATGGTCGTCATGTGCCAAGTATCCTAGGCTCAGGAAGTGCTCTTGGAAAACATGAAAATGTCACAAGTAGTGGAGATCAACTGGAGCATGATTTGATACTTATGGGGGTTGGGGAAAATTTTCTAACTAGTCATGAGGTAGCATAGGCAATCAAAACAACCAAGGCAGAGTTGTGTCGAAAGTGGTCATGGTCTGAGGAGATAGTTGTGATCTCTAAGGTCATTGGTCGAGTTAGGCTGAGACAAAAGTGATCTCAAGTGTGCCCCATGAGGAGTTTAAGATGACTGCTACTATGAGGGCTAGTTATTATGGGCATGATTTTGGTCATTGTGAATAAGAATGGTGTTTTAGTTCTATCGATGCCAGTTATAAAACTGATGTCGGTGGCCAAAAGAGGCTGACATCAGCAAAAATTGGCCGACGTTAGTGGGCTAGGGCACACTTCTGTCGATGTCGGTGGCCTACCAAATCCAACAAAATTGGATTGGTGGCCCACCAAAAGTCATTTGTGATATTTGACAAAGTGAAAAAGTGAGCTCTGGATTTAATTGAGTGAAAGTGACTTCTAGGTGACTGGTGTAGCAACATGAGGTGTCAGAGTGAGATTAGGTGAGAAAGTGAGTGAGGTGGATAGTGATTGGAGGTTGAATAGGTAGTTGTTGGCTAGCATGAGTTCATGGAGAAGCTGAGGCAAAAGAGATGGTAGAGGGTGGAGGAGGCCCCATGGGAGGACCACCACTAGTGGCACCCATTATACCACCTTGGTGGTGGTGACGAGACAAGGTAGGAGGTTCAATTTGATGTTTTGGTTTGTTTTTGAATTTGTTTTAGTTTTGTGAATTTGATTTGTTTTTAGCTATAGATTAGGGGGAAATGGGAGTTAGGAGGGTGGGTAGGCTAAGTAGGTCATTTTAGGTAGGTTTAGGAGGGTTTTGGGGGGATTTAGGCTAGAAATGGGGAAGCCCTAATTTTTAGGGCTCACCCCATTTGGCCCTAGGGCCAAACCAGTCACCAATGTCAATGAGTTCATTGATGTTGGTTGATCAGTGAATGACATCAGTCACTTACGTATCGATGTCAATCACTAAGTGACTGACATCAGTTAGATAAGTGTTGTCATTGGCATGCTAACCAATGTCAGTGGCTGTTAGGTTGAAAAGATTTTGAAAATTGTCAAGTCAAAGGGCCGAAGCCATGTCAAGGGCTTCTCAGGTGTAGAGATAGGCATATAGGTATAGGTAGATGGTCAAATGGGTAGAGGAATGGGTGAATGGCTGAGCTAACCTTAAGAGGCCCCATGTCAACTGAGTGCTGCCTACATAGCCCCAGTCATTAAGGGCCTCAGGCCAATGTAGTTCTCCCAAAAGGGAAGAAGAGTCATCGTGGTCAGTTGTTAACATGGGTTTCATGTGTGTTGGTTAGATTTAGGTGAGGTAGACACTGATGTTATGAGATTAGCTTCTGATGTTGCTAATGAAGATGTGTTGTGACATCACTAGAGAGGAGTGGACCCATATGACTGCCATGGGATTAGGTGGGTTGCAGCGATACTACCGAGTGGCTAGAGGTGTGAGCCTCATGGTGGCTTTGATTGAGTGGGGGGATCACTCCACCAACACCTTCCATTTGCCCACAAGAGAGCTAATAGTGACTGTGGAGGATGCGTACCAGATTTTGTGGCTATTATTACATGTAGCAAACTTATATGCATGCTCGAGAGAGGTGCATGATATTCAAATGGTTATGCTATTTAGAGAGCACACGGCTGAGGCAAGCTACCACTCAACCAATTTTACATACGAGCCATTGTATGCTATGGATGAGGATGGGCATCAACTAGCCATCCTAATGATGATTGACATCATAGTCTATGCACTGCCTGATGTAGAGGGAGGTAGATTTCTAGTTGCTATGACTGAAGTTTTGACAGAGATGTTGGAGACACAAATGGTGTTTGCCTGGGTGCCTGTCTTTTTGGCATAGTTGTACAAAGAGCTATGGGGTATCAATCAATGATGACAATATAGCTTGTGTGTAGGCCACCTCCTACACTATTGGGCATATGAGCACATTGTGGTCACCTGACCTCTCGGCCTTCTAGTTGTGATTCAAGCTGACTTCAGAGTTGGATTTAGGTGATGGCGTGAGGTCATGGCATAGACTTGAGTGGATGGAGTAGTCAGGGACATCAACTACTATAGAGGGGTACTAGAGGCCTTGATCCCAGCAGACATCATCTCGAGACCATAACTGGTGTGCATGGCCTTTAGAGACTAGGTAGAGCAGTTGGTTAGGGTGCAGAGCTTTAGATGGGTCAGGGGAAGATGAGCTAGCGAGCTCAAGAGGGTGCTAGTGGAGAGAGTGTGGCACCAATATGGGCTGCTACAGAATGTGCCACCCATCTTCCCATAGTACAAGCAAGATGACATAGAGGTGCCACTCCCACTACCAGAGGAGATAGAAGGGCCCAATTTTGAGGAGTTATCAGCAAGTCCTAGGATAGCAGATCTAGGATGTACAGAGGCCTACTTGGCATGGTGGGTAGGGCACTACATAGGGGTGCAAGTAGGACCATAGCCTGATCTATAGGCAGTGAGCAGAGAGAGGGATGCAATGAGATAGGAGAGGGATGTAGCATGAGGATGGGTGACCATTTTGGAGTGCCAGGTCACAAGATTGCAAGGACAGGTGGCAAGTTTGACAGGTTAGGTGGTTGTGTTGGTAGGGCAGATCACCATTTTGTAGGGGTAGTTGGCCGTAGCCTAGGCACAGGTTTTAGTAGGATAGGTTTTTGGAGGGCGGGGCCCTATTTAGCATCTAGCATAGCAGCCAGTTTAGGAGCCAACACAGTCAACGTCATTACAGCTAGCTCAGTCACAGCCACAGGGTTCAATGTAGGGCGTGGTAGTAGGATTGATGGGTCCACTACAGACTATACCTATGTCTAGGTACAATACTATGTGAGACTAGATCATGTATTATGAGGGGGCCATTAGGGGGTTCCCTCAGATACAGTGATACTTGGAGATGAGAGCTAAGCAAAGCCGACTGAGATCTATGTCACGTGCGACTACTTTGGGTACTCGTAGATGGTGTAGATCAGAGGGTGGAGATGATACAGCATCTTGACGACCACTGCCACCACCACCATAGCCACAACCTTGAGGCCATATTTTTTCCATTATGTACATACCGGCCTATGAGCTGTTGATGTGAGATGTACTTAGTTTTTGAGAGAGAGACAGATGTATTTTTGTAAAACATTGATGTATAGATATGTATGATGAGATTTTGAATGGATTACTGATGTGCTATGGATATGTCATGTTATGGATGTTAATGTTTTTTCATATGTTGTAATGATATATGCTTAATGTGATGATGTTTATGATGATGTTAATGATTATGATGCAAATTATTATGTTATGATGTTGTTTGATGATGTTTGATGATGTATGCGGTAACATTGGTTTGTATTTTGGTTGTTTATTTCCATGTGTATTGTTTTTCATAGAAACTAATGTGATTGGTTTATGCTAATGTGAATGGTTGTAGAAATATGTGATTGGTTGTTGTGTGATTGGCATGTGATGAAGGAATGGCTGAGCTAACCCCATAAGACCCCATGTCAATTGAGTGCTGCCTACATAGCCCCTATTTTGAGGGCCTTAGGCCAATGTAGTTCTCCTGAAAGGGAGGAAGGGTCAAAGTGGTCGGTTTGGTCATGATAATGGTTTATCACTTCCCATATGTTTGAGGGTACATGCTTGAAATGATGAGGGTAAGATAATGTTACAACCTTTTCCATATTGGGTGATGGTGTATTCTGTAACATTGGTTGTGGTTTTTCATCCCTAGCAATTTTCCATATTGGTGATGGTGTATGCTAAAAATGAAATGAGTCAATTTATGCTTCAGCAAGTAATGGTTTATGCTTGACATAAATTGTGTGGTTGATATTTTCCATGTGTATTGGTTTCCATAGAAACTAGTGTGAATAGGCTATGAGAACGTTAGTGTTCTGAAAAGATTTGGTTGGTTTGGTTTGGTTGGCAAATGATTTGGTTGAATGTGACAAAGGTATGGAGGAAGTGAAAGGCATTTGTCCTGTTCATTGACAAGGACCATAATGATAGCATAGGTAGGGGGTTTTAAGAAACAAAATCCCCATTCATGCATTACGTCATTGACCATTGGTTGTGTTAGAGAAGTAATCAAATCACTTTGACATTAAAATGAGCTCAAAATCCCTTGAGTAGGTGATGTGATATGTTAGGATAGGGTAACCCTTTTTTAGTAGGGATAACTTTGCCCCTTTTTATAGGAGACCCTGAGAACGACTATAAGTCAAGTCCATGGCACTTTTTTTTTTGGTAGACTGATCAATGCGAGAAGTCTACGTAGGGATGTCATTTTGTTTTGTGGTCATTTGTGAAGCTGATCAATGTAGGAAGCTTTTGAGAGAGTATTGTTTGTAGCAATGATTTCTAGGCATAGCCATCCTTTGAGGGAGTGGTCTATATTTTTGCTTTATATATTTTTGAGGGCTTTGAATAGTTGTCCTTCGAGGGAGCAATCTATTAGCTACAGCAATGATGATGCAACTATCCTTCAAGGGAGCAGTCTGCATTTATAGTTTATGACCTTTTGATATTTTGACATCCCAATTTTTTTTTATATAACTTTTAGTCATGGACAAGACTATAAAAGTTTAAGGGCTCCCTTTTATTGGGACAAAGCATTCATACTTTATAAAAGGGTTACATAGGTTTGTGTAAGGGAACAGGGTTGAAAGGAATGAGGATTAAAATGATAGGGGTTGCTCAAGGGATGAGCTCAAGTTAAATATCAAGTGAATGAGTACTTGATTAATAGTAGAATGGTCATAGATGCAAGGCATTAAGAGGCTCAAGTTCTAGTTGCCTTTAAGAGAAGACAGACGATAAGTCCCTGATCCATACTTGTGCATTATGATGTAAGGTTTGAGCCAATTAGGAGCAAACTTGCCTCATTTACTTCTTTCCATGTTGGTCACATGTTGGTTTTCTTTGAGGATGAGGTCTCCAATTTTGAAATCTCATTCTCTTAGATTTTTGTCATAGGCACATTTGATATGATTTTGATAGACATGGAGATGGTTGAGGGTAGTAAGATGACGTTCATCAAGTAATTCAAGTTGAGCTAATCGATCTCAATGAAATTCATCGTTAGAAAGTATGTCATGTAAAGAGATGCATAAAAAAGGTATCTGTACTTCAAGAGGTAGGACAGCCTCTATTCTATACACTAAAGAGAAAGGTGTAGCACCCGTAGGGGTTCAGATGCTAGTGTGGTAGGCCCACAAAGCAAAGGGAATGTGAATGTGCCAATCCTTTCCAGTGTCATTGACTACCTTCATTATAATTTTGGTTAAGATTTAGTTGGAAGCCTTGGCCTACCCATTAGCTTGTGGTTAGTAAGGTGAGGAGAAGCTGAGCTTGATGCCAAATGAGTCACAGAGTTTTTGGATAGTTTTATTTTTGAATGATTTGCCATTATCGGTGATGATTTTGTGAGGTACACTATCATGATAGATGATGTGGGTGTTGATAAAGTTGACAATTTTGTCTACTTTAGTGGAGATCAGAGGAATAGCCTCCACCCACTTAGTGAAATACTTAGTTGCGGTGATAATGGACTGATGTCAAAGAGATGAATGAGGGTTAATCTCACCGATTAGATCTAAGCCCCATTGTGAAAACGGCCAAAAATCTTGAGCAACTTGTAGAGCGTGGCTAGGGATGTGAAGCAAGTTAGCATGTTGCTGGCATTTGACACAATGCCAAACATAGTTGTTGCAGTCTTGGTGAAGAGTGGGCCAATAATAGCCTAGGTGAAGGATGATCTTGGCAACTGAGTTACCACTAAAGTGTCTGCCACAAATCCCATCGTGGACTTGTTTAATGGCATGAGATGCTTCAATGGAGGTTAGACATCAAAGAAGGAGGCCGTCGAAACCTTTTTTATAGAGAAGACCCCCTAGCATGGTATATCGAGTAGTACTCTTGATGAATACTTGTCATGCATTGCTATAGAGATCAGGAGGGATGACAGAATGAGTTAAGTAGTCCATGAGTTATTTATACCAAACATCTTATGGACTAGAGTCAATGGTGTTGACAAGGTTGATGTTAGTGGAAACATATGAAGGCAATGGCACACTATGCATCATGACATAAATTCTTGATGAAGATGGAATATGGGAGGTGAGAGAAGCCATGGTATCAGTAAACTTATTCATAGATTGAGGAATAGTTTACAAGAGGTAATGGTCAAAAGATTCTAGCAAGGTGTCAACACGGTGTTTGTACCTTTGCAAAATTTCATTTTTATAAAGATATGAACCATTGATTTGATTGACGACTAGTTGTGAATCACTGAAGATGTTGATTGTCTTGATGCCTAAGGAAAGGGTGGTTTGAAGTCCCAAAATTAAGGCTTCATATTCATCCATGTTGTTGGTACATTCAAAGTCAAGTTTGAAAGATAGGGGCATGGGCTCACCCTCATGCAGGATGAGAATGACCCCCGCACCCCCACCAAGTTGACATTTGGATCCGTTGAAGAACATTGTCATTTGATAGAAAATGTCATCAATAGAAAGTGTGGGGAATTCACAGTGAGAAGGTTGGTTGTCAGGTAGAGGGGCATCTGCTAGTTGGTCAGTGATCATTTGCCCCTTTATGGATTTTTGTTAGATAAATTCCAAGTCTAACTCAGCAAGAAGCATGAGCCAATGACCCATATGTTGGTTTTGGTATCATTTGGAATGCATGTATTTGAGGGTGCCAGTATGAGTGATGACATAGGTTTTGTGATTGAGAAGATAATGATGGAGTTTGGTAGTGGCGAATACTAACATCAAATAGAGTTTTTCGGTATGAGTATACTGAGTTTCATAATCAACGAGTGTTCAGCTTATATAGTAAATTGCTTGCTCATGGTGTTGTTCATCTCGGTGCACGATCATGGCACCTAACGAATGATTTGTTGTTGAGATGTAGAGGTAGAAGGGTTGGTCATCTTTAGGTGGAATAAGGACTAGTGGAGAGACAAGATAGCGTTTAAGGGCTTCAAAAGCCTCTTGGTAATCTTTATCCCAATTAAAGGAGACGTCCTTCTTGAGGAGGTGATGAAAGGGTTGACATTAGTCAGAAAGCTATGAGATGAAGTGACGAATAGATTGAAGCTTCCCTTGTAAGCTGCAAATTTGCCTTAGATTGGTAGGTGGCAGCATCTTGAGTATAGCCCAAATTTTAGCAGAATCTATCTCAATGCCATGGAGAGAAATGATGAAACCCAGGAGCTTCCTTGAGAGAACCCCAAAGACGCATTTCTTGGGGTTAAGGTGAACATTATATTGAAGAAGGCGAGTGAAGATTATCTTAAGGATGGTTAAATGGTCATGACAAAGCTTATATTTTCCTAGTAGGTCATCCACATAGTCCTCCATGATTTTGTGGAGGAGATCATGGAATATGTAAGTCATGGCACGTTGATATGTGGCGCCTACATTTTTTAGGCCAAAAGTCATGACCCTATAGCAAAAATTCCCCCACAGAGTGATGAAGGTAGTCTTGTGTTGATCTTTTGGTGCAATCAGGATTTGGTTATATCCTAAAAACCCATCCATGAGTGATAGTATCTCATGACCAGTCGTAAGATCAACAAGTTGGTCGATGTTGGGTAGAGGAAAATCATCTTTTAGACAAGCCAAGTTAAGGTCACGATAGTCAGTACAGATTCAGATCCCCCCAATTGCTTTGGTGATAGGGATGATATTAGACACCCATTGTGAATAATCAATAGGTTGGATGAAGGAGACGGAGAGAAGATGTTGAAGCTCCTGTTTGATAAGGAGTGTAACTCAAGGATGCATTTTGCGAAGCTTTTGCTTGACAGGCTTAGCCTCTAGGTTTGTGACAATGTTATGAATGACAATATTAGGGTTGATGCTAGGCATGTCACTATAGGTCCAAGTGAAGGCTCTACTATGGTTTGAAAGTTATTCGATGTAGTCAATTTATTCTTGGGCATGTAAAGACTGACCAATCTCTAAGATGTGAGGAACATCGAAAGATGGGAGGTTAATGTCAATGGTTGATTCATTTAACATAACCTACATTTCAAAAGGAAGGAAGCATTGAATGAAAGAGTCATCGGCACCCATGTAGGTGAGAATGGAATCATCATCTATGTAGTGGATAGTGTTGATGGTTGCAGATTCATCATCTATCATGTTGGGATAAATGAGAGGGAGAGACTTGGATACCCCACCTAGTCAATAGGTTAGGGGTTCCAAGCGAATGGTGTTTATGAAAAAAAAATAGGAGGGATGGAAACCACCGACTCCATAGGTGAAGATGGGGGAATAGGTGAGTTTGGAGGTGATTAGTCTATGATAGGTTTGGGGTAAGGGTTTTTATAAGCTTCAGTAGGTTCTTCAAAACCTAGGCCATGTCACTTCTTGGCATTCTTTATGGCCTCGTCATTTGGTGGTTCAATGGGCTAGTGGGAGCCTTGTTCATAGCACCCAAAGCCAAAGCCTTTCCATGCACACCTATAAAGATAAGTATGAGCAAAGTCTAGATTTCTAAGAAAAGAGAAATCAGATGTGAATAATTGAGGTGATGAAAGAGGATTCCCATCAGTGGGAGCTCAATCTAGCCCTCCATAGATGAGATTTGTTTGAAGATTGGGAGGACCATAAGGGATGACCATTCTGATACAATGGTCATAGCTAGGACTGTAATGAAGTTGTCCATACTCTTGAGGAGTCTAGAACATGTCCAAGGTGAGTAAATGATACTCCCCAAGTGAAAGATGTTGGAAGATATGTTCCATAGGGTCTTTTGTTGTCACTTGAGGAGGTGGTGTAGGTGTGACCCCCGTTTGTGTACTTGTTGAAGCTTCTGCAGGTGGAGGTGGTTTTTGGGTCAGTGTCTTGAAAGGAATGAGAACATTGTTGGGTTAATAAGTCATGTTGCATGTCTTGAAAGGGGAGGGGTCTACGGGAATGACATGGACTTGACCATCATGTTCAAATTTGACACAACAGTGTAATGTAGAAGGGACATTGGCCATGGCATGGATCCAAGGTCATCCTAATAACATATTGTATTGGAACTCTCCCTCAATGATGTATAAGAGCTCTAGGACTATTCATGGGCCAACACAAATATGTAAGATGATGGTGCCAATGGTAGTGGCAGTGGTGTTGTTAAAAGATCAAAGAATTGCATCGGTTTTTGATACGCAATTCTTTAGGAGGGCTATTTGGTCATAGGCATGGGTGGAAATGATATTTATGCTAGCACCCCCATTAATCATAACCTGCTTAATGCGAGTTCGATCAACATAGGCTATGATGAAAAGGGTAGCATCCTGATCTTCCGAGTTGGAGGTAGGAATTTCAAAATCGTTAAAGGTAATGGAGGTGATGGGAGATAATGATTGGACTAAGGCAGCTAGTGGTTGGGGGTCCTTGGATTGGACCTCTACTACCTGTAAGGCTTTGATTAAGCTTGATGATGTTGGAGAGAGATTTGAATGAGGTCATATAAGGTCATCTTCATGGGCATTTGGTGAAGTTGTTTCACCATAGAATCACATATTGCCTCTGAAGAAGTGGGTTGGGATGTACCCAAGATAGAAATTTTGGGTTTGGGTGGTTGAGGTGGTTTAACAAATGGGTAGGTCCAAGGAATAGCAGCTTTTTCTTTTGCTTTATCCTTTTGTGACCTAGTGGCCACATTGATGGTGTTAATTTCAAATAGAGGGGGCAAGGGAGGTGAAGGGACCATAGTCTATTGATGAGATTCTAATAAAGGTGAAGAGGTTTGAGAGACATGAGATGGTGTCGAAGGTTTGTCGATAGTATCCTCAAGAAGAAGGGTGTCCTTTTCCATGTATTGGTGAATGACAACCTTGAGGGCACAACAATTCTCAGTATCATGTCCTGGTGTGTGATGACATAGGCAAATTTTAGTGTCATCAAACCAAGATAGTTTCGATCTGAGAGGTTGAAATGGTTTAATAGGTGGAAGAGTGATGCTAGAAGTTTGCAAAAGTCAGTGTAGTATCAAAGCATATGAACCCACTAAGGGGTCCGTGCTTGTTGATGCACTAGGTGTTGATGACTTTTGTTTCGGATTTGTTGAAGGAGATTTCCATACCACCTTTTGGGTTGGTGGTGCGGCCACTCGTGTAGACGACACTTTCTTTGTGAGGGGTGCTGAATTTTTTAGAGGAAGTAGGTTTTTGGTGGGTAAAGGGAGTAATAGAGGTAACTTGTTTTGGTTAGGGGTTGGAGTAGGGAGGACTCCTATTATGGTAGAAGGATGAGGGCCCAAAATGGAGGGCAATGATGACGGTGGAGGAGGAGTTCACCACCATGGTTTAGAAGCCTTCTTTAGTTTGGTTTGAGGACTACTATTGTGTGAGGCAAGGTTTAGGTCTACCTTCACTTGTGGGTGAGTGAGGTTAGGTATGGGGCAAACTCTGAGGGATTTAATCAGTTTTGATATGTTAAATGTTTGTGAGGGTTTAGGTTCAAATGTGGATGGTTGAGTTTTAGAAATAGAAGCCTCGTCCTTGTTGGAGACTTTTGGAGATTTTGTCACAGGAGGGTCAACAGTATGAGATGAGATGGGACATGCAAGGTGAGGAGCTTTGAGTCACTCCCATAATGCCTCATGTTCTAATTTCCTTGAATGGAGAAGTCCTAGTTTCTCTACTAATCGAGAGAATGGTTTGGAAGATGTTGGATGAGGTTTTGGTTCTTCAAAAGATGTGGGTGGTTGTGAGACCAAAAATGTGTTAGATGCAGTGATCTCTGACCCAAGGCATGAGAGAGCCATAACTAGATCATCTTCGGTCAAAGTAGGTGAAGAGATAGGTTCTTCTCTTGGTGGAGAAGGAATTGGAGAATGTGACTCCTCAAGAGGATAAAGGGTAGGGATGATTGTGCCTTCTACTTGTGGTTGAGGAGCAGGAAAGGTAAGGTCCTCCATTGGTAGTAAGAAGGATGAAGGTGGGGCTAGTGGTGTTGGTATGGTCAAAGCATCCTCTAATATAAGAGAGGTCGATGGAGAACTAATAGGAGTAGAAGGTTCATCCATCTATGGAAGAGAAGTGGGAGAAGAAGGATCTTCTTCCTATGATGGACCAATGGGTTGACTAACCTCTTCAGAATGTGAGAGAGGTTGGTTAGGCATGAAAGGAGAGACTATGTTGACTGTGCATATATTATGCTCTTGGGAGTCATTGGCCATGGTCTGCACATTGTTTTGGCTAGGGGGATGGTTAGGAAAAGGTTGTCTAAATATGTCTATGTTTTGGTTAGGTGGCATGTTTGGGTTATCCAAGACAAGATCACCTTTATCTAAAATGTCCTAAATGATATTCTTGAGGGTCTTACAATTATCTATGTCATGGCCTTTGACACGGTGATAATTGTAGAAGTCATTCTCCCTGTACCATGCAGGGATAGCATGCAAAGGATTAAATTGAGGTGGTGGTTGAATTTGGGGGAGATTGAAGACTCCCTATTTGACAAGTTTATCCAACACAGATGCATATAATTCTCCTAGTGGAGTATATTGACGCTGTATGTATTGTTGTTGGAATTGTCATGTAATACTTTGAGATGTGGAAGGTTCAAATTGGTTGGTTGTTGTTGAAGATGATGGTCTAACGACTACAGCATTTGCTGATCCCTTAGATTTGGAATTGGAAGAAGAAGATTTAGAGGAAGGGTCATTTGACTTTGTGTTGGGGTTTTTACTTCACAATTTGACTTTATTTTCTTCGATAGCATGGAGTTCAAGCTTCCTAGCCATCGTGAAAGCTTCGTCAAATGTGCAGAATGTTTGGACCCACAAAGTAGAGGAAATATGTTTGGCACACACTTGTGAAAAGAGCTCAACGAGCTCGAGTTGAGGTAAAGAAAAGGAGAGTTGGTTGATTAAGCCTCTCCAATGGGAAATAAAATCGGCTATTGATTTGTCATCAAATTGTTTGATAGAGTAAAGGTCTGTGATGGAGACCTTTTTGGTGATGTTGATCGAAAAGTGATCAAGGAAAAGTTGAGCTAGCTGGGTGAATGTAAAAAGAGAGTGACTGGTAATAGAACTATACAAATTAAGGGTAGCAACAGAAAGCAACATGGGAAATGTGCATAGCAATAATGCGTCATCATGTGCTATAAGGTAATAAGCATGTCTGAATGCCTGTAGATGTTGTTGTGGGTCTTCTTTACTCTAGAAATGAGTAAACTTGGGAAGTTCCCACTAACTAGGATATGGTCAGATTGGTACTGAAGGATGAATGGGTTCATTACAAATTTGTTCATATGAGAGAACATTTCTTGAACCCAAAATGGATGTCTCAAGATTAGACATCTTATCCATCAACATCTTGATTAGATCAGTTAATGGATTTGCAGGTGGGGCACCCCTAGGTTATAAGGTGCTTGGAAGGTGCTAAGAGGGGCGTATGACGTAGTTGGTTGCACTTGTATAGGTGCAACATATTGGTAACTAGTCATAGGGACTGATGTCAAAGCCAAGGGTGGTTGTGTCATGAAGCTAGGAGGCATAACTTGGCTTGATGTTACCAGAGGTGGTTGGATGGTGGCAACACTAGCCAAAGGACAAGTAGCCAC
The DNA here is from genome assembly GCA_037957365.1 of Torreya grandis. Lineage (NCBI taxonomy): Eukaryota > Viridiplantae > Streptophyta > Pinopsida > Cupressales > Taxaceae > Torreya > Torreya grandis. Next base: position 1,982,685 of record JARHVA010002854.1, read on the forward strand.
CCTAGTGTTGATAGGTGCAAGAGTAGGTGGGATGGAGACAACTAGGTTTTAGAATGGTGTAGAACTTTGTTGAATAGTTTGCGGTTGATGGGGTAGCAAAACCCCAATGGATGTAGGTCCAAAAATAGAAGGAGAGGACACACTTTGAAGATTGGTCATGGTCGGGTTGTTGGCTGAGGCAATGGCTTGGGTGTTTATGGGTTGAATTATGGAGGCAGTTGATACAACTGCCGTCTCAACTAAGATGGTTGGCATCCCATAAATTGGGTTGCCTAAAGAGTCTCACGTTTGACTTCTTGCGAGATAGTGTTGTAGGGCCTTAACATTGAGGTCAAGGAACCTTTCAAAGTCTTGGTCCCCTTTGGGAACAATAGGGGGTTGAGTTGGGGTTGGTTGGGTAGGAGTTCATTCAGTCTCTGAATGATACTCCATTAGAGGACTTGTTATGAAGGGCAAAGGTAGGAGTGGTTGTTGCCTGGCATGGTCAACAAGAGTTCTAGTTTGACTGCATGTCAAAACCATCCAAGGCAAGATAATACGTCCTTACTAGCTCAAAAAAATAGATAAAAGCCAAAAATAAGATGAAGACAAGTAGACCCTAAATGTTAAATCCCTAAGAATAGATTTTTAGAGTCGTGTTGGCTTATACCTTAGAAGATTATGTTTGGAAGTTGGCTTTTAGAACGGGTCCTAGAAGAAGCAGTCTAAGGTTGGTTTTAGGTTAGTTTTGGTGCTCAAGATCTATATTAGGTTTTGTATGTGGCCTAGTGATAGGAGCTAACTCCCCTCACTTCACGAGCCTAGAGATAAGTTAGGTCGCTTAGCTAGTATATACTTCCCCTAGAGTTTATACTCTACCAGAGAATAAAGTGGGTTCTCCCATTGGTAGTGAAGTCCAAGTAGGATTACCAGAAAGGGTAAGGTATCCACTAGGTGATGAAACCCTAGTTGGACCTTGTCTCAGGTATTTTTAGATGTTTGATTTGTGATAGTGGTCTGGATGTGTAACATAAGTGCATTATGATTTATTCATAATGCAATTTTAATTATTAGATGAGCTACAAATGCATTCAGGCAGGAATGAGATGCAATATGTTTTTAACCCAAATTAAAATGTGTGTTTAGATGTAGACAAGTGGAGAAGAGGTTGAAGAGTATGAATTTCACTACTCTAAGATGCAGGAAAGAAAGAAAAAGAAGGATTCTTTTTAACTTGCTAATGGTGTCTTTTTGAAAGAGATAGAGGAAAAGGATGCAAGAAGAGATCTAATGCACCTATATGAAAATTTTTCTTTTAGAATAAAAATTATGAACCCAAGGAAAACTCTAGGGTCCCACTGGGCATGCCAGAATGTTTCTAACTATTTTTCGCTTTTTCACATTCAAAAGATGAAAGAAACTATGATAATGGTTAGGGGTTAGATGATACCCAGATGAGGTTTACACACCATATCCAGATGACTAAAGGAGTTCCTCTTTGGCTTTGGAGGATGACACCTATAGATAAGAAAGACTTAAACAAGGAAAATGTTAGATAGATAGATGGTGGACTGCTAAGCAAAGCTCAGTCCCAGAAGTGTAAAGACTTCCTGGAGGGATGACAGTCCACTAGTTGATAAAAGAATGTTGCTAGAAAGAGAAATTGTGAAAGAATGAACAAAATAAATAAATATAATGCATACCTATATTCTACAATCTATCTTCCATAGTCATCGATGTCGGTAGTTCTGTCAGCATCGGTTGGTCAAGGTTGTCGGCGTCAATTAGGCCACTAACGTCAGTAGGGCAATGGGCCTGGAGACCAATGTCAATGGGGGTAATGGGCTTTGGATGAGTTTCAGGTCTGTTTGTGATCACTAGAATGATATGGGATGTCTGTGGGAGTTTAATGTCTTGTGCAAGATTTGTAGGGCAGAGAGTATGGCCTGAAAAGGGGACCAGATAGAAGATAGGGGTGAAAAGGAGATAAAGATGAGGGAAGGCTTTTCAACCTTTTCAAGAAGAACAGATTGGGTTGTGTCAATAGTGCTTAGAAATGGACAATGGACTAATTACTAATGTATCCTAAGAGTACTAAAATAAAAACCAGTAGAAATACTTAGCTCTTGGTGGAGAAGCAGAAGTGCAGAAGACCTATTTTCGTTATAGCTGATATGGGAGATTTTGTGCAACCTTCAATTCGGTGTGGAGTGACTGATGCAAAGTTTCTAAGCTTGGAGAGTGTTGTTGGGATGATGATGCTTGCAAGGAGTCAAGGAGCAAGAGAACTTGGAACCTGGAGCAAGAGAATTCACATTCGCTGGGGGGCTGCAATAGAGGTCAGATTTTAGTTTTACAGCAACCGACGTCGATGATACCGCGAGCGTTGGCCAACTACTGACCAACATCGGTGGCTAAAGAATGGGAAAAAAGGCTATTTTTAGCCTTTTGCTTGTTCTTCCAACTACCAGGGCTAATTGTCATTGGAAAATGGTCCAAAGGCAGATTAAATAAGCACGAGAGGTTAGTGGGAGGGTTGAAATGGGGTTTAAGTAATTAAGATTTGCCATGGGGTGATGGAGGTATCCAAGGAGAGGTATCCAAGGTGGGGTGAGGTGTCATGGGTGATGTGTCAAGGGTGGTGTTATTAATTTAAAATAGTTAATTTATTTTAAATTAATAAGTGTGTGGGTTAGGAATGTTTGGAAGTGGACCAAGGGGACCAAGGGGGAGTCGACCAAGGAGTAGACACAATTTTGGTGTCTACAGAGGTAATGAAATCCTCCTCATAATCCAAGATTTAAAGAAATAAAAACTAAGTAAAAGATATTTATGTTATTTATAGATCACCAAAGCCATATAGGTCTTGGGGAGATCCTTCACAACATATTTTTTACACCTTTGGACTAAGGCAATTTATAATAAAGAAGGTGCTTTTGATCCCACAAGTTCCCTATAGGGGATGGGGGAAGAGCATACATGCACACCTTCCTTTTTTTCTCAAACAAAAGATAACTAAGAAAACAATGATAAAAAAATTTCAAAATATTTTAACTGAGTTCAATTTTAAATCACTAAATGAAAGGTTTGCTAGTGTTCTTTATCCCCTTGGCTTTAAGTTGCAAAACTTTGTAAAGAAACAAACACAAAACTATATAAAGAAGCATCTAAGTTTTTCCTTAAACACAAAATGAAATAAATAAATTATTTTTAAGGACTCAAAAATAGGTTAAAAATATTTAATTAAACTTGATTTGATAACTTTTCAAGTAGGTCCTACAAGAAAATTATTAGAGTGTAGTTTAGCTTTGAAGCTCTTTTGTGAATAAGATAAGTAACTTTGAAAATCATGCTCTTGGGTTTGAATGGCCTATCAACCTAAAGGAAAAAATAAAAAAGATAAACATTTTAGATTAGGCAATGGTTATCAAAAATAAAACTAAACCTATGAAACATGCAAACAACAAGTTAGAAGGTTAAAACAAATAAAACTAAACATGTAAAACATAAATCCCCATAGTTATAATTTTAATCATAAATTTTATAATATATATCATTTTTTTACTAAATTATTTGAGGTTTTTTATAGGTTCAAGGTGCACCTCTCTAAAAAAAATTAGGACAAAATATTGAATAACAAAATATTTATTAGCTTTGTACTAGCTATTTTTACTAAAAAAATAGAAAATAAAAAGTGACAGTCACTAAAAGGGTCATAACTTCTAAACTAAAAATATAATTTTAATAAAATTTTTATACAATTAATATTAAACCCATAATAATAATAAAATAATAAATGGATTAAAAATAAGAGTTATTTTAACATCCATTTTTTTTTCAAATATGTGGGGTGCATAATCATGCCCCACCAGACGTGCCATTTGTGATCAAAGAATTTGAAAAAGAGAGGAGGTTAGATAAATTTTTAGTCAATAAAAATATGAAATAAACACACTAACATCTCTAGTCCTATATCTTATGAGGAGCTTAATGAACAAACAATAATTGAAAACCCAACTAAAATTCAAAGAACAACAATATTTACGTTCCTTGAGAACTCTAAATGATTTCTTCGTTGGCATGCTTAGATTATTCTTAGAAGGTCTTCATCAATGAGGTTTGGCTATCTCCATCTCATTTTTTCACATGATTTTCCTTGATTGGCTTTATTTTGGCATTATAACACTATTCATTTGCTTTATGGATCAACTCTAGCATTATAACTCTATTATGTTTCAATATCTCTAAATGAAGAGCTCTAGACTTTCTTTTATAAGCTTCAAAATCACTTAGAATGGGTTAAATTAGAACCTTGGTTGAGTTTATTAATTGAATTTGAGTTTTAAAGGTTTTTTTGGCATATTTCTAGGATATTCCTTTTATATTTTCCTAAAGTGACAACTCACAAAAGGTAATGATTAGCTTTTAAGATGTTTTTAATATTTAAATTTTCCTTTTTAATAATTGATTTAATTTATCATGGATGAATTAAATTGATTTTGATTAGTATTTGGTTCTAATTAACCCTTTTTATACTTTTTGATATTTTTGAATGATTTCAAATTAAAAGATGGTGCATTTATTCAATTTAATTGATTAGTAAGCTAAATTGATTTATTGCATGGTTATAAAGCCAAATTTGAGACATTTAGAAATTTTAAGTCTAAATGGTCAATGGTTTGTTATAATTGGTCTAAATTTAGATAAGAAGCTATTGGTCTCCAAATTTATATATCTACACAAATCAGACTATTTTTAAAACTATTCTAGCCATGTTTATATTTAAAAAGGTCAAAAAATAAGGAGCTCAAGAAGAAAATGAAAGGTGAGCTTGGTCTATCGAAAAATACATCTATTTATATTAATTTTACAAATCCTTTGATAAACTAGTATTTGTTTGGTTAGCAGAGCACAACCAACATGCAAATATGGTGAAATATTATGAGGTAACTTTAGCTATGCAATGGATGGAAATAAGGTCACCATATATATGCATATACTGAGAATATCACTTGACAAAACTTTTAAATTCAAGGTATTTCATGAATATAAAATAAGATTTATTAAACAATCTAGATGAATACAAATATAAACCTCAATATTCTCAGCTCGTGTAAAGAAGAAAACTACCTAAAAATCAAAAAATTACATAAAAATAAAAGGAAAATATCTTTGATCTCCTACCTAACTAATATAATCTATCAGTTGATAAATTATCTAGCCCTTATTAAAATGAATATCTAGTCCTTTATAGGCAAGTTAATACCCTCAAATCATTAAATTTCCTACTAATTGTTGGTTTTAATAATTCAATGGGATTGATAAATTTGAATTTTGAATTTTTAAATATCTTTCTCAATCCTAAGAAAATCAACAACTAGGCCACGCTCGTTCAATATTGAATTTTATTTTGTGAAGTTTAATTTCAATGAAATATTAGTATTATTATTTATTTTGTATTATTATTCACCTAACCCCAATGTGCATGCCATGTCTAAGTTGAATGCCACCACTTATATAGTGTTGAATTTCATATTTCATGATCAGCTTGCCATTAATAATCTATGTCCATGATTTAGTATTATAGGTGATATTAGAAACATAATAAATTTATATGCTAGATGGTTTGATGTCCTAATACTATCATCACTTTTATGCTTTTGATCTATTTTTAATGACCCTACCAACTAGTTTTGCAATTTATATTCATTGTGATATTTTGTTGTCACTTAGAAATATTTCACTAGTTGAGGGACTTATGGTAAGATCTTGTCATCAGTATAATTCTACATGGTCATCTCTCACTTTTCATTATTCATCTGATGGTTGAATTTTTTTTACCATTATCTTGGCTAGGATACCCTAATATCCTAACATGTGGCCACATCCTAGACATATGGTAGTCTAGTTTTTATTGTCTATGTACCAATGACCCTGAGGGCTAAAGGAAATAGGATTATTCCATGTGGAATCATCCCAAGAACTTAGAGGGTACTTGATTTATCCCTATGTTCATAATGTATTTACTTCTTTATATCCTTGATAAATTTAACACATGGCCTCATCCCAAGGCATCATTCAATCTCCTTTATATTATTTTGTTATGATTGATATAAGATCATGGAGAAATGGGATATTACCCCATGACTCCATTACATTCATCTAGAGATTATAACACCTATTTATCACATACTATCTATATTGGAGACCCAAATAGATAATATTATGCCACTTATTCACATCCCAAGCATATAAGAGCTCAACCATACATTGGAAGTGCGCAGACTATCAGAGGGCCATGATAAAGTGAGTTTACACCATATGGCATTATCTCATGTACTCAAAGGATCTTTGGTTTAGGATCCCTTTTAAAAATATAAATAAAATAAGTCCTAAAAGTGCAAGGAAGTGAATGAGTGACAAGTGGCAACACCTTACTCATATTGGCTTCACATCAAAGGAAATGATAATTATCCTGTGGTAAAAAAATTAGTCATTAGAATTTGAAGATGAAATTTGCTCAAAAATGACTAAATAATAAACTAAAAGGGAAAATTTAGTAAAATTAAACAAATAATGTGAGGCATTTTTTTGAATTTAAAGCTAATTAGTCCATTTAACTAAAATGACAAAGTCATAAAACTAAAGTGATGCAACCCCTTAGTCCATTCAACTCAAATTAAAATGATATCAGAATAAATAGATTACGTAAAAATATTAAAATTCTACAATAGTCAAATAATTTATATAAATATGAGATGAAATGGAATAAAAAATGGAAATTTTAGTGTAGTTTAGAACATGACTTGAAATAGACCAAGACTTATCAAACTTAGGCATATTCAAAAAATTGTATCAATGATGTCCCATTTCCAAAACCTTCTACACTAAGTGTATGTAATAGACATTTAAAATTTAGACTTATATAAATGAGTGAATAAAATATAACATCATTACCACAAATTTTTAAGGACCCTTTTTCAACTATATCAATGAATAAAATAGGCCCAAGGTAAAGAATTTATTGAATTACAAGTCTAAACTCCAAAATAAAAAGAGGTTTCATGATTTTAGTGATGAAATTAGGGTGTGTTGTGTAATAAATAATAATACTTCCACATGGTTCTTTGATGTCAAGATTCCCTTATTAACCAATAGCCTTGCTAAGTCAAGAGCATCTTTACATTCTTCATGAACACTTTAAAGGTTATATTTATCCATAACCTCTCAACCATGTTGAGATACGTGTCACATAAATGTCTTGATAATCACTCATATTTTTCACATGTATTACATAAAATATGCTACTTACTAACATTCAAATTTGTAATATGATGGAACTATCTAGTCTCATTTTACACATGCTTTGCTTTGCATTTTTATTATACTACATGATATGATAGAATTATTTGCTTATTATATGTGCAACCCTTGACATTGTATGCTAAATTTGTTGATTATATGAAATCATTATATCTTTGTGTGGACTTTGGCCTTTTGTGTTATGTTAAATTTTACATGTCCCTTGTATGTGTTCTCTTATGCCTTATGTGTGACATATTATGAAAATTACATTACAATGTATGACATTACTCATGTGCTTATTGCTTTCTACTATGGTGTCATGATTCCTATCATTCATTATATATATATATATATGAATCATCACATTATATAAATATATATATATATAATTTTATGATTCATATATATATATATAATGTGATGATTCATATCATGATTCACTTATATAATATGTCTTTACTCTAGTTCCATGACGTATATCATGTATATAATTATTTTATGTTTCAATTATATATCTTTCTAACACATGCTTCATATTCAAAATTAAATGCTACATTTAATACTATAGATGTAATCAATTTCAAATATTAAAATTGGTATATTTTTACATATTATTTATTATGAGATAATTGACTCTACAGTCTACATCTCTCATCTCAAAAGTGGGTTGTCATATTAGGTCTTGTTTGAAATAGTCAAGTCTTAAGATCAAAAAAATAGATTTATGGAAATATATAGTTTTCAAGAGGATATATAATTCAAAATTTTCATATTGTGATCGAAGGTTTAATTCATGTGAACTCATCACTAAAATTTCAAATTATAAGTTTCAAATAATTTAAAATTTGAAAAAAAAATCAAAAGTGAGAATATTCAAAAGTATAAAGTTTAATTGACAATTTTAAAATAGAATTTCAATTCAGTATATATATAATGGGCCATGATATTCATTCATGTTCATGTTTATACAATGGAATTTTCTAAATTATCAAGTTTAAATATAATATAAATCTATCTATAGTGGTTTGATTCATCTTAGTTACAAGTGGGCCATGTTAGAGTCTAGAGACACACAACATCTATGTGTAAACTTTTTCAATATGTAATAGGCCATAGTTTTTGGTTCCACTATTTAAATATTTTACATAGTACTATATATAATCAAATCAAAGTTGGGGCATACAATCCTTCCAACTCAAGAGCATTCAATTGAATTCAAATTGAGACTTGATCTCTCTCAATTTGCCATAGTTCATAACTTCTCCAAAAGTCCCAACAAGGAGGGCATACAGTTCACCTTCTCCAAATTTTCAAGGAAATTTTCTATCCTTAATGTCTTTTCAAAATACAAATAAAAAACTTCCTTTTCTCAATTTTCAATATGATAAAATGTTACTTTCAATGGAATTATTGAAGCTTTATTACATTAAGGTATCTTATACAGTAAAGTTTTGCATCCAAATATAAAGTATGTATACACACTCAAGTTTACATCCAATTTAATATATTAATTTAATTTTTTGAATATTTAAAAGAAAGTGGGTAAAAAATAGACATATAAAATTAATCATTATTTACTTGACAATGTATATTCCTGGCATCCTTACCATTACTTGGTCTATTCACAATTTCTCAAACTCACAATCTATAAAAAAAATCCTTCATGATATTGTAAGAACTAAAATTATCATATAAACATCCATATTTTAGTTACATTTATCCCTATATATCCCACAATATTCTTTCAAACCTATCCCAAATGTCTCTAGACTTTTGGGATAATCCTACACTAGTCAGGTGAGGTCACATAGTATCCTTGTGTCTCATGCTCCAACAGCCACTTTTTCAAATCAATACATTTCACAACAATTATCCCATGAATTTTCTAAATTTAGTAAGTGAAATTAATATAAATATTCTCCTATAAATTTGCATCAAGAAAACTCATTACAACCCCATTAAGTCTCTCTATTAATTACATTACACATTGAGCAACAGGCCACTCTGTCACACTCTAATAGTCATAATACAAGTTTGAATATTGTTAATTGTAGGTCAATGGAATCTATTTTTAAGAATTTTAATCAATATTATAGTTATAGTAACTATAATTTCATCATAACATATTACACAATCACTCTAGAGGGAGAAATACATTATCTTGAGGCCTATTTGGGCTATGTAGACAACTCTTAGTTAAAAGGGGTCTTTGAGGCCATATTGGCCATCCTAAAAAACATAATTGTATTCGTCCTTTTCTTATATATTGCATGTGAAATATATAATAGTTTTAATTTTTCTTGTCTTCCATATGACAACACAAAACATAAATTTCAACAATCAACCATTACAAGTGATCACATCGACCTAGATCGTAAAATCATAAATATAATTAACTAGGATGAAACCATAGTATCTAGATAATTTTGTAATTCACCCTTATCTACCTATCATGGACTCATCCCAACAAATTTTGAATTATTATTTATATCATAGCTCTATTTACAAGTCAATTTCACATAGTTTTCAATTATAGTGACCTTACACAGTTACATCTATTTATGTTTTATGGAGGTTTTCACACCCTTTAACCTTTTACTATTTTTATAAAGTTTTTTATTTCTATAAAATTTGTAGCATATTATATATTAATTGTATTTTAATATCATATCAGTACATATCAGCATTTCTATTTCAATATTTTAATAAAAGTAGTTTGGGTCACTCTTAAATTAAAAAGGGTTAAACATTGAGATAGGAGATATATCTCCTATTAACTATAATCCTAATAATCTAATCCATATTATAAATAGCAAATAGATAACCCTATCAAATTAATATCAAGCCACCTCTAGAAATCACATTAGCTATAATAAATCAAACATATAATTGACCAATGAAAATACTAGTTCACATGTCTCTCATGTCATCCTTGGCAAGAGTTAAATCATTTCTAGTGGAGAAAATCCATTAGGACCAAAACTAAGTCATGTTTGACTAACTTAAACATTTGAATAAATAGTTGGTGAACTTAGCTTCCCATTTTAGTCCTTCAACATCAAAACCTTCAAAACACCTTCAAAAATATAATTAATAATAATAATCAAACACTAATCAAGCCATTGAGTCACCCTTTATCTTACTACTATCATCACCACTCACGAGCATGCCATTTTTCCATGAGTGTAAATATATGAAGGATGTTATCTAAGGATTATATATGGGAACACAAAAGAACAATAGGAAGTAAAAATTTAAGGAGTTTCACCCCTATCCTTTTGACCAAGAGATGTTTATAATCCCTTTCCCTCCTTAATTTTAACCACTAAAGTATAAAAATTAAAAGGGAAAGGATGGTCCTAGGGATCATATCAAATAATTTTTCACTTCTTACCAAGAAGTTGCATACAATGACATCTATTTGATTTAACTATTCCCTTGGAGTTTAGGAGGCCAATCCCTAGAATGGTTATTGCATATTCCCAATGGATCTATCATGACATATGCATATATTAATAAAAATCTTGTAAAACACTTATCTAAAAATGTAGAGCATGAGCTCACAATGATGAACATATGCAATTCCAAAAACTAGAATGGAGAAATCTTCTCTTTATTCCTATAATGTTAGAGAAGTTTAAAAATAATATTCCCTTGGTTGATCCCTAAAATCAATTTATTAGTATCTTTACTACCAAAATTTTTAATTTACAAGTCCATTGTGATAATACCTTTGATAAAATCATCTAAAAAGGAATTCAGATTGAAACATCCCTTGTTTTCAAAGGACTACTAAATTTTTTTATTGAGGATCACCAAAATAAAACATGGTTATAAAATCCTAAGTTATTTATCAATAAAAAGAATGTTGTTGGTAATGTAATTACCAAATCAAATTACATCCAAACCATCTAAAATAATCCTAGCATTACCATTCATAGGGGTTATCCCAAATAAGAAATCAAGACAAGATAGTATACACCTATAGGGGAATCACTAGAAGTTGTATTTCACAAATTAGTTACTACAAACATGATTTATTCATAAAAATAAATCCTTTCAATGAAATCATGTTGAAACACACTTAGTATAACTGAAATGAATATTATGAGTTTCATAAAATTAAAGGGCATTTAACCAATAGGTGCATGAAATTATATAATCATTTCCAAGTTGTAATTGATAATGGAGATATTGAACTTGAAGGAAGTACATATACATCCAAAAATAAGTATTTGGGGATATACCTAAATCCCATTCCAAAGCATAATGAAAATCCTCCACATCAAAGCTAAGGTTAAACCAATAACATCAACAATATAAAATCCTCCCATGATTCAATCATTGGTCATATTGAACAATCATGTGGCCATTGTCAGAGTTAAATCCATACATTGCATCATCACAACAGGTACAAAAAAATCATTATTCAAAATCCTCCTTTGCCTACCTCTAATGAAAGATACAACATTATTTAATAGGTGTAGAAGAATCTCACCTAGATATCCATCTTGTATATTCTCAAAACATCTATTATGCATAAGTACATCCTATATAAAATCTTTCAAAATTAAAGAGTCCCTAACAAAAATTGATCCATCTTAATTTCAATCACTCATTAGACACCTCTCCTAGATTATCAATTAACCTTTGACAAAAATGGAATACCTCTTATGGTTCCATCTCATAATTTCTCTTTATACATCAAATATTATATCACCAAACACAAAGTAATTACATTTGTTGTAGATAATGGATTGTGCCTAAATATTTTCACTCTAAAATTGATCAAACATCTTAGTTATTATGTATTAGTATTAGGTCCAAATATCATCATAATCAATGTGTATGACAATATATAAATGGAACCAATAAGAGCCATACATATTCCTATCATGGTGGGGCTTATCACATAATAAAATTTGTTGCATATCATTGATCTCAATCTCTCATATAACATCCTACTCGATTGACTGTGGATTCATGTCATTCAAACCATCCCATGCACCTTTCACCAATGAATTAGTTTTTCATAATTAGGATTGGAAGTGACTATCCCTAGTGATCCTCAACTTTTACAATATTAAAAAATGTTTTAAGGGTAATACCATAAAACTAATTATTTTCTCATTATTGAAAATTCCTATAAATTATAAATAATGACAACATCATAATATATTAAATCCTCTTCCTACATACATATAAATAACCTTTCATTTATATCTAAATCTTCATCTTCCAAATCCCATTTCAATATTATTGAAAAAGGCTTGGGAGAATATGAAACCTATTATGACCTAACACAAATACACACCCACTATAAACTAAATTCAAATTAGGACCCAATATTTTTTGAATACCCTTATTCAAGGTATTATGCACCTAATAAATATATGATATTAATTTTAATATACACAAGACTATGGTTTCTCTCAAAGTTTAAAGTTGTATAATTTCAAATTATGAAAATCAAATCTAGTGCATCAATTATGATTTTTTAGTCATATAAAATGCAAAAACTAGTAACTTGAGTGTGGATAATGACACCCAACCCATAGTTCCCTCTTACTTTCTCTCATGACCCTTCTAGGCACCTTTGCATTGATTCCTAGTCATTCATAAGCTTTCAAGACCTCATTCCATCTTAGCTAAGACCCTTTTTCCATGTTTATTCCATCCCCCCAGGGCCCATACCCTTAGGACAATATCACCCAAATTGGACTATAGTGATGGACCCTAGGGTGTCCCATTTTTGGTAATCCTATCCAATCACATTTTGAGACCAAATTACCATTTTCCCTAATTGCTCTTATTCATTGTGTCATCCTAGTGTGATTTCATTTAACCCATGACCAATAGATCCATATATAAGCCAATTCAAAGATAATTCAGAAAGGTTTTGTAAATGTCACTAACAAATCAAGATTATAAGCAAGAATACTCAAGAAATCTTCCCTATTCCTTACATACAGCTAGTTAATACACTTACAAACTCATTCAAATCCTTACATCAGCTCCTAGCCACCTCAAACATATCTTATTTTAGCATTTTTTGCATTCTCATATCATAATTACACTAAGCACTTTCAAGGGAGAACTATATATGGCTTTATTCCTCTATGGAGTATTAGTATGTAAGAAATGTACCCACACATTGGGTGTGAAGCACATCTAGTGCATATTACACACACTACCCCCCCCCCCCCTCTTTTCTCAAAGTCCTATTAAATCTTATTGGAGACCTAAGATTGAAGATAAATTAGATATACAAGGAGTTTCATTGAGATTTAAGCTTCAAAATTTAATAGATAGGGTCATATAAGAGTGGTGGATAGAACTCAAAAAGACTAGACCTATGGGACTAGTTTGGATAATAGAAGTAGGAATATTTTGGTGCTCTTATCCTTTCACCAAATGAAATCTAGATCTAGGTTCTTGATACTATCCTAGTCTTACATAGTCAATATCAGCCTTCATCTGAATCAGATCAAAATAATTCTAAGCAAAGTTATATTTATCTCTTTTTACTTATTATTTTAAGAAAGTCTAAATAATAATCAAAATTAAAAAATAAATAGGTTAATTATGGCATAATTATTAATTGATTTACTTTACTCAGACTTTTAACTAAATAGGATTAAAAACCCTAATTATTCCTTGTACTTGTTAAATCATATGGTGAGCCTGACTTACTTCATTTGAGCACAAAAACCTATAATCCCTAGGGTAATATTCCTACTAATTTTTCATATATTTTTTTGATATTTTAATTGCATAATAAAATAAAAAATTATCATTAAATTTTAAAATTTCATAGTAATTTTAAAATAATTTTCTTTCAAACCCTAGTTACCTGTAGTAGGTCCCAGTTTTCTTCTAGTAATTTTCCAATCATTTTATAAATTTTTACTTGGATATTTAAATTATAAAATCCACTCAAAATTCAAAATTTCATAGTAATTTATCAAACTATTTATTTTTCAAAACACTAGTTGCATCTACTAGGTCCTATCAAATCAATAAATTTATAATTTTTTACTTGCATATCTAACTCAAAAATTAACTTTCAATTTCAAATTTTCATAGTAATTGTTCAAATAATTATCTATTAAAACCCTAGTTGCCCATACTAGGTCCCATTACTTCTTGAGGTATCACCTTACATGTTTATAAGCTTTGTATCCTTTTTATGAAATTTCTAGTTAACTATATTTAGGACATTACATTTCCTATATTCAATATTTTATTTATATCAAACTTTGCCTATTACAATTTTTTGAAAAAAATTCAATCAAATTCAAAATTTCTTTCCTACTTTACCAATGGCCCAATATACCAGTTTTGATGAAACTGATAAAAGGGAACTTTAAGAACTCTTAACTAAATACCCCAACATGTAAATTGACATGCCTAAAATACTAAAAGAATAATAAAAAAGAGTGAACAATGGTCAATCTTGTCAAACCATACAGAAACCAATTGCAAATGACACTACGAGGGAAACTATGTCTCAACAATCCCTTATAGTAGCCCAATATTCTTCTTTACCACCAGCTAGAGCTAGTACATCTTTATCTCCTAATTTGGTAGCCCTTGTACAAGAGATAAAATATATTCAATCCAAGGTGATACATCTTAAGAAAGGTGGCTCTAGTCTTATATAGGCTTTGGATTCTTTTGCTCTTTTGCATATACCATTGGCATGTCACATTGTTTCTACACCTTTGCCACAAGGTTTTTTTCAACCCAAGATTACTCTATATATGGAAAGGGTGATCCAAAGACATATTTGAGAGTATTTCATGTATCATTCTTGGACTATGTACCAAATGATTGACTACTTACCAAACTATTTCCATGGAGTCTAAAAGATTATGCTTTACAATGGTTCTGTAGTCTACTAAATCAGTTAGTCAATGTATTCAATCATTTAGATAACATGTTCCTAGCTCATTTTATCATTAACATTGGTGATAAAGTTTCATATGCCCAAGTTGTATAAAAAAAATAAAGGGATAATAAGAATCTCATAGATTATGTTCTTCAATATAAGACTATCTTGGCTAAGATGACTAGCCCCATGGTTGATCAAGAGTTATAAGATCTCTTCAAACAAAGTCTTCTACAAACTTTGCATGAATCAATTATGTTTAAAAGATTCTCTTCCTTCACTAAATTTTGTCACACACTAAAGGAAAGAGAATTCAAGTTAATTTAAATAGGCAAACTCAAGTACACAAGTATCTCAGACAATACAAACAAGAGTAAAAACAAAGTCCCATACAAAGTTAAGGTCAATGATAACAAGAGTCAGAATCAACCTAAAATTAATGTAGCTTCAAAACCCCTCAATGAGTGGTTTTATCATCACCTCCTTGGTTTACCTTTACCAATCTACTAGTTTCTCTAGCTAGAGTTTTATAGTAGCTATTAGAATGTAACATCATATCTCTTTCTCTTATTCAAGAACTTGACCCAACAAAACCTCTTCCATGAGGATATGATCAACATGTATGTTGTGAGCTTCATAAGACACCAAGCCATATAACAAATAGATGTATCATTTTGAGACACAAGATAAATGATTTAATATATGGAAATCATATTGATCTTGGCACTTCTGTTGAGCCTCTTCAAGCCAAGCCAACACAGGATAAAGAATTGAAAATCTTTTCAAAGCCTTTTCCATAGCATTCCAAATAGGCTATATGGGATACATCAAGG
Organism: Torreya grandis; assembly: GCA_037957365.1. Taxonomy (NCBI): domain Eukaryota; kingdom Viridiplantae; phylum Streptophyta; class Pinopsida; order Cupressales; family Taxaceae; genus Torreya; species Torreya grandis. Next base: position 1,998,693 of record JARHVA010002854.1, read on the forward strand.
TTTCATCATGCATATAATGTATATCCCCCACTAGATACATATAGGGTACCTTCAAATGAGTTACATACATTGAGAAACATGATTGGTATATACAATTCCAAAGTTCCAACTAGACCTTATATCTCCTTCTCAAAGTATGAGATCATTGAGGATGATATGGATTATCATGCAGTCTTTATTAGAGATCACATTCATAATCATCCTATTCATAGTGTTCTCATAGATAATGGATCTAGTGTGAACATGTGTACTATGACATTGTTACAATATTTGGGATATTCAAAGTAGGATATTATATTTATAGACATAGTTATTAGTAGATTCAGTGGGTAAATATAGAGTTCATTAGGTGAGATTGTACTTCCTCTACAAGTGGGTCCAACATATGTGGTCACACCATTCACTATTATTCCCATTGTAAAAGCTTTTGATATATTACTTAGTCAACAATAGATTCAAAAACTTTAAGAAGTACCTTCTATAGTTCATATATGCATGAAATTCATTCACGCCAATCAGGTTATTACATTTGGTGGAGTTCTATATGAATTACCACTCCTCACTTTAGAACCATCTTCTACTTTGCTATCATCATTTTCATTTTTGTCACTAGTTTTAATTTTACTACCAATTATAGTTCCTCCTCTAGTTTCAATTCAAACACAATTGAGTCATCCATCACTAGTAAAGAGAATTCATACATCTCCATAGTTTTAGGATTCTATATAGCTTCTAGTTATAGTATTCACACCTAGGGTAGTATCATTGAGATTCATGAATCTACACACATAAAAAAAAATTATATATCTCCCAATTTTAAATGGGTCCCTAAGCTCCCAATAGTTTCATCCATTTCTTAGAGTTACAAGGGGACCCCAAAGTCAATTTCCACTTCAAATATTTTAGAGCATTTATAGCATATACAGCTTTCAAAGCTACAACTTCAACCTCTCTATCATGCTTAAAAATCATGCATGATTCCTCTCCTTCATACAGGACACCATGATAGGGAGTCTCCCATGAGACTCATCTATTAGTATAGTTTTACCCAGTATCACCAATACATATTTTCTATTTATTGATTTCACATAGCTTAAAGATTTTCAAAATAAAAAAACATATAAATAACATTCAAAAACACCAAAAATAATTTTGATTATATGCATTATCCATGATTTACATTGCTATTACTATATAATAATTGCATCTCTTATTTTATGTTATTGTTTATAAATTTATCTGCATTACCATGCTTCATTGAGTGTGTATAGTGACATCTAGCTCTTTGATTGCTTCACTCTACCCATTGAGGGGGCATCCTACTTCTACAATAAGACATACATTGATATACATACCCACTTGGGGCATCTTATATATGAATACACCATCTAGGTTATGTCATTCCTACACCACACACTCTAGTTGTCATGTTGATGTACATTACTTACTAGCTTACATATATTACTCTATCAACACTCACTAGTATATACTACTTTTGTATCTCATAACATATACCTAGTCTTATACTAACACATATTACATACTTTCACTTGTTTTGATTATTTATATGTGATTGTATTTCTAGTATTTACATGTCTTCTTTCTTTGCTTTGTGTAGCTAGATGTGATTGCATTTCTCAGTTCTTGTTTGTCTCTTATATGTGCTTTAAGAATTTTCTACTGTCCTTTGCTTCCATGTCTTGTGTGTGCATTAGGACACTTTTCAATTTACTTTTCTTCTATTCATATATGTGCCTTAGGACATTTACCAATGTCCTTTACCTATACTCCTATATGTGATTGTCACTTTCATGCTAACCTTGCTTGTTTCAGTTATATGTGTATGTATAATTTGAACATACCTTGTGTGCTTTCTATCTAGATTGAGTGACATGTGCCCATGTCAATTATTTTCTTAGACCCTTGGCCATATTTTTCATGGTTCCTACTTCTTGCCTTGTGTGCTTTTTGCTTGATTATTTTTTGATTATTTATAATGCCATGATCATAATCATGTATTATCTTGATTTTTTGGATGCCATGATGGACATCATGTTCCATCCCTTCATGACAACTAACAACTAGCTAAACTTCTCATTCTAGTTCTAGTTCAACACATTGCATTACATTGTTATATCTATCTAGGCATACCCCTATTGATCTAATAATCTCTTAATAAACACCATGCTATATTTTGAGATATCTTATTGATTATCATTGATATATCATGTATCTTTACAAAATCACACACTTGCAAGGCTCTTTATTTTGAGGGTAGTCATTAGAGGGTCTTCATTCCTACCCTCAAAAGAGGGGGAAACAAACAAGGGTTTTGTCATAGATATCAAAAATCCTTATAGTGAAAATCTAGCTTCTAGAATAACTTAGAACAATAATGAGAGGTCAAACCAGGAAGAATAGATCAAAAAAAAGTGATGATTCCAACACAATTTTTAGTTTTATCAATGGACAATAGCATCAAATATGGAAAACAACACTAGTCACTAAGGTGTCCTATTTTTGGTGCTCTTATCCAAATAATAGAAAAAATAGATTTTTTAGAGATAGGTAAGAAAGTAAGTTTAGTTATAGTTTTGCACATTCAAAATAGTTTAGAATCAATAGTTTTCAAGTGCACTTTTACTTAGAGAATCTAGATATAGGGCAATCATGCATGGCATGATGGGTATCACTTCTAGTTTTTGATACAATAGTTGATATGACTTCTAGATCAGAATCCATCTTTTAGACACTAGTGATTGGGGGCAATGTCCACAACACATTTATTTATTTTATTTTTGAGTTTAGCATAACCCATGCATTCTTAATATTTATGTGCCTTATTCCATTTACAAGTAGTTGGCTCATTTTAGAGTGGTTTTTATACAACCCTGATCTCCACATTCCCAATTTCTTAAGTTTTCAAGTGGCTTCCATATAAGTCATTTCAAATTGGCTTCCATACAAGCCTAATCTCCATCTTTCAGAGTGGCCAAGAGTGGCCTGATTTATAGCATACGTTTGACTATCCATGCCAACATTGTTAGATTATAAAGCATTCGTGTGTTTTAGGATCCATCTCATTTGTCACACATTTCATACTGGTATCAGTTTATAGCTTCACTTCATGGGGAAATGATGGAGCCAAAAGACTAGTTAGCCTTTGTATTATTGATCCACCTATTCAAAGGGATTGGACACACATTCTAAACATTGATCAACACACATATGACCACTTAGATTTACTTAGTGGGTGATGATGGAGCCAAAGGGATAGCCTTTGCATTCTTGAGCCACTCTTGGGAAATTGAGCATTTAGCTCCATTCATAATATTACTCTTGGTATAACACCTACAACATTACTTAGCATAATCCAACATCACTCAACATCATAATAGGTTTTTTATTGGTTCATGTACCCAATGATGTGTATTCATTCCTTTCTCTTCCTCTCTCTCTTACCTAATTTTGTACATTCTTATTTTAGATATAATGAATCTAGTAAGAAATGATCTACTCTTTGTTTTTCTTGTAGATTCTTACTTCAAAGCATACGCTCTCTATTCACACCTAGCATCACAATAGCTTAATGAGCTTCACCCTTACAATTAATTTTAGGTACACTTTCTATTTTCCTTTATCCTAGTATTTCACTTTGCTACATCATTAGAATAAAGGGAGGGGGCAAATGTAGTCATATAAAATGCAAAAATTGGTAACTTGAGTGTGGATAGTGACACCCAACCCATAGTTCCTTCTTGCTTACTCTCATAACCCTTGTAGGCACCTTTTCATTGATTCCCAAACATCCATAGGATTTCAGAACCTCGTTCTAGCTTAGACAGGACCCTTTTTCTATGTGTATTCCATCCCGCTAGGTTCTATACCCTCAAGACAATAGCGCCCAACTTTGAATATAGTTTTAGAACCTAGGGTATCCCCTTTTCAATGCTCCTATCTAAAAACATTTTGATCTTAGATTACCATTTTCCCATATTCCTCCTCTTCATTATATCATCTTAATGCTATTGCATTTAACCCATGACTAATAGATCCCTATATAAGCCCATTCAAAGATCATTTGGAAATGGTTGGAAAATATCATTAAGTAAGCAAGAATGCAAGCAAGACTACTCAAGCAATCTGATATTGGTTAAAAAATAGATACTGACTCTAATTATGATTCTTCATCTAGTGTGGATGTAATGATAAAGATGTTTTGATTAATGTTTGATTTTGGATAAGTAACAGTATGTGATGGCATAATGGGATCCATAGAGATTGGCTTATCAAAGTGAGATTTTGTAATGGTAGGACAAAGGTAAAGATACAACTCCTTAGAGATTATATTTTCAATAGGAGGCTTTTAAAAAATAGGCATAGAAATAAAAGATGATTCATCATATGTTGACTTATCACAAATGGTTAGTTCAACAAAAAAAGATTCAATTGGTTGATTGTCTGGGTCTTGATTTATGAGCAATTGTAAAGCAATATCTTTGAACATAACTTGATACTTGAATGATTGGCTCAGTTGAAGGATTGATTGACTTAGTTGAATGATTTATTGGATTGGTTAGGGTCAAAATTTGACTATTTGAGGTTGGAATTAGATTGGTTGACATTGTGATTAGACTACTTTAGGTCAGGATTGGATTGGTTGGGATTTTCTAAAGTGGCTAATGATTAGAAATAGATAAATAATGATCAATGGTTAGATAATGGGTGGGTAATATGAAGCTTGATTGCTCACACAAGATAAAGGATGAGGTATTAGAATATAAATGGTAGGGCATCATGGAGCTTGATTACTTGCACAAGTCAAAGGATGAGGTCCTATAATAGAAATGATAGTTATTGGAAGCTATGGAGATTGGTGGCTTGCATAATCCAAAGGATAAGATCTTGGAAATACAAGTTTAGTGTATCTTAGGGTATGATTTCTTGCATAAGACAAATCATCCAAGTCCTCCTCATAAACCATATCATCCCAATCAATATTTTGAGTTGGATTGTAAGTTAATCCTTGCCTTTTTCCTTGTATTGATTAGTATAAGGAGGGTATGGATCCATATCCCAAACAATATTATTATTGTAGAGGTTTGTACCCAATTTTTCCCCACCAACCATATCATCCTAGTTGAGGTCTTGATTTTGGTCCTTGATTTTATTTTTACAAGGTGGATAAAATTATCTCATAAACCATGTTATCATCAAAGGGGTCTTGAATAAAGCTAAAAAAATTAAAGCCATTTTATGTGGCCATTCTATCATAATTTAATTATACATGACTCTACCATAAGTGTAGATAGACATACCTACATCAATGATGAAATATCTAAAAAAATACTTAGAGATCTACAAATTCTAAAAAATTATGTCAAAAGGACAAATGATTCAAACCTAGTCTAAATTGGTCAAAAGGGTGTAGTTGTATCTCTAAATAATGATCTGATCATGAAGCTATATCTACAAAATGGTTTTTTTCTAAAACTTGGCATAAAATATTCTAACATCAAATATCATACACATAAAAGGTCAAGCATCTAAACAAAAAATGGCATGTCAAAAGTCTAGGCCAAAGTGTTCCAAACAAGGTCTAAAATAGGAAAGAGAAAAGAGTTGTTAGGTATTTTGTCTAAATCCAAAGTCAAAATATAGGCTCAAACAAGTTATGCTAGGACTTTTGGTCAAATAACATCAAACTCTAGACTTGAAACAAAGGCATGATGTGATTTAATTTAATCTAACAAGTTTATAAACAACTTTGCCATAGACTTGGCACATGAAATCAAATATAAACATGATCAATTGGCATAAGCCATAAGGCAAAAGGCTCTTGGAGAAAGGTTGTTTTCTCCTAAAAAATGATAAGGATAGGCTCTATAAGTAAATAAATAATTGATTTCAAATTTGGTTAATCAATTAGCAAAATTTACACAACCTAAAAGAGAAAGATTTATGTATCAATCCCTATGAAATGGAACCTAAGTATAAATTAATCAATGTTTTAATTCAAACTTGACAAGGTTAATTGAAAACATAATATTCAAAAATAATTATTTTGATGACAATACAAGGTAGACAAGATTGGATGACAAAATGCCACAAATAATGATCCAAATGGCACACATGACATGGTTTTGAAATAATGGTTTTTGATACAAGGTAAATAAGTCTTGAAACAAATTGAGAAGCATAAAAACATTAACATGCTCTATTGATCTGATAAATGTTTTTATTTAAAGACTCAAGGGACAAACTCAATAATTATTTGGGCATCATAATGGTACCCATTTCAATAAAGTGACACACACACAAATAAGTTTATAAAAAATTATAAGGCACAAGTGTGTTGTAAAATGGATAGTATAACATCTCTTTAGATAAAAGAGTGACATATAAAAAAAATGGTTTTTGACATGGTTTTAAATAAACATATAAGTTTTAGTCTCAAAACATCAAACAAGAAAAAGATAAGTGACCAAATACAACTAAGCATAATGTCCTAAAATCATATCAAGGGTGTGGTAAAGTGGGGTTGACTAAAACTAATTGGTTTTTGATCATCTATATGGATTAGATGCACAATACTTTTGTTTCAACATGTAAGATAATCACACATCATCTAGGTCTATGCCGTATGTCTTGTTGTAAAAATTTCTTTCCCTTTTTACAACCACTACATCTATCACTTGCTCAATGTAGTGTGATATCCAACATGCTCAAACATCATAGGATTAGCTATCAATAATGGGAGATGGTTTAATTTTTAAAACCACTATCCTAGTGGGTTGATCCCAATTTATATAACACCCCCTCCATTAAGAGGGGTTCAAGACAATGCTAGGATATGAATTTATGGGTCAAGGCTTCCCTATAGAATTTATGGGAGGTAATGAAATCCCCCTCACAAGCCAAGATTTAATGAAATAAAAACTAAGTAAAAGATATTTATCATTATTTATAGATCACCCAAGCCATATGGGTCTTAGGGAAATCCTTCACAACATCTATTTTATGCCCTTAGACTAAGGCAATCTATAGTGAAGATGGTGCTTTTGATCCCACAAGTTCCCTATAGGGGATGGGGGGAAAGCATACATGCACACCTTCTTTTTTTATCAAAAAAAAGATAAATAAGAAAACAATGATTAATTTTTTTAAAAATCTTTGAAGTGAGTTCAATTTTGAAGCACTAAATGAAAGGTTTGTTGGTGTTCTTTATCCCCTTGGCTTTAAGTTGCAAAACTTTGTATAGAAACAATCACAACACTATATAAAGAAGCATCTAAGTTTTTCGATAAACACAAAATTAAATATATTAATTATTTTTAATAACTCAAAAATAGTTTAAAAATATTTAATTAATCTTGATTTGATAACTTTTCAAATAGGTCCTACAAGAAAATTGTTAGAGTGTAGTATAGCTTTGAAGCTCTTTTGGGAATGAAACAAGTAACTTTGAAAAGTATGCTCTTGGGTTTGAATGACCTATCAACATTAAGAAAAAAATACAAAATATAAACATGTTATGTTAGGAAATGGTTATAAAAAATAAAAATAAACCTATGAAACATGCAAACAGCAATTTAGATACTTAAAACAAATAAAACTGAACACGTAAAACATAAAAACCTACAGTTATAATTTTAATCATAAATTTTAAAATACATATCATTTTTTTACTAAACTATTGTAGGGTTTTTTATATATTCAAGGTGCATCTCTCTAAAAAAATTCAGGTCAAAATAATGAATAATAAAAAAATTATTAGCTCTGTACTAGCTATTTTGGGATAATCCTACACTAGTTAGGTGAGGTCACATAGTATCCTTGTCTCCCATGCTCCAACAGTCACTTTTTCAAATCAATACATTTCACAACAACTATCCCATGAATTTGATAAATTTAGTAAGTGAAATTAATATAAATATTCTCCTATAAATTTTCATCAATAAAACTCATTACAACCCCATCAAGTCTCTCTATTAACTACAATACACATTGAGCAAAAGACCACTCTGCAACACTCTAATAGTCATAATACAAGTTTGAATATTGTTAATTATAGTTCAATGGAATCCATTTTTAAGAATTTTAATCAATATTATAGTTATATTAACTATAATTTCATCATAACATATCACACAATCACTCTAGAGGGAGAAATACATTATCTTGAGGCCTATTTGGGCTATGTAGACAACTCTTAGTTAAAAGGGATCTTTAAGGCCATATTGGCCATCCTAACAAACACAATTGTATTCCTCCTTTTTTATCTAGTGCATGTGCAATATATAACATTTTTTTATTTTTCATGTCTTCCACATGACAACATAGAACATAAATTTCAACAATCAACCATTACAAGTGATCACATAGACCTAGATCATAAATACAATCAACTAGGATGAAACCATAGTATCCAGATAATTTTGTAATACACCCCTATCTACTTATCATGGACTTGTCCTAACAAATTATAAATTATTATTTGTATCATACCTCTATATACAAGTCAATTTCACAAATTTTCCAATTATAGTGAGCTTACACAGTTACATCTATTTATGTTTTATGGAGGTTTTCACATCCTTTAACCTTTTACTATTTTTATAAAGTTTTTGATTTCAGTAAAATTTGTAGCATATTGTATACTAATTATATTTTAATAACATATTAGTACATATCAACATTTCTATTTCAATAGTTTAATGAAAGTAATTTAGGTCATTCTTGAATTAAAAAGGGTTAAACATTGAGATAGGAGATAAATCTCCTACTAACTATAATCCTAATAATCTAATCTATATTATAAATAGGAAATAGATAACCCTACCAAATTAATATCAAGCCAACTCTAGAAATCCCATTAGCTATAATAAGTCAAACATATAATTGACCAATGAAAATACTAATTCACATGTCTCTCATGTCATCCTTGGCAAGAGTTAAATCATTTCTAGTGGAAAAATTCCATTAGGACCAAAACTAAGTCATGTTTGACCAACTTCAACATTTGAGTAAATAGTTGGTGAACTTAGCTTCCATTTTAGTCCTTCAACATCAAAACCTTAAAAACACCTTCAAAAATATAATTAATAATAATCAAACACTAATCAAGCCACTGAGTCACCCTTTATCTTACTACTATCATCACCACTCATGGGCATGCCATTTTTTCAAGAGTGGAAATCTGTGAAGGATGTTATCCAAGGATTGTATTAGTGAACACAAAATCACAATAATAAGTACAAATTTAAATATTTTCACCCCTAGAATTTTGACAAAGAGATGTTTAGAATCCATTTCCCTCCTTAACTAAAGACTAAAAACTAAAAGGGAAAGGATGGTCCTAGGGATCATATCAAATAATTTTTCACTTCTTACCAATAAGTTGCATACAATGACATCTATTTGATTTAACTATTCCCTTGGAGTTTAAGAGGACAATCCCTAGAATGGTTATTGTATATTCCCAATGGACCTATCATGACATATGTATATATTAATAAAAGTCTTGTAAAACACTTATCTAAAAATGTAGAGCATGAGCTTACCATGATGGACCTATGCAATTCCAAAAAATAGAATGGAGAAATCTTCTCTTTACTCCTATAATGTTAGAGAATTTTAACAATAAGATTCCCTTGGTCAATCCCTAAAATCAATTTTTTAGTATCTTTACCACCAAACTATTTAATTTACAAGTCTATTATGCTAATACCTTTGATACAATCATCAAAAAATGAATTCATATTGAAACATCCCTTGTTTCCAAAGGACTATTATATTTTTTTAATAAGGATCACCAAAATAAAACATGGTTATAAAATCCTAAGTTATTTATCAAAAATAATAATGTTGTTGGTAATGTAATCACCAAATCAAATTACATCCAAACCATCTAAACTAATCATAGCATTACTATTCATAGGGGCTATCCCAAGTAATAAATCAAGACAAGGTAGTATACACATATAGGGGACTCACTAGAAGTGGTATTTCACAAATTAGTTATTACACACATGATTTATTCCTACAAACAAATCCTTTCAATGAAATCATGTTGAAACCCACTTGGTATAATTGATATGATTATTATGAGTTTCATAAAATTAAAGGGCATTCAAACCAATAGGTGCATGAAATTATATAATCATTTCCAAGTTCTAATTGATAATAGATATATTTAACTTAAAGTAAGTACATCTACGTCCAAAAATAAATATTTGGGGATATACCAAAATCCCATTCCAAAGCATAATAAAAATCCTCCACATCAAAGTTAAGGTTAAACCCAAAACATAAACTATATAAAATCCTCCCATGATTCAATTATTGGTCATATTGACAATCATGTGGCCACTATTAGAGTTAAATCCATACATTACATCATCACAACTAGGTACACCAAAATCATTATTCAAAATCCTCCTTTGCCTACCTTTGATGAAAGATATAATATTATTGAATAGGTTGAGAAGGATCTCACCTAGATATCCATCTTGTATATTCTCAAAACATCTATTATTCATAAGTAAATCCTCTATATAATCTTTCAAGAGTCAAGAGTCCCTAAAAAAATTGATCCACCCTAATTTCAATCACTCATTAGACACCTCTCCCAAAGTAATCAATTAACCTTTGACAAAAATGAAATACCTCTTATGGGTCCATCCCATAATCTCTCTTTATACATCAAATACTACATCACCAAACACAAAGTAAAAATATTTGTTGTAGACAATGGATTGTGCCTAAATATTTTCACTCTAACATTGATCAAACATCATGGTTACTATGTGTTAGTATTGTGTCCAAACATTGTCATAATCAATGTGTATGACAATATATAAATGGAACCAATAAGATCCATACATATTCCTATCATGGTGTGGCTTATCACATAATAAAATTTATTACATATCATTGATCTTGATCTCTCATATAACATCCTACTCGATCGATTGTGGATTCATGTCATTCAAACCATCCCATCCACCTTTCACCAATAATCAACTTTCCATAATTAGGATTGGAAGTGACTATCCCTAGTGATCCTCAACATGTACAATATTAAAAAATATTTTAAGGTTAATACCATAAAAACAATTATTTTCTCATTATTTAAAATTCCTCTAAATTAAAAATAATTACATCACCATAATATATTAAATTCTCATCCTACATACATAACAACAACCTTTCATCTATATCTAAATCTCCACCTTCCAAATCCCATTTCAATTTTATTGACAAAGGCTTGGGAGAATATGAAATATATTGTTCCCTAACACATATACACACCCACTATAAACTAAATTCAAATAAGGACCCAATATTGTTTGAATACCCTTATTCAAGGTATTATGCACCTAATGAATCTATGATATTAATTTTAATATGCACAAGAATATGGATGTTCTCAAAGTTTAAAGTTGTATAATTTCAAATTATGAAAACCAAATCTAGGACATTAATTTTGATTTTTTAGTCATATAAAATGCAAAAATTGGTAACTTGAGTGTGGCTAATGACACCCAACCCATAGTTCCTTCTTGCTTACTCTCATGACCCTTCTAGGCACCTCTTCACTGATTCTTAGTCATTTATAGGCTTTCAAGACCTCATTCCATCTTATCCAAGACCCTTTTCTATGATTATTCCATCCCCCTAGGTCTTGTACCCTCTAGACAATAACACCCAACTTGGACTATAATAATGGATGCTAGGGTGTCCTATTTTTAGTGGTTCTATCTAGTTATATTTTGAGCCTAGATTACCATTTTCCTATATTCCTTCTATTTATTATGTCATCATATCACAATTACACTAATAACTTTCAAAGGGAGAACTACATATGGCTTGATCCCTCTTTAGAGTATTATTATGTAAGCAATGTGCCCACACATGGGGTGTGAAGCACATCCAATGCATCGTACACACACTAACCCCCCCCCCCACTTTTTTCTCAAATTCATATTCAATCATATTAGAGGCCTAATATGGAAGATAAATTAGATATACAAGGAGTTTCATTGAGATTTAAGCTTCAAAATTTCACAGGCAGGGTCATATAGAAGTGGTGGATAGAACCCAAAAAGCTCAAGACCAGTTTGGACAAAAGTGGTAGGAATAGGAATATAGAATCAAAACCCAAAGTATCCTATTTTTGGTGATCTTATCCTTTCACCAAATGAAATCTAGATCTATGTTCCTGATACTATCCCAGTCTTGCATAGTCAATATCAGACTTCATCTCAATCAGATCAACATAGTTCTAAGCTAAGTTAAATTTATCTCTATTTACTTGTTATTTTTAGAAAATCTAAACAACAATCAAAATTAAAAAATAAATAGGTTAATTATGGAATAATTATTAACTGATTTACTTTACTCAGACTTTTAACTAAATAGGAATCAAAACCCCAATTATTCTGTATAATTGTTAAATCATGTGGTGAATTTGACTTCATTTGTGCACAAAAACCTAGAATCCCTACGGTAATTTTCTTACTAATTTTTCATATATTTTTTTGATATTTTAACTACATAATTAAATTAAAAAATAGCATTAAATTTTAAAATTTCATATTAATTTGAAAATAATTTTCTTTCAAACCCTAGTTGCCCATAAAGGTCTCAGTTTTCTTTCAGTAATTTTCCAATCATTTTCTAAATTTTTACTTGCATATTTAAATTATAAAATCCATTTAAAATTTAAAATTTGATAGTAATTTGTCAAAATATTTATTTTTCAAAACCCTAGTTACATCTACTAGGTCCTATTAAATTAATAATTTTTTGATTTTTTACTTGCATATCTAACTCAGATATTCAATTTGAATTTCAAATTTTCATAGTAATTGTTCAAATAATTATCTATTAAAACCCTAGTTACCCATACTAGGTCCCATTACTTATTGAGGTATCACCTTACATATTTGTGAGCTTTGTATCATTTTTATGTAATTTCTAGTTAACTATATTAGGACTTTACTTTTCCTATATTCAGTATTTTCTTTATATCATACTTTTCCTATTACAAATTTTTGCAAAAAAATTAATCAAATTTTAACTTGTTTTCCTAATTTACCAATGGCCCAATATACCAATTTTGATGAAATTGATAAAATGGAACTTTAATAACTCTTAACTAAACACCCTAACATACAATATGGCATGCTTAAAATACTAAAAGAATAATAACAAAGAGTGAACAATGTTCAATATTATCAAACCATAGAGCAATCAGTTAAAAATGACACTACGAGGGTAACTATGTCTCAATAGTCCCCTATAGTAGCCCAATATTCTTCTTTACCACTAGTTATAGCTAGTATATCATTATCTCCTAATTTGGTAGCCCTTGTACAAGAGATAAAATCTCTTTAATCCAAGGTGCTACATCTTGAGAAAGGTGCCTCTAGACCTACATAGGCTTTGGATTCTTCTACTCTTTTGCATTCAACATTGGCATGTCATATTGCTTCTACACCTTTATCATAAGGTTTTGTTCAACCCAAAGCTTACTCTATATGATTTCAAGGGTGATCCAAACACATATTTGAGAGTATTTCACGTAGAATGCTTAGAATATGTACCAAATTATTGATTGCTTACCAACTATTTCCATGGAGTCTAAAATATTATGCTTTACAATGGTTTTATAGTCTACTAAATCAGTCGATCAATGCATTCAATCATTTAGGTGATATGTTCCTAGCTCATTTCAGCATTAGCATTGGTGATAAATTTGTATACACCCAAGTTGTATAACATAAATAAAGGGCCAATAATCATCTCATAGATTATGTTCTTCAATATAAGAATATCTTGGCTAAGATGACTAACCCCATGGCTGATCAAGAGTTATAGGATCTCTACAAATAAAGTCTTCTACCAGCTTTGCATTAATCAATCATGTTTAAAAGATTCTTCTCCTTCACTAAATTTTATCACACACTAAAGGAAATAGAATGAAGTTAATTTCAATAAGAAAAATCAAGTATACAAGTATCTCAGACATAGTAAACAAGAGTAACAGTAAAGTCCCATACAAAGTTAAGGTCAATGATAACAAGATTCAAAATCAACCTATAGTTAATACAAATTTAGAACCCCCTCAGTGAGTGGTTTTATCATCACCTCCTTGGTGTACCTTTACGAATCTACCAATTACTCTATCCAAATTTTTATAGTTTCTATTAAAAGGTAACATCATATCTCTTTCTCCTATTCAAGAAGTTGACCCAACAAAACCTCTTCCATGAGGATATGATCAACATGTATGTTATAATTTTCACAGGGCACCGGGCCATATAATAAATAGATGCATCAGTTTGAGACACAAGATATAGGATTTAATAGATGACAATCATATTGATCTTGGCAATTCTATTGAGCTTCCTCAAGCCAAGCCAACATAGGATAAAGCATTAAAAATCTTTTTAGATCCTTTCCCATAACATTCCAAATAGGATACAAGAGATACATCAAGGGTTTATCATGCACATTCCCCACCAAATACATATAGGGCACCTTTATTTGAGTTACATCCTTTGAGCAACATGATTGGTATATACAATTCTAGAGTTCCAACTAGATCTTCCATCTCCTTCTCAAAACAAGAGATCATTGAGGATGATATGGATTATCATGCACTCTTTATTAGAGCTCACATTCATAATCATCATATTCATAGTGTTCTCATACACAATAGATCTAGTGTGAACATATGTACCATGACATTATTACAACATTTAGGATATTCAGAGTAGGATATTACACTAACATACAAGTTATTAGTAGATTAAGTGGACACATATAGAGTTCATTAGGTGAGATTATGCTTCCTCTATAGGTGGGTCTAACATATGTGGACACAACATTCACTATTGTTCCCATTTTAGGAGTTTTTGATATGTTACTTAGTCAACCATGGATTAAAAAACTTTAAGTAGTACCTTTTATAGCTCATCAATGTATGAAATTCATTCATGTTAATCAAGTTTTTACATTTGGTGGAGTTCTATATGAGTTACCACTCCTAACTTCAAAACCATCTTCTACTTTGCTATCATCATTTTCATTTTTTTCATTGGTTTTAATTTTACCACCAGTTATAGTTACTCCTCTAGTTTCAATTCAGACATAGTTGAGGCATCCACCACTAGTATAGAGAATTCATACACCTCCATAGTTTCAAGATTCTAGATAGCTTCTAGCTACAATATTCACACCAAGGGTAATATCATTGAGATATCATGCATCTACACATAGAACACATTTTCAAATATCTCATAATTTCAAATGGGTCCCTAAGATCCCAATTGTTACATCCACTTCTTAGAGTTATAGGAGCACCCCAAAGTCAGTTTCCACTTTAGAGATTTTAGATCATTTATAGCATATACAAATTTTAGAGCCATAGCCTCACCCTCTCCATCATGCTTCAAAATCATGCATGATTCCTCTCCTTGATATAGGAGACCATGATAGGGAGTCTCCCATGAGACTCATCTATTAGTATAATTTTACCCAGTATCACAAATACATATTTTCTATTACTTGATTTTACATAGCTCAAAGACTTTCAAACTACAAAAACATATAAATAACATCCAAAAACACCAAAAATAATTTTGATTATATGCATTATCCATGTTTTACATTGATATTACTATGCTACAATTACATCTATTGTTTTATGTTATTGTTTATCAATTTATCTACATTACCATGCTTCACTTGATCTTCTTTGAGTGTGTATAGTGACATCCAGCTCTTTAATTGCTTCATTCTACCAATTGAGAGGGCATCCTACTTTTACAATGATACATACATTGATATACATACCCACTTGTGGAATATTCTATATGAATACACCATCTAGGTTATGTCATTCCTACACCACACACTCTATTTGTCATGTTGATGTACATTACTTACTATCTTACATAAATTACTCTATCGACACTCACTAGTATATAGCACTTGTGTTTTTATTAGCATATACCTAGTCTTGTAATAACACATATTACATACTTTCACTTATTTTGATTAGTTATATGTGATTTTATTTCCAATATTTACATGTCTTTCTTCCTTACTTTGTGTAGCTAGATATGATTGCATTTATCAGTTCTTGTTTGTCTCTTATATGTGCCTTAGGAATTTTCCAATGTACTTTGCTTCCATGTCTTGTGTGTGCCTTATGAAATTTGTCAATGTCCTTTGATTTTACTCATACATGTGCCTTAGGACATTTTCCAATGTCTTTTACCTATACTCTTATATGTGATTGTGGCTTTCATGCCAACCTTGCTTGTTTCAATTATATGTGTGTGTAGCATTTGAACATGCCTTGTATGTATTATATCTATATTGAGTGACATGTGCCCATGTCAATTGTTTTATTTGACCCTTGGACATATTTTTCATACTTCCTACTTCTTGCCTTGTGTGCTTGCTGCTTGATTGCTTTTTGATTGTTTATAATGCCATGATCTTAATCATTCATTATCTTGATTTTATGGATGTCATGATGGAAATCATGTTCCATCTCTCCATGACAACTAACAAATAACAACTATCCAAACTTCTCATTCTATTTCTAGTTCAATACATTGCATTACATCGTTATATCTATCTAGGCATGCCCTTATTGATCTAATAATCTCTCAATAAAAACAATGCTATATATTGAGATATCTTATTGATTATCATTGATATATCATGTATCTTTACATCATCACACACTTGTAGGGCTCTTTCTTCTAAGGGTAGTCATTATAGCGTCTTCATTCCTACCCTTAGAAGAGGGGGGGAAACAAATAAGGGTTTTGTCATAGAGATCAAAACTCCTTACAGTCAAAATCTAGCTTCTAAAATAACTTAGAATAACAATGAGAGGTCAAACCAGATAGAAAAGATCAAAGAAATAGTGATGATTCCAAAATAGTTTATAGTTTTAGCAAAGGATTACAACATCAGATATGGATGATAGAACTAGACACTAAGGTGTCCTATTTTTTGTGCTTCTATCCAAATAATAGAAAAACTAGATTTTCTAGAAATACATAGAAAAGTAGGTTCAGTTATAGTTTTACACATTCAAAATAGTTCAAAATCAATAGTTTTCAAGTGCACTTTTTCTTAGAGAATCTCGATATAGGGGCATCATGCATAGCATGATGCTTATCACTTTCAGTTTTAGATACGATAGTTGATATGACTTCTAGATCAGAATCCATGTTTTAGACACTAGTGATTAGGGGCAATATGCATGACCCATTTGTTTCTTTTATTTTTGAGTTTAGTATTACCCAAGAATTCTCAATATTTGCATGCCTTATCCCATATACAAGTGATTGGTTCATTTTAGAGTGGCTTTTATATAAGCCTGATCTCCACATTCTTTATTTCTTGATTTCTAGAGTGCTTTCCATATAAGCCTCATTTTTAGTTTCAAAGTGGCTTCCATACAAGCCTAATCTCCATATTTTAGAGTGGCCAAGAGTGGCCTAGTTTCTAGTATACATTTGACTATCCATGCCAACATTGTTACATTATAGATCATTCATGAGCTTTAGGAGCCATCTCATTTGACACACATTTCATACTGGTATTAGTTTATAGCTTCACTTTATGGGGCAACGATGGAGCCAAAGGACTAGCTAGCCTTTGTATTATTGAGCCACCTATTCAAAGGGATTAGACACATAGTCTAAACATAGATCAACACACATATGACCACCTAGCTTCATTTAATGGGTGATGATGGAGCCAAAGGGATAGCCTTTGCATTCTTAAGCCACTCTTGGGGAATTGAGCATTCAACTCCATTTATAATATTACTCTTGGTACAACACCTTCCAGCATTACTCAGCATAATCCAACATCACTCAACCTCATAATAGGTTTTATATTGGTTCATGTACCTGATGAGGTGTATTCATTCCTTTCTCTTCCTCTCTCTTACCTAGTTTTGTACAGTCTTATTTTAGATATAATATATCTAGTAATAAATGATCTACTCTTTGTTTTTCTTGTAAATTCATACTTCACAGTGTACTCTCTCTATGCACATTTAGCATCATAATATCTTTATGAGCTTCACCCTTACAAGTATGTTCAGGTACACTTTCTATTTTCCTTTATCCTAGTATTTCACTTTTCTACATCACTAGAATAAAGGGGGCTGGGGGGAATGTAGTCATATAAAATGTAAAAATTGATAACTTAAGTGTGGATAGTGACACCCAACCCATATTTCCCTCTTTCTTTCTCTCATGACCCTATTAGGCACCTTTTCATTGATTTTCAATCATCCATAGGCTTTCAAGACCTCATTCTAGCTTAGTCATGACCCTTTTTTAATGCTTACTCCATCCCCCTAGGTCCCGTATCCTTAATATAATAGCACCCATATTGGACTATAGCACTAGACCCTAGGGTATCCCCTTTTCATTGCTCCTATATAATCACATTTTGAGCTTAAATTACCATTTTTCCTAGATTCTTCCTCTTAATTATGTCAACCTAACACTATTGCATTTAACCCATGGCTAATAGATCCCTATATAATCCCATTCAAAGATCATTTGGAAAAGGTTGGAAAATATCAATAAGCAAGCAAGAATACAAGAAATACTACTCAAGTAATCTTCCCTATTATCTACATACATCCAACCACTACACTTGCAAGATTATTCAAAACCTTGCACTGGTCTCTAGCCACCTCAAGCATATCTAGTTTTAGCATTTCTTACATTCTCATATCATAATTCCACTAATTACTTTCAAAGGGAGAACTACATATGGCTTGATCCCTTTTCAGAGTATTGGTATGTAGGTAGCATGCTCACACATGAGGTGTGAAGCATGTCCAGTGAATATTACACATACTAACACCCCATTTTTTCTTAAAGTCCTACTAAATATTATTAGAGACCTAGGCTCAAAGATAAATCATGTCTATAAGGAGTTATATTGAGAGTTAAGCTTTGAAATTTCATAGGCACGGTCATACAATAGTGGTGAATAAAACTCAGAAAGCTTAGACCTCTATGACTAATTTGGACAATAGTGATAGGAATAGGACTATAGTACCAGACCCTAAAGTGTCCTATTTTTAGTACTCCTATCCTTTCACCAAATTAAAGATAGATCTAGGTTCCTGATACTATCCCAATCTTTCACATTCAATATCAGCCTTTTTCTCAGTCTAACCAACATAGTTCTAAGTTAAGTTATATTTCTCTTTATTTACTTATTATTTTTAGAAAGTCTAAATAATAATTAGAATTAAAAAATCAATAGGTTAATTATGGCATAATTATTGACTTGTTTACTTTAATCAGACTTTTAACTAAATAGGAATAAAAACAACAATTATTCCCAAAATTGTTAATTAGATTCATTTTAAACCTTTGAATTTTATAATTTTTCATAGAAATTAACTTTATGCTTTCAATGGAGTAATGGAGATAATTTTCCATGTCATATTGTTTATTTTATTTATGTGTGGTCTTAGACTATTTTGAAAGACTTAAAAATTATCTATGTCTAGGTGGCACCTTCATTATGTTCAACAAAGTTTCTAGAGCTCTAATATTGGTAAAAGTGGAAACATCACATTTCTCAAACACTTTTGACCCTCATAAGAAACTTAAATATTTAAAACTTCTAATATAGATGTCACTATCACATTAATTAGAATGCACTATAATTTAATAAAAAAAAATACCTCATTTATAATTGAGTTACTATAGGTAATCTACATGGCAAGACCATGTTAACTAGAATAAAATTCACTTCACAGAAAGTTCTAATCCATCTAAATTTTTTGGAACTGTGATAACATGCCACATGGTAAAATCATGTGGACCTAGAATCCCAAAGGTCAAAGCAAATCATAATGGACCCATGGCCCCATATTATAAATACATCAAGTCTTCAAGTTTTTATACCTTGATAGTTGACATAATTTTAATAGAGAATTTTGATGGAATTATCAAGTTAATGGCTAATTAGACAAATATGAATTGACAAAAAAATCCATTTAACAAACAAACACTTGCCAAAGTTGATTGGCAGATTTAAATCTAAACAAGAATAAAATCAAAAGGCCATTATTTCCATTGATGTCACATTAATTATGCATTCAAATTGAAGGATTTGGAAATATATGTGAAATCTAAGAAAAGACAAGTCACTTTGCCATGAATTTATGAGTTGAACATTGTAATTTTGATCTCTAAAGTGAACATAAGCCTTTTTTTTGCTAGACTTACATGATAATTTATACAATTTTAAAATCAAATACATAGTCTTATATTAATAAAATTTCATCTCTAAAGTAATCATACATCTAGACCCTTATACACATTCTATTAATGGGAGTACTAAATACACATATACTTAGAATTCAAGATTCCTTACTATTTAACCATCTAGAATGAAGTGGATTATATAGTGTCATACTCATCACAATATTGTCCATCTTAGGAGAATAAGCATTACATTAATTACTTGATACAAATTAAGACCATGGGTCTCTACAACATGGCTATGAAACTAGAAGTAATGCCCTGTATCAATTTGATTCATTATTTGTTCTTTAATTCTGCATGATCTGGGGATTTTTTTCACATTATAAAAGGAAAAAAATGTAGTTATATATATCTCAAGATGGGAATTTGAGAGGTACTTTAAACTTATATGGATTGAGGTTGTCTATAATCAATTCTTGACTATTGTATGGATCAAGCACAATGTTATAGAGGGGAAACTAAAATAGTGTCTAGTGAAGAGTCACTGGTTGAACCCTAAGGGAGGAATCTCCTCCAATAGCATAATCAAATTTAGGTTTAGTATTATAATATCCATGGCCCTTTTGAACATATTATATGGTTTTCTTGTAGGATGAATGTGTCCCATTATTCGAAATTCTCCTAACATCTAAAAAAATTGTGGCCTTGGGGGATATTATTAGTGTTATATTAAAGGCAAAAATGTTCAAAAATGAAAAAAATCCAAATGATAAAAAACTTTACATGATATTATATCTATTGGATTCATTCATTGGGATTTTTTATAGATCCCATGGAAAACTATGGTAGCCTTCTATATAATATGTGGATAACATAATCTATGAGGATTATTATTTCATGTTTGTCTCTAGATTCATAAATGAGATTAATAAAATTTGTGAGGAAATTTATCCTCAATTCTACCAATCTATTCATGGCACTTAGATGCCCAAGATATCTAAGTATGTAACTAGAATCATAACTAAAATGTGGGACTACTAGTACTAGCCAAACTATACCATAATTAGAATTAAGGGAATAAGATCTCCCTATTTGTCTATCACCATGACATGTCTGAGATAAGATGGTTTAAAAAGAGATTTTCCACCATTTATACAAAAATTTATATGATTATCTTGGCCTCAAAGATTAGGCTTATTACTATAAGACCCCCCTAAACATTGGGTAGTTTCAGTTTGTGGTGAGGGCACACTTCAATCAGGTGGGGAAGGTCAAATACCATTACAATTTAAAGGTGGCCCATTTCAGGGAAGAGACCCCAAGGGAAAATTAAAAACTACCTTAAACTTCTCAAGGATAAAAAGGGGGTGACCATTAGATATGGTCACTAGGAGCATGAACATGATTATATCTTTTTGAATGCATCAGATGATTTAAAATTTTGGACCCACATGAGGGATAAATAGAATCTAATGATTATTTCCCAAGCCATCCAATATGACCCAAAAATTACCAATAAGTAGGAAAATGAGATGGTAAGGTAGGTAAAATAAGTCTAGAGTCATTATTGGCATCCAACACAACCACAAGATCTAATAGAATAGGACCAACATCTTACTCCTATAGAAGGAGAGACCAATATATTAGAGGGAGATCCGAAAGGTTAAAGGGAGGAAAACATCAAAATTAGGAAGTATATTCTCAAGTATCTTCTTAGTATTCATCTATCCTCCACCCATTTAGTTAATACTACCATGGGCATGACCACTAAATTTTAGAGGATTACACCTCCTCTATATAGACAAACAAGCACATTCTCTTGGGAACCTTTTCATCCACTTACAATAGTTACACAGGAAAGTATCCTAGAGTTCCTACAAAGTTTCTTCTCATCTCTTCCATCTACTCCCCCATCCCATCAAGCACATCAAAAAGATCCATCTCCATCAATCACCACTAGCAAGGAGATATCTCCTAAAATACTCCATGCTAAACCATTCCCCTCTCCATCTATTCTTGCCTCCATCAATGTTATTTCACATTCCATTCCTTCACCATCACCTATAATAATAGTCCCTAGTATTATGGTTTCATATTCTACCTCACCTCCTATTCACCCCATATTCACCTATAAAATAAAATCCAGAGTCATTCAATCATCCTTCAAAGTTAAATAACTGGAGGAAAGACCATCATTAGGTCTTGATACTCTAAGAACATCCCTTAATGAGAAGGTAAAGTAAGAAAAGCATGTACATGTAATATCACTAGTGGATTATCATATAAATAAGGGGAAGGGAATGTATAAACAATGAATGGACCTGAGTAGAAGTTAAGTGAGGAAATAACCCAAGATGAAATAGAGGAGGAAGAATTAGAAAAGGCCAAAGAAATAATCCTAGGAAGCTTACTTGAAGAACAAACTCTAACTAGATCTAGACCAGTAAATCCTTACTAAGGAAGAGAGACAATATATTAATAATTTATTTTCTTCTCTTTCTTATTACATTACTATTTTAGATACCCAAGATGAAAATTGCACCACCTACCATTATAAGGTCACCATTTTCCAATTCAATTGATTCTTCTATTCTTTCAACATCAACCCAAATAATGGATCTAAATAAGATATTCTATTTTGATAATTTAGTTTCAATTTATATTTTTGATCCATAAGGGCTGCTAATTCCCCTAAGATATTTAGCTCAATTAGATCTACAATTACCATAATTTTCTCCTCTATAATCACCCACAATAATTGTTGTGAAAACTCTAGGCCTAACTTAGTATGTGGAAGAGATCACCCCTCAAATGGAAACATCATGATGGCAAAGACTTATTCATCCACCCCTCCAATTACCTATTGAAATAAGTGCTTCATTAACTCATATAGTAATGACTCCCCATCTAATTATTATTCCACCCTCTACCTCTAAATACCCAAGACAACTTGAAGGAAAGGGTAACTTATTTTTCATAAATGGGTTAAAGAGCTACAAGACCAAAAAAATGATATACAAAAATTGGTTCTCATCAAGATACCCACAGTCTCTACCTAATTTGATAAACATAGTGACATAATTAAAAGGGTGAGAAATGGGAAAATGGTGAAAATAAGTACAAAGAAGAAAATAAAATTTGAATAAATAGAAAAATTATTTCCCTTGGAAAAAAGTCTAAAAAGAATCCAAGTGACCCTACAGAATATATAAAGGGTTTCTTTATCTTTTTGTGGATATAGATGGGGAGGCTATGAAGGAGATGTATATAAGTAAGAAAGAATCATAAAAATAGTTACTAAAAATATATATCATCCATTCCCATCAGTAAATTGTAGATAGTGTCCATATTATAGCCACAAGGTTGTATAACATTTTGAATAATGTTCGAGTCTTTATAGGAAAATTCAGCCTAAGAGGGAAAAGGTGATAAAAAAATTGGCATCAATTAAAAGAATTTGAAAAGAGGCTTGTTTTGCTAGTCTACTATGTAATAATTATCATATTCAATCATTTGAACCTAATTAATATCTAAGATGCTACATGGTCCTTAATTTATGTAATTATAAAAAGGGATAATACCCTTAATTGACACATGCAGATGAAAGTTTTGATAGGGAATTTTATAGGCTATGAGAATGAGGCCTTAGAAATCTTGAGAGATATGTGGGTAAATAGATGTGATAACCTCTACTAGAAAGATAGTAAATAGGCCCAATTTTGAAACACTCCTTAAAGAAAATGTAGTTATCTTTAATGAAGAAGTTGAAGGAACTATTTGTAAGACTAATGATAAGATTATGTAATTAATAAAAAAATTCAAATATAGAGTAACTACGGATGAATTACTTAAAGTAAAATTTAAGGGTTCATAAGTAGAGCATACAAGGTTGATGGCTTAAGTAATCAAATTATTTAAGCCTTACCTATTCAATTTTTATATTATCAATAAATATTTTTAAATAACTCAAAGCCACAAAGGGAACACTAGGGACAATATTGAGCACATAGTCAAACACAAGTATTTCCATATCATCATAAGGTCCCTAATTTTCAAGATATGTAATAATACATACTCCAAGAGGGATAGTTATGATCCTTCAATGGGATATAATGGCTACTTCTATTTCCATAGTTGTCATGTAACCATTTTCCTTTTCTAGTGGTGCCACATCAGCACCACCTTGAGTATGTATATATATTTGCATGTTTAAATTAAGCTGGGAATGATGGTTCCAAAATTTTTTGGTGCACACACACGCATGCACACACACACACACACACACACACACACACACACACACACACACACACACACACACACACACACACACACACACACACACACACACACACACACACACACACACACACACACAGAGTATTTTCATCAAAGAATCTTATTTATATATACACTTTTGTACATGCATGATCTACATTATTTTTGAACTTAATTCTATTATTGGAGATGTAAATTTAGACTTTGCGTGTAGGATGAGACATCCCATGCCCAAGCTTATATATTTTTATCTTCCCAATTCTAAAATGAGGATAACTTTATCTATTAATATTAATAATAAATTATAAATGTTGTTATACAATTAGTCTTAATGTGAAAATATTTTTCTTCTCCAAACATTTGGATCTTACAAGAAGTTACATCAAACTCAAATCTTAGTCTTTTGGTTGTGCATGAGTTTTATTTTAGATAAAGTTATTTATATTACGTTATTGATCATTTAAATTATTTTATGTAATAATCATAATCTCCTTTTATAGATGTGCAATTATAATCTCACAAGTGCATAAAACTTTTATAACATATGTTAAAGTTTACTGTGTTCTTGTGT
This sequence comes from Torreya grandis, assembly GCA_037957365.1. Classification (NCBI taxonomy): domain Eukaryota; kingdom Viridiplantae; phylum Streptophyta; class Pinopsida; order Cupressales; family Taxaceae; genus Torreya; species Torreya grandis. Next base: position 2,023,824 of record JARHVA010002854.1, read on the forward strand.
CCTTATTTAAAAGTGCATCAACCATCTGAGGTAAATAACTACATCACTCACTACTATTCTACCAACAAGTTATTTACAAAACCTAATACCTTGAAACCTAGCCTTGGAATGAATCTTTCTACTTTGATCCTAAAACATTAAAGGCTACCTCGTAAGGTTCCATTGTGTGCATAAAACCCACATCAATAGGAATTTATTTGGTTATAGGAGGAGGGCCTTTTTTCTTGAAATATATCAATTGAGTTATACTAGATATACCCATAATATTACCAAGTTTCACATATGATACTAACTTGATATACCCACCTTTGGAAATATATATAAAAGTTAGGTCAGATAAAGGTGTCTTGAGAGGACCCTGAGCCTAATCGTATTCCCCAAATAGATAACCCTATCTTCCTCTACACTATATGCCCCAATCTTGGCTAACTAATTATGTTATTTCCATCTCTTGAGATGTGAATGATCCACCCAAAAATCTTGTAAAATATCTTCATTCCATTTATACCTCAAGAGGTAGGACTATTGAATAACATATAAATATTTTTAAGACTAATTTGGGCATACTAAATGTAGCCCACAAGGAGATGGCATGCAGAATATTTCCCTTTACATTACTAAATATTTCTTACGACTGGTTCTTTAATGTCTGAGAAGGTTCAATTACATCTTGGAATCAATGTCAAAACACTTATATGACACAATTTGGATAGGTCACCTACCCAAGTGTTGTATACCCACACTTCTTAAGCATGAATAGGGAACTAAAAAAACAAATTTGAGTCTTTAATGTAATATTTAAAAAAATGTATAGTTGACTTGAAGTTGCCTATAAACCCATTGAGATGTTAACCCTTGAAATGTATAATTATCATCTAGACCCTATGACTATTGTTTTTCTCCATAAATCATATAACATTACCTCATTATCACTAACCTATGTTGAATTTATTAATATTGATAGAAAATTATAGGCCCCACTTCATATTGGTCCCAATTTTCTAGAAATCAACCTAATTCCAAATGTTAATCATAATGTTTTGGCTCAGAATTAGAACCAAGTGTACACCTAATTACCCTTATCCCATGTTCCACATAGCCAACACCTTATCTTCTTGAAAAATCATTTTTATCATCTGACCATCAAAATCAGAACCAATCTTTGATACCAATCAATATTAATACTACATGGGTTATTTTTGTTGATTTTACAAAAGAAGAATTGGATGCCATTTAGAGAATGGTATAAAATTTTATAAATTAATTCTTGAGCATGTATAAGTGAAAGGAAACACCATGGCATATAATTTCAATCATAAATTTGCATTCCATAGGTACAATAAGCCTTTTAGTATACTTAGACACAATATAGAGAAGTGGCCATCTAACAAGGTGCTAGAGATAAATATCTTGGAAGCAGACCTCCCTAATCATTGTTGAGTGTATAACATTATACAACATTCTAGGCTAAATTTCATATAGTTTTGTTTTTCCTTCAATATCTTTTAGAAGTAAATGATAGATAGGAAGGCTTTGCAAATCATCCAAAACAATCATATTCTATAGCTCTAGGTCCTTCCAACACAATTATGGTCTTTGAGAAATATGACTTCCCATTTCTAGTGGAAGATGAGAATGACCCTAATGATAATACATATTAGATCCATGCTTTCTATCAATTCCATAAGAACAATTATAATTTGAAGAACAAACATTTTGATATTAATTTCATACCCCTAAACAATAGTGCTACCATTCCTCTAGATCCTAAGGCCAATAATAATATACCTCCACTAAAAGGGAATGATTAGTTCTAGAGTATAGATCCAAAGAATAGAAGAGGGTATAATAGTGTTGAAGATATTAAAAAATAAATCCTAATATTAATCTTCAAAGATAGCTTAGATCACCTAACAATGAGAGTATTTTTACTTAAATCCTTAACTAGGAAATTATCTATTGACAAATCAAAAGTTGCACATGTAAATGTGGTTATTTATAAGGACAAGCCTAAAGTACCACCTTTTTTGTTAAGTAATAGAATGTTTAAAAATAATGTGCAAAATTTTTTGGTTGAATTAGGTTCCTAAGACAATTTAATGTCTATGGTTATATGCAAGAAACTAGGTTTGACCCCAAACAAGTCAAAAAGAGTGGTCCTACAATTTGATAAGTCTTCTACCCCATGTGTTGAAGAGATAAAAAATGTACACATCTAGCTTGCATCAAATCCATGTGAAAACTAATACATAGATATTTTGGTCATAGAAATTCTATAAACTTATGTATTTGTGTTGAGTTAAGATTGGTCAAAGATAATGAGTGGATACATGACCATTGATTTATCACACATGTGGTTACCTTGAAAAGGGGTAGCCATCCAAATTTGAGTAGACTAAGAATTAAAGTTAAAGTACCTGATCATAAATTATAATGATAATAATGAAAATGTTGATGTTGTATCCTCAAATATAGGTTTTCACACTTTCACTACCAAGAAATAACCTCATAAATAATAATTTTAAGGTCCTTCTTAGGTATGGACTTTCCATTTTAACAAGGCTAAGTCAAATCAAGGTCCACATTTTGGTGTAACCTTGATTGACCTAGATGGGAAGTAGTATCTAGTTAATTATTGGTTATAACTCCCCTACACTAATAATCAAGATGAGTATGAAGCTCTAAGATTAGGCTTTTAGTTTTCATTAAAGCATAATGTTAAGTAGTTTAAAATATTTAGTGATTCAAAGTTGGTTGTTAACAAGATCAAAAAGAAATATCATTGTAAACTCAATTACTTGAATAAGTATAAGCACTGATCATGGAACTTGATTAAATCATTTGAAGTATTTAACATCAGGGCCATCCCAAAGTAAGGGAACTAGATGATAAATTACCTAATAGCTTTAATTGCCAATATGGCACTACTTCAAAAATCCAAAATGAAAAAATTCTTTGTGGAGATAGTTTCTTATCCCTCTATCCCAAACAATGTGGATAGCTTCTAGGTATTTGATTATGGTCATTAGATTTTATAATTTATGTATAGATCTAGATCCTTTGAGTCTAATGTAATAGATGGAAAGGATGTTGAACCTATTGTTTTTAAGACCTTAGGGAATATGGTGTCTTATAGATGAAATATAACTACATTCCCATGGGGATGGTCTCCCTAGAGTGATATTGTGATATATATTTACAAGATCAAAAGGAAAAATAGATTAAATCAATAGAGTCTAATTTTGTCAAGGACAATCTAGGCATTAACTAGAATCTAGGCATTAACCAGAATATATAATATGCAAATATTATCTTGAGTTACACTAAAAGTGAAAAATAAAAGTTGAAAGGTTTGATAACAAAATAAAAAGATGTGATCACCTATACATATGAATATTTGAAGGTATTCGACCCTAGGGTCATCACACATACCATACCACTAAAGCTAGAGCACAAACCTTTAGCTAAATAAAAATGCCATTAAATCCAATTTTGGAACCTCTCATTTAAATGAAAGTATAAAAGTTATTAGATGTCAAGATTATCTTTCCTATCAATAATTCTACCTGGGTAGCCAACCTAGTTCTAGTCAAGAAGAGGAATAGAGAAAACAAGTTATGTGTTGACTTCATAAATATGAATTGAGCATAAAAAAGGATAACTATCCTTTACCCTCTTTATATGAGGTGATTCAAATGGTTAGTTGATCTAAGATAATGTCCTTATTAGATGGATTCACATGATATAATCAAGTGATAGTATAAACACAAGATACAATGAAAACTACCTTCACCACCAAGTGGTGAAATTTTATATATAAAAGAATACCTTTTTGCCTAATCAATGCAAGATCAACCTTTGAATGAGTTATGGCCTTTGAATTTCAAAGACTCATCATAAAACGCATCATCATTTATGTGGATGACCTAAAGTTTTTTCAAAAGATAGAGATGATCATGCATTCCATCTATAAAGAGTGTTTGATAGGTGTAGAATATATGGAGTATCACTCAAACTAAAGAAGAGGATCTTTAGAGTCACTAAAGGAAAATTGTTAGGCCATGCCCTCACTAAGGATAGGATACCCATTGACCTAGAATGAATCCATGTAATTTCTAACTTACACCTCCTAATGGTAAGAAATATTTGAGTCTTTATTTTGTAAGATAAACTTTGTAAAGAAATTCATTTGTGTATTTTTAGATATTGTCAAGCTATTAAATGACACGTTGAAGAAAGAAAACAAAATATTGATGGAAAAAAAAGCTAAGAAATATTTTTAAGACATCAAAACCACCATTACTCAAGCTCCAAATTTATCAACCTAGATTTCACTAAGGATTTATACATTTATTCATTTACCTCAGAGCACACTATAGTAGTTGTACTCATGCAAAGGTAGATGATAATGAAAATCTAATTGCCGTTATAACACCAACCTAAAAAATGTAGATTTGAAATTTTCCATGATAGATAAATAGATATATGCATTGATTAAAGCTTTGAAGAAGTTCAAGAATTATATTTTGATAAAAACAATGTATGACATCAAATTAAATCCATATATCAATCTCATGCTTAGCTAGAATGAATTAGGCAAAAGAAGAGGCAAGTGGATGGAAAAATTATAGGAGATTTATCTTGAAATCAAACTATACAATATGGGGAGAGGTGAAGTAATAATGGATCTCATGACTAATATTGGTCCACACATTTATACTAAATAAATCAATGAGACTCAGGTAGATGGTGTGGAATGATATGCACATATCATCCACTATTTACTCATGAGTATATATCTCATTGAGATAAAAAAAGAGTAGATATGATCCATCAAGCTCAAATCATCCCACTATATTATAAATAAAGGAGTCATATACCATAATAACTATGAATTCATCTACCTAATATGTGTTTTAAAAGAAGAAGCTACAAACATCCTGGACAATCTACATCAAAAGATATGTAGTGGACACCCCTTACACAACTCAATAGCCCATATTTTTTTGAGGATGGGATACTAATGGCCTATAATTTTCAAATATGCCCAGAACCATGTCAAGACCTACCATGAATGCTAGGTGTTTTTAAAAAGAGAAATGAATGTTTCCATGCATCTCCAACTAGTCATTGAAGAATTCCTTTTTACCCAATGAGTTCTCGACTTCATTGGGGTCATAAACCAAAATATTTTAAAAGGGCACAAATTTTTTCTAAAATATACTAAGTATTGCACTAGATGGACAAAAGTTATGGACACTAAAAACTCTAGAGCACTGGATGCAATCAAATTTGTAGAAAATAACATGTTGACTAGGTTTGGCACTCCAATTGTTTTTAGTTTGTGATAATGGTCTATCTTTCCAATGTACATAATTTATTTATTAGATTATATAAACCAAATTATCATCAAATTGTATTCAAAATATAATCCATAAGGTAATTGAGAGGCTAAATCTAACACAATAATATAATGGATTCCATCCAGAAGTTAAAACCAGACAAATAAAGAGAATGGCATTTATTACTGAATTATGCATTATGGATAGATAGAATAAGACACAAACAAGCCCCCAAGGTTTCACCTTTTATGGTAGTGTATAGACAACAAATAGTTTTCCTCATCACTCTTACAATCCCAGTGTACTAATTTATGTAATAATACATGGGGGAAATATGAAATAATCTAGCCCAGACTAATTGATATAGTCTATATGGAAGATGCACAAATTTAATCACTGCATAACTTCACCAAACACCAAGACATTGTTAAAAGATGGTTTTAAAAAAGGTATAAAATTAATGATTTTAGGATTTTAGGCCTAGTTTTTTTAGGTACAAATCACACAACAAGAAATGATAGCATGATAATTTCACTACTTTATGGATTGGCCCATATCAAATATCTAAAATTATTGCTAATAATGCCTTCCTCTTGAAGGACCTTCAAGGTAATGACCTCATTTTTTCAATCAATTGATCATTTTTGAAGCATTATTTCATGACTAATCTAATTGGAGATGCTTATAAATGAATATAAGTGGAGGTAAATGTAGGAGTAGGTTAGATTTCCTACTTTATATAATAAGTTTCTTGCTTTTTATATTAATCTTTCCTATTTTCCTAGATTAGTGTTTCCTACTTTCTACATTTGCTTTGGGTAGATTAGTTGTTATGATTTCTAGATTATTTTTATTTAAATTTTAAAATATACCAATGGATTTACTATGCTCAATTCATAAAATACTTGTCAAAAACAAGGTGATGCTATAGAAAGATGCATAATTGGTATTCACTAAGATTTATTCTAGTAGTGCTTGAGTTTCTAGGATTGAGGTATGTATTATGATTGAATTAAGTTTTACTTAGAATAAATTAGTTTGTTATACCTTTTGTATTTACTCTAATATACTCATACAAATTTTATAAATACTTTCCATTTCCAAATATCAACTACACTATGGCATGCTAAAAATATTGGATGAGATATAGTAAACATTGAGATGGATGTACACTAGTAGGGATGTTTTCATTAAAATAAGTATTCATATACATAAACCAACCAATGGTGATTCCCAACCCTTCTATATATTCTACAAAAATCATTATGAGAACTTATAGAAGATGGGTTATTAAATTAATCTATACCAGGGATATGGATGCCTAGTTGGAAGTAAAGAAAGGTTTAGAGTGGGATTAGAGGTATCTCTATAGAGGATATGGATGCTTGGCTAGAAGTAAAGAAATACCCAAGATTACCTTACTATTTCACTACAAAATGTGAAATCTAAACAAAATCTACAATTTTTATTGAGTACTTTGCTAAAACTCTCATAACAAGGGGAAAACAAATCTCACAAAACCATATGCATAGATCCTAGGAATGAAAAGGATTAGTTTGTTGTATGAGGAAGGAAGGGTCTTTTTCTAGGGACTAGTTTACTCATTATCTTCTTGTTAAAATTGAAATTTTTTTATGATACATTACCAAAATTATGGGTTCTAAAATACTCATGACTATTTCCCATTGAGTCTCCATTTGTTCTACCCTAACACACACATCCCATTTTTTGAATTCAAATAAGAACCCACTATTATTTGTTAAATTTCCTATGAACTTAATAAATCTATGATATTTATTTTAATATTCATAAGACTAATGTTTTACTCAAACTATAAAGTTTTCTAATTTCAAATTATGAAAATCAAAGCTAGGATATTAATTATGATTCAGTTTAAACCTTATAATTTAATAATTTTTCTCAAAAATTGACTTTATGCTTTTTATGGACTAATAAAGCTAATGTACCATGTCTTAGTGTTTCTTTGATTTTTATGTGGTCATGGGACTATTTTAAAACAATTAAAAATTATATAAATATAGGTCACATGTTTATTATGTTCCACAAAGTTCTTATATGTCCAAGATTGGGACAAGTGGTAGGATCATGTTACTCAGAGCCCTTTGGCCCTCATAAAAATCTTAAGTATTTCAAATTCCTAATATAGATGGCACTATCAAATTACTCATAATGCACCATAGTTTAACAAAATTTATGTACCTTATCAATATAAAAGTTACTACAGGTCATCTACATGGAAAGACCACATTAACCAAGATAAATTTGGCTTCACAGAAAATTCTAACTCATCCAAGTTCTTAGAGCCCTAAGATCATGACATGTAGTGAAATACCATGGCCTTAGAACTCAAAAGGTAAAATAAAATCCAACCCAATATTCTAGTTACCTTAACTCTATAATTTCTAAAACCTTGATAGTTGGCACATTCTATTAACTCAGGGATTTTTTGGAGAAGTATCAAGTTAATTACCCCATGGTCCTAATCCTCCAAGTATCTATAGCTCTGAAATGATGCCATGCATCAACATCTTAGTACTAGAACCCTCATAGAGGACATACAAAGTTTAAAATTAAAACATCCATGGAATCAAGTCTTTGAGTATATATAATCCCAATATTACTCCACATGGATCAATCTTGTTAACTCACATTCCTAGAGTATATAAATTAAGATCATAAGTTCAAAGACCACGATGAATGATAAATAGACAAGTGTCCTAATAAAAAATATATGTGTATAGAGTACACATAAATGAGTTTAATATATAAACAAAATATATTAAGTGAGATATCAACACTTGTCTTGAAATGATGACTAAACACACAAGAATTGATTAAAATTTTCCATTTGGCAAACAAAAATCTTCCAAAGTTGACTAATAGATTTATATATAAATGGGAATAAAATCAAAAGGTAATTATTCACATTGATGTCACATTAATTATGATTTCAAGGTGTAGTGTTTGGAAATATATTGGAAATTTAAGTGAAGATAAGTCACTTCATCATTAATATATGAGTTGAACATTACAATTTTGTGCTTTAAAGTGACCAAAAGCCCTAATTTTTTTAGTGGATCTGCATGAGAATTTAAATGGTTTTTAAAGGAAATACATAGTCTCAAATTACTAAAATGGAATCTCTAAGTCAATCACATATTTATTCCCCATTTACATATTCCATTTCTAGGAGCATCAAATACACAAACACTATATTTGACAAAAGTGGCCTAAAATTCAATTTTCCCTACTATTTAGCCATTTGTAATGTAGTGGAGTTTATAGTTACATACTAATCACAATGTCATCTATCCTAGGATGATAATTAATACATTGATGAATTCCTAAAAATTAAGACCATGGGGCTCCATAACATGGTTTTAAAACTAGAGGTAATACCTTGTATCAATTTACTTCATGATTTTTTTTTTAATATTACATTTTATGGGAATTGTTTGCACCGTATAAAAAGAAAAAATGTATTTGCATATATCTCAAGATGGTAATTTGAGGTTATCTTAGGATTTTATGACCCAAGTTCACCTATAATCAAGTCTCAGCTAATGTATATCTTGAGTATAAAACTATGGAGGGGAAACTAAAATAGTGGCTAATGAAGGGTCAAATGTTGAACCCCAAAGAAGGTATATCTTCCAACAACATAATCAAATTAAGTCTTAGTATTATAATATCCATGGATATTTTTATTAGATTCTATATTTTTGATATTATTACTTATGTGCAGGTATAATAGGTCCCATTGTTAGATGTTCTCCTGACGTTTGACACTATTATGGCCCTTAGGGAGATTATTAGTGTTAGATTTAAGGCACAAATGTTCAGACATGAACAAGGTCCATATAATATAAATTTGTATATGATTTCAAATCTATTATATGTAGTTATTATAATGGTCCATAAATCCCATGAAGAACTATGGTAGCCTTTTGTAGAATATGTGGATAATAAAATATATGAGGACTATTCTTTCCTATTTGTCTATAGATTCAAAAATGATATTACTATAATTTGTGAGGAAATTTATCATCAAGTCTACTAAGTTATTAATGGAACTCAGATGCCTAGGATATCTAAGAATCTAAGAAGAAGCATAGCTAAAATGGGGGACTAATGGTACTACCCAAACTATATCATACTTATCATTGAGGGAATAATAGCAACCCCTTTATTTTTACCTTGACACATCCTAGATCAGATGGTTGAGCAAGAGATTTCCACCAATTATAAAATAGTTTAAATGAGGATTTTATCCTCAAATATAAGGCTTACTACTATAATACCCCCAAGCATTAGGAATCTTTATTTTTTGGTGAGGTGACACTTCAATTAGGTGAGTAAAGTCAAATCCCTTTATAATTTAAAGGTAGACCTATTGGTCATTTTTTGGCCCACATACCAAGATTGTGCCCAGATGAATAAAATGAATAGAATTATAAATATTGAAGGTCAAACAATGATTTTGTGAACAAGTCTAGAAGGGATTATAGACCTTAGAAAAGCTAAGTACAAATCCTTTTGGGCTAAGTCTTTACTTTGGAATTCTTTCAGCCTTTTCATTACTAAGATAGTTTCTTTCAAGACCTTTTTTTTGGCTAAGTGTTGAATTATTTTGGATAAGTTGTCCAAGACAAAGTTTCTAAAGGGGTAATTCTTTTAGATAAAGTGTTTGAAGCAAAAGAAAAAGACTAAATTTTTTATGGAATTTTTCTTGCAACAATTTACCCAAAGACCTATTTATTTCAAGAGATTTGTTTTAGGTCTTTTGGGCTAAGTATCAAGAATTATTTCAGACATTTTGTCCAAAACAAAAGGCTCAAAGGATTTTTTTTATCTCAAAAGGTGTATAAATAAAAAGTTCTAAAGGATATATTTTTCAAATTGAAGTGGCTAAGATAATTTTCCCAAAGGGATTTTCTCACGAAAATGGTCTGATACAAAAAATATAAAGGAACTGTTCAATTTTCCTGAAGGGGATGTTCCTCTTAGGAAGGTTCATTTTCAAAAAATGTCAAAGGTCTTTTAAAAGAATTTTGAAGGGTAATTCTTTAGAAAAGTGACTAAAGACAAAATGCAAAGGGTCATTTCCCTGCAAAGAGGTACATTTGCAATATTTTCAAAGGGGCATTTTTTTAAATGTCAAAAGGCACTTTTATTGGTAAAAGGGGGTACTTGTAAATTTGACGGCCCATTTCAAAAATCTGAAGGGTCCTTTCCTTTTGAAAAGGGGACTTATTACAATAAAAATCATAAAAGAATAAATCCAAGAGAAAAAGGTTCAAAGGAATTCTTTCAGGAGAAAAGGCTAAAAATAAAATGTCCATGGAAATAGGCACAAAGCAAAAGTCCATAAAAAATATTGAACAAAGTACTCAAAGGAAATTGGCTAAAGAAAAAGCCTGTAGGAAAGCATCCAAAGGAAATGAACCAAAAGGATTAATGATGTTCACACTAGTGCTAAAGTTCAAGCTCAGTAAATAACTTTTTGGATTCAAATATCCGATGATGGGCCTGCAAATGTCAAAATTTGAACCCCTAAAAGTAATCATTTGGATTTGAAAACCCTAAAACATTTGCATAGATGTGAAAGATGGGTCCCATAAAATATCCATTGGAATTCAAAATCCATCAAAGGGGTCTCATAAAATAGGATTTTTAGACCTAATAAAGATCAAAAAAAGATATGCAATCTATAGACTTACATCGACATAAATAGATACAGGAAAACTAATGTCCTTAGATTGGTTTTCCATCTATAGGAAATATCTAGTCCAGGTTTCAAATCAAGAGCTGGTATATGTAATTAATGGAGAATCCCTCATCCTTTGACATGGCCATCATCTCTAATAGATATCCACTTGACATAGAAAAAGCATCACTCTGTCTAGATTCAAAGATATAGGGATTTCATCTTTATACATGTAGGACATGCAAAGTAAAGGAGCATGCCAAGTTTTTAATGAAAATATAAAATAATTCACACTTGGTAGAGACTTGTAACTACCTTCAACATGTCTCTCTTAGCTCTAAAACTTTTGGTTAAAATACAAAAAGTTTCAATATTTTATTACATACAGTATTACTCAATTGCCTAGATCAGAATAATTGAGTTTATAAATCTATATCAAAATCTACTTTATAACCCATAGATTAAAAATAATCTAAACAAGTAATTTCAAGTTAAAAAAATAAATATGGAAAAATAAATTAAATGCAAAAAATAAAGAAATAAGAGATTTGAAAAAAAACATACAAAATACTGACATAGTATTTAACATGGTTCACCCAAATGTTGGGCTACATCCATTAAGAAACTCAACAACTCTTCTATTCAAACTTCCAAATGAATTTATACAAGTGCCCAGCACTTTTGTCCCTCAGTCTTTGATTAGAGCACTCTGGCAATAGCTTTATCTGAAGATAATTTTCTCTTTCTATCAATTGTTATGTAGCTACATTCTCACCTTTTTCTTTAATCTACAATTCACATCTACATACTTGTTCTACCTCTTTTTCCACTTTTAAAGGGATAATCACTAAAAGTAAGGAAGTACAAAAATATATTCTAACTTCCTATAGTTACAATCTATTAAAACTTCCTTGTAGAATAAATAAGTATAAAATCTATTCTAACTTCCTATAGTTACAATTTGTTATAACATCCTTGCATAATAAGGAAGTACAAATCTATTAAAACTTCCTATAGTTATAATCTTTTATAGATATTAAAAACAAACTACCTTAAATAGTCATGTAGCTATGATAGTGATGCATGGGTTGTTGATAAATCATCATCTGAGCATCCTCATGTTTTTTTTGCATTCAATCAATTCTTACAAGAGCAACATTTACAATAAACCTTCACAACCCTACCAACATAGATCTGTAGCCAATGTAACCATGACCACATAGTGCTTATATCAATCCACAACATTAGGATTGAAATTTGACATTAATCTATTCCTATCAATTTATAATAGTACTTATATATAGAAGCCCATAGCATTGGTCAAGTTATAGGCTTTCTATTTTCAAGTTGTCCATAGCAACTATAGTCTTCATCTATAGGCTACCTACAATAAGTGCAAGTTTTCATGTATATGTTTCCCATAGAAACTATAAGTTTTCATCTAAAATATGCCCATAACAACTATAGGTTTTCACTTATAGGTTGCCTATAGCCACTACAAGATTCACCTATAGGTTGCCCATAGCAACTGCAAGTTTCTTCTACAAGCTACTCATAGCCACTGCAGGTTTCATCTAGAGGCTATCTATAGAAACTAAAGGTGTCTTATACAAGCTACCCATAGCAACTATAGTTTTCAATCTTTTTAACTAAAATAAAATGAGGCATTATGTTTTCACATCTCGAACAATCTCCCACTTGGAGACATAAGACCATAACACCAACTGCTGCAACCTCCCACTTAAACTCAGAACTTTTGATTTCTTCTTCTTAAAGCTCATGCTTGAAGTCCCACAGAAGTTGAATGTGCCCTCAACTTCACTACTATAATTACCTTAGTAAGCATATCTATAGTATTCTTCTCTGAGTGAATCTTCTTAAGCTTGAACTACCCACTTTCTAAAATTGTAAGTATGAAGTGGTAACGAAGCTCTATATGCTTTTTCCTACTATGAAAAGTAGAATTTTTAGCTAGGTGAATACCACTTTGAATATTAGAATACAGACTTTACTCTACTTTCTTTAGTGAAAGCAATGTATTCAGCCTCAGTGGTAGAAAGTGCAATAACTTTTTGTAGCTTAGAAACCCACAAGATTGTAGTTCTTCCAACTATGAAAATATAACTAGTGGTATAAATTATACCATCCAATCACCTACCATGTCACTATCCAAAAAATCTTCCAACCCACTATTAGAACCTTCAAAACATAAACAGATACTAGAAGTTCCACATAAATATTTTAAAATCCATTGAATTGCTAACCATTGTTGTTTACCAAGGTTACTTATGAACCTACTCACTACTCCCACTATTTGGGATATGTCTAGATGATTGTCAATCATATCATACATTAAAATTACCATAGGTAAATAATATGGCACCTTTTCCATATAATATTTATCCTCTTGTGACTTAGGAGACTGTGCCTTACTCAACTTGAAGTGGCTAGCTAAAGGTGTAGAAACAAATTTATAGTTTTTCATACCAAATCTTAACAACACCTTTTCAATATACTCAGATTGACTTAAATTTATTTTATTACCCAATATATCTCTATCAATTCTCATTTCAAGAATTTTCTTGGCTAGTCCAAGATCCTTCATGGTAAACTCTGAAGAAAGCAAATTCTTTAATTCACTTATTCTCTGCATGTTAGCTCCACACAACAACATGTCATCAACATAAAGAAAAATAATAATGAGTTCATCATTTTCAAATTTATTACTATAAACACAATGATCACTATGAGCATGAGCATATCCATGCTCCAAGATGACAGTATCAAACCTTAGGTACTATTTCCTAAGTTTTTGTTTCAAACCATATAAACTTTTTAGTAATTTACAAACCTTTCTTTCTTTCCCCTTTACCTCAAAACATTATGTTTACTTCACGTAGATTTCCTCTTCTAAATCTCCATGTAATAATGTTATCTTCACATCCATCTATTATAAGTTAATATCATTAGAATAAATAATACTTAATATAGTTCTTATTGAGATAATTTTGACAATAGGACAAAATACCTCTGAGTAATCAATTACAACCTTCTATGTAAAGCCTTTATCAATAAGCCTTGATTTGTATGTTTTCTACCCACTCTCATTTTATTTTAAATGGAAAAATCATTTATTTTTTAGTGATTTCTTATTAGGTGGTAAACCCACCAATTCCCATGTTTTATTGTGGTTCAAGGCATCTAATTCTACTTTCATGCCTTTTCCCATTGCACACAATCTTTATCCAGCTTAGCTTCTATAAATGATTCAGGTTCCCCACTATCAATAAAAAATAAAATAAAGAGGGATAATATATATCAAGAGGTTTATTTACTCTTCTTAACCTCCTTACCATAGGTGTGACTGGTTCACTTTGAGCTTCTCTTGGCCCAATATTCTCAAAAGACTTCATTAGGGCATTAATGATCCTATTCCCATTTTCTGATTCTATAGAGGTAAATGGATTATTTTATAATTTCTCTTTTCTTTATCCAAATACACTTGGAGGTATGACAATATTTTCTTTAACAAGTGGACTTTCCACTTTCTTTTCTACAAGTTGGTCCATATACATCACACTTTCATTAAAGATCACATCACATGATCTCACAATCTTTCTATCATCTAAACACTAGAAATGATAACCAAATTAGCTATCACCATATCTAATGAAAGTGAATCTCATCAATTTAGCATCCAACTTATTTTTATTTTCTTTATCAATGTGCAAAATGCTTCACAACCAAAAACTTTTAAATGAGAGTAGGAAACACTTTTACCTGTCTAAACTTCCTCAGGAATCTCACCATATAAAGCACTAGATGGTCCTCTATTAATTAAATAAACAATAATATAAACCACATTTGCCAAAAAGGTAGGGGGAAAACTAGCATGGAGTCTCATGCTTCCAATTCTCTCCATAGTTATTTGGTTCATTCTCTCACTTACCCCATTCTGTTGAGGAGTCTAAGGCACTATTACTTCTTTTTAGATTCCTTCTTATGCACAATAATTCCAAAATTATTTTGAGGTGTATTCACCTCCATTATTAGATATTAATCATTTTAACTTCATGTCTGACTCATTTTCTACAAGGGCTCTCCAAATTTTAAAGGTTCTAAGTACATCAGACTTATTTTATATATAATAAACCCACAACATACAAGTTACATCATCCACAAATGTAACATAATACTTCCATCCTCCCAATAATTGTATAGGGGCTGGTCCCCAAACATTAGAATGTACTAATTCTAATTTATTTTGTTTTCTTTTAGGCCCAACCTTCAAAATATAAACTTTATTTTTTCTACCAAAAATGCAATATTCACATAAATCTAAATTAATAGACTTTAAGTCTGATAACTTCCATTTCTTATGTAAAATTATCATACCTTTCTAACTCATATGACCCAATATTGAATGCCATAAATTAGTTTATAGATTAAAATTAGAAACTAATGTAGTATTAGAATCAATAATGTAATTACTCAAATATAGTGTGCCTTTCTTTTTCCCTCTGGCTACAACAAGATTACCTTTTTTTAACTTCTAGGGTTTTGCATTGAAAGTAACAGTACATCCATCTTCTACCAATTGACCTACATAAATAATATTTTTAGAAAGACTTGGCACATGTCTTACTTCTTTGAGTATCCATTCATTTCCATTCTGTAGCTTGATCTTTATTGACCCTTTGCCGACAATATCATAGGGTTCATTGTCTCCCAAGAAAACTTGGCCAAACTTGCCACTTACATAAGTTGTAAAATACTTGGGATTGAAAGTAGCATGAAAATATGCCCCTAATTCACTCACCCATGAATCAACCTTTGTATTACATGATTAAACTAAAGCATCTTGATACATAGTAGTAGTATCACTTGAGGCAATATTTACCTCCTAGTTATTATCATTATTTTGTTGCTCCTTGTGATTCTTTTTAGGAGCCCAACACTAATTTCTCATATGTCTAAACTTTCCACATTTCCAACATACAACACATCTTCCTTTTGACTTGGATTTATGTTTGGAAGATAAAAATCTTCCCTTTGATCTATGGCTCTTGCTTCTGTGTCTATTCTTTTATCTCCCTCTAGATTCAACATTTAGTGCATTACTTGTTAAAGTCTCACCAAATTTCTTCCTTCTCATTTATTCATATATTATGACACTAATAAAATCATCCATTTTAATATTATTACTCCTAGACATGTTGTTACTCACAGCCATCATAAGATTATTCCAAGATTCAAGCAGGGAACATAGTAACAACAAGACCTTGACTTCTTCATCTAGTTTCACTTTCAAAGAAATCAATTAATTTATAATAGTATTATAATCATTTATATGTTTAACTACACTTGAATTCTCATTCATTTTTAATTTGAATAACCTCTTCATTAGATACACCTTGTTTGCTATTGAAGGCATCTCATAAAACTTGTATAAGGTGGTCATAAGTTCTTTTGTAGTCTTTTCTTCAAATATATTGAAGGCAACACTTCCTCCCAAGTAGAGCCTTATGTCTCCTAAATATTTTATATCCAAGACATTCCATTCCTCATATGTTCTCTTTCCCTATCCTTTTGCCTTTTCATCAAGTGGTAGATATAGGTCCTTTGGATACAGATAGTCAAACATCTGCATCTTCCATAGAATAAAATTTTGTCCACTAAACTTATCAACCAATCTTCTTCCATCATCTACCATTGTTTAATATATCCCACTTGAGAAGATATTAATATAAGTCTAAGATCCTAAAGAGATTTAAAACTTGCAAAATAGTACATAAAACCACACAAAGATGGCTCTAATACCACTTGTTGGATTAAAATACATAAAGTTTCAAGATTTTATCACATATAGTTTTACTCAATTACCCAGATAAAAATAATTGAGTTTATAAATCTATATCAAAATATAATTTTTAACCCATAGATTAAAAATAATCTAAACATGTACTTTCAAGTCAAACAAATAAATATGGAATAATAAATACATGTAAAAACTATAGAAATAAGAGATGCTAAAAAATAACATAAAAAATACTGACATAGTATTTAATATGGTTTGCCTAAATGTTGGACTATGTCCACCAAGAAACTTAGAAAATCTTACATTAAAAATTTCAAAGGAATTTATACAAGTGCCTAACACTTCTTGCCCCTCAGTCTCTATATCAGAGCACTCTAGCAACACCTTTATCTAAAGATAAATTTTATCTTTCTATCAATTACTATGTAGCTACATTCTCACATTTTTTTAATCTTTAATTCACATCTACATACTTATTCTACCTCTTTTCCCACTTTTAAAGGGATGATCACTAAAAATAAGGAAGTATAAAATCTATTATAACTTCCTATAGTTACAGTCTGTTACAACTTCCTTACAGAATAAGGAAGTACAAAGTCTATTCTAACTTCCTACAATTACAATTTGTTACAACATCCTTATATAATAAGAAAGTAAAAATCTATTACAGCTTCTTATGGTTAAAATATTTTACAAATATTAAAAATAAACTACTTTAAATAGTCATATGGATATCATAGTGATGCATGGGCTATTAACAAACTGTCATCTAACCATCCTCAAGTTTCTCCTACATTCAATCAATGCCTATAAGAGCATCATTAATAATAGACCTTCACAACCCTACCAACATATATCTACAGCCAATGTAACCATGGCCACATAGTTCTTATATTAATCCACAACATTAAGACTAAAATTTGACATTAACCTATTCCTATCAATTCATAATAGCACTTATATATAGAATCCCATAATATCAGTCAAGTTATATGATTTTTATTTTCAAGTTACTCATAGAAACTCCAATCTTCATCTACAAGTTACCTACAACAACTGTAGGTTTTCACCTATAGGTTGCCTACAACAACTATAGGTTTTCATCTATAGGTTACCCATAACAACTACAATTTTTCACATACAGGTTGCCCAAGGCCACTACAAGATTCACCTATATGTTTCTCATAGCAACTACAAGTTTCTTATATAGGCTACCTATAGTCACTATAGGTTACCTATAGAAACTAAAAGTTTCTTTTATAGGCTACCCATAGTAATTATAGGTTTCAAGATTTTCAATTAAAATAAAATAAGGCATTATATTTCCACATCTCTAACACAAAAAAGGGAGACTTGAATGCATGAGGGGCTCAAGGAGATTTACGGTGATCTTAGGTGGTTCATCTCATGATCAAATTAGTTATATGCTTTGATTGCAAAAGAGATCAAAGAAAATAGTGATGGTTACAACCATTTATGACCCCCCTCTCTATTTTCTCATGAAATCCCCCTCTTCTCTCATCCCTTTCTACTATATATAGAGGATTTTGATCCAAAAAATAGATCCCTCAATTGGTGATATAGTTACTCTATCAAAATTGCCTTGTAGCATTATCTTGAAGTAATAAGATAAACTTTTTGATACTAATTTGGAGTGAAGTGTGCATTATTAGGGTTTTAAATTACATAATGTATGTCTCTTTTCATCATCTATGAATCTTCCATGTACCTTTCTTCAATTCTTTTGCTTCCTTGTCAATTGTGTGAAGTGTTAGACATTGGTGCCTTCTTGAAGTGTCACAATTTTATAGTGTCTCATACAAACCTATTTATTCCTATCCTTTAAATTGTAGGGTTTCCCTTCAACCTCCACACAAAATAATTATGCTTCTAACCTTGAGATAGGATCATATTAGGTTGTGCCTTGGTTAAATTCATTAGTATTCAATAAGACTTCCAGGTTGAAAGTGGATCATTTCATCTTTGGTGCATCACCAGCCTTAGCTTAGATTCCCCTTTCATGTTATCTTTTGCTCCCTTTTCCTTAGTTAGTAGTAGATTATAGTGTGGGAAATAAGACAAAGTGAAGCATCTGAGGAGATAACCTCATTAAAAATCCTAGTGTCTCAACCTCACTATAAGATACCCATAGCCTAAGGTTATTCCAATATTGTACCTAGAAGTGAGAGAGTCTGAAAAACTATCCCACAAGGGTGCAACTCTACACTACAATAGTTATTGACATGCCTGGTGGGATGATTTTCATAAATATTGGTCAAGTTTGATGTTATTTTGATCAATTTATAGTAGTTATAGATTTCATCTTTCAGCATCTAGTGACTGTAAAGAACACTTAACAATTTGATGGTAGAACAGTAACTATCTTTCATGCCAAAGGTGACTAAAAGATTAGCTTCTAGAGGTATTCCTTTTAAATTTGTTGAATTAACTTTAAAATCAGTAAGAAGGTTAAGATTTTATATCACTCACCCATATGTGGGAAACTTTCCTCCTAAACCATTTTCAAAATCTACCTTTGCAAGAAGATCTTTATTAGGTCCTTTCACTACCATGATAGCCCCTAAAACTTTCCCTTCTGTGGTTTTCAATGGTCAGAGTCCTTTGGACCTCTATCAATATGATCCTATTCCAATTTTGTCACTTAAAATTGTTCCTTATTTCATGGGAGACCAATCTACAACCACCTTTGAGTACCTCAGGGATATAGCCAACTTTTACAATATTCATAATGTTAATGAGGAAAATGTAGCTATTAAGTTATTGGCCATCTCTTTCAAGGGTAAAGCCCCAGACTAGTATAGAAAACTTATTGATAACTCCATCACATCATGGAATTAGTTGGGTGATGTATTTTTTAAGATATTTGAAGACAAGAGTGACCAATTATCACTTGTTAAATAACTAATGACAATCAAGAGGGCTCCTCATGATTATATAGGATTTCAATACCAAGTTTCAAAAGACATGGGATATAATTCTAGTCTCTATTAGGACTACTCATAACTATGCTTTACTTTACTATTTCAAAGCTTTTAATAGTGATATTGTAGTAATGATTTAATCTATGGGAGGAAACACACTACCAGATGCCTATGAGGTGGTGATCAAAATAGAGAACAGTCTAGTACAAGCTAGTAAGCATACTCCTAGACCCCCAATGCCTCTTTTCATTAAAATTAGACCACCCCCTATGGCTATTCCCCCACTTGATGTTATTCTTACAAATCTAACAATTACTACTATACCTTCACCTAAGAAAGAAAGGCCTCCACTAGTGGATCAAGTGATTACAAAGAGCAAAATAACTACCTAGAACTTAAGAGTATGTTTCAATCCTTAGGAATGATTTTATAAATATGAAAATGTAGTAGAATCAATTCAATAAACCTTATCAAGATCCATATTAGCCTCAATAGCAATTTTATCAAGCAAATAGGCCACCCTACAAAGGAAATTTCCAAGGACAAGGTCAAGGCTAGGGCCACCCTAACTATGCTAGACAAAATAACTATAATCCAAATGTTGTAGGCTCTCCCAACTCCTTCCTATTCAAAACAATATGGCTCAAGAGATTGAAGGGTCCATACCTTGGGATCAATCTTTTGGGAAATCTGTTAACCCAACTAATGTTTTTAACTAGGCATTCAATGACTAATGGTAGCAAGCTATTACTTATAGATATAATCAAGCTCTTATGTCTTAAAACATAAATATCCCCATGATTAAAAAACTAGGATAGTCTTTATAAGACCAAGGATCTAATCAGGTACCAAATCAATTGGATGCTATAATGATCATCAGTGAGCATGAAGAGTGTTATGCACTCAATCAACAGGCTAGTTCTAGCCAAGCATACATTCTAATGGTAGCTAATACAAGGTTGAAAAGAAGGAACATGGATGGTAATCAAGATGCCATCAAAGATCCTCCTACTATTACTCCATTACTATCAAATCGAAGTGAAACTATTACTACTCCAAAGGAACTGGTACCTATTAAAAATCAGAATCAAGGGACCCATTTTGATCCAAATAACTCACAAATTCAACAAATAATAGTAGTGTCCCCCAAAGCACAGGCAAAGGTTGGTGTTCTACCAATCAACATTATTGAGGAAATGAATAAATCTACTATGAGTGTACCAATGTAGGACATGCTTTACATGCCTAATCAAGTGGATATCCTTCAAGAAGGTTTATCCAAGATAGGTGTTACAACAACTACATGTAAACAACCGAGCAAAAAAATTGAGGTCCTCACCAATGCAACCCAAAGTCCTGTGGGAGAAGGATCAATTAAGTTGGTCAAACCTCCTCCATTCTACATTTCATTAATCATTGGTGATTACTTGGTAAATAATTTTTTGGTAGATAGTATACCTAGCACTTCAATAATGCCAAAGTCTATAGCTAATCAATTGAACCTCAAATATGAGCCACATACTAAGGGATTTAGGCAGCTTGACAGTTTCTCCACAAATCCAACTAGTATTATCATATGTCTTAGCTTGACCTTACATGCTTGTCCTATTGCTTCAGTGGTTCAAGATCTGTTGATCTTTGATGTAACTCCTCACTTTATGTTATGCCTTTCTATAGAATTCATAACAAATATTTGAGGCTATCTCATAGTAGATTGGTCATACATAGCATTCAAAACAAGGTATGGAACTAAGGTATCAATCAAGGTTAAGCCTATGGCACAATTTCAAATTGAGCCACATTAGCTAAATAACATAAACCTCAATTGTACTATCCTTGATGAGGATGAAATTACAATTGGTCAAGAACTGAATACTTATCTTGAAGAGATTTTATACTTATTCTTAGATTAGTTGTGGGGGAATAATTAATTTCTCAACCCTTTAGAGGGTGTTTAAGGAAGATACATGGGTGTTATTTTTTACATGAAGAAAATCAACTCATACCCTCCCTCATTGGACCTAAAGAAGACCTCAATGTTATGTGTAAGTTTTTCTTTGATGGTTCAAGGAGAAAAAATGGAGTAGGTACAGGGGCAATGCTAGTTTCCCCTTTAAATGATAAGTACTTTTCTTTTTATAGCTTCCAATTCAATTGCTCTTACAATGGAATTGAGTACGAGGGTCTTATCCATGGCCTTCAGTGGGCTAGTAAGAAGGGAATCAAGTAGTTACAATTATATGGGGATAGTGAGCTTATAGTGAACCAATTCAGGGGCCTAAAATTTATGAAGAATCCTTTGATAAGGTCCTCAAAAATAGAGTGTGGGACCTAATTTAATATTTTGAAGCCTTTAATATTCAAGATGTACTAAGGAACCAAAATCATCATGCTAATACGTTGGTAGTTGTGGGAGCCCAATTTGATATCCCAAATGAGTTGAAAAATCCCAAAGTATAAACACATGTTAAAGTAATAGTGAGACCATTAGTGCCAGCTAATGAGGCTCATTAGTGGGTCTTCAATAGTGACAAGAAGATTGCTTGTTTCTTATAGTAGGAAGTAGAGTTTTCCTCCATGAATCAAGGTAAATTTTAACATAAGTATGAGGATAAAAAAAATTTAATTAAGGTCTAACAAACTTCCTAATGGGTTGGTCACCCTTAAAAGTCTTTTCCATGAGGGAGACCATATGAGGAAAGATAAGGTAGTGATGTCAACTAATGAGAACTATGAAAGATTCCTTATTTTCAAGGATAAGCTCCTCAAGCTTGGGAAGGTAAGCAATGAGGTAGAAAGGTATGTTTTCATTGAAATTTTTAAGGATTATACAAACATCTTTGCTAGGGAATATAGTGATCTAAGAGGCTTTGATCCTAAGCTAACCCAACATACTATAAAACTAGAGGCCAATGTTAAGCCTGTAAGTTAGAATTAAAGGCTTATCAATCTAAAAATTGAAGAGTAAATGAGGAAAGAATTGACTAAATTAATTGAATCTAATATCATTTTTCCCATCAAACACTCCTCATGGATAGCCAACCTAGTACCTATGAGGAAGAAGAATGGTGAGATCCGATTGTGTGTTGACTTCAGAGACTTGATAGGGCCTCTTTGAAAGATCACTACCATTTACCATCCATAGAGCAACTCCTTCAAATGGTTGTTGGTTCAGAATTCCTTTCTCTTTTGGATGGGTACTCAGGATATAACTAGGTGCTAATAAGAGAAGAATATTAGTACAAGACTACCTTTACCACCAAATGGGGCACATTGCTTAACAAAATATGCATTTTGGCCTATCAAATGTTGTGGCCAATTTTCAAATAGCAATGGACATGGCCTTCCAAGGATTACAAAATAAGATGGTGCTTTTCTACTTGGATGACATAATAGTTTTCTCTAAGAGGGCCAGTGATCACTTAGATCACCTGAGATTGATCTTTAAAAGACATAGGGAATTTAGGATCTCTTTGAATCCCAAGAAATGTGTGTTTTTTTGTCGATGATGGCAAACTCTTGGGACATATTATCTCAAAATAGGGATTAACTATTGATCCTAATAGAATAAGTGCCATCTTGGCCTTATCCTTACCTAAGAATAAGAAGGGACTCCAAATTTTCCTTGGGAAAATAAACTTTGTGAGAAGGTTTATACCTGGTTTTGTAAAATTGGTCACACCCATCACTGCCATGTTGAAGAGGAACTAAGTGTTCACTTGGTAAAATGAAGGTAAATCAGCATTTGCAGCTATCAAGTAAGCCATTACCAAAGAAAATAAACTCATGAATCCTATTTTCTCAAGAGATTTCATATTATATGCCTTTGCCAATATTGACAATATATTAGCTATGTTAATGTAGAATAATAGTGAAGGACTTGAGAATCCAATAGTATTTTTCAATCAATGGCTTGATGGGTATGAGGTGAGGTATAATTTTGTAGAAAAATAAGTCCTTGAAATGGTAAGAAGCCTTAAAAGATTCGGTCCAATGATTTTCAATATTAAAATTTATCTTATGGTGTCTCATCCTGGAGTGAGATATTTCCTTCTTAATAAAGACTTAAATGAAAAGAGAGCTAGTAGGATTACCAAGGTCATAAAGTATGACATAGAGATCAAGGTCACTAAGCTAGTGAGAGGCAAAGGCTTGTGTGAGCATATGGTTGATGACCTTCATGAAAGCAAAGAGGTTAACTTGGTAACACAAGATAACTCAAAGATAGATGCACCTTCACCTCACACTAGTTGCTTCCAAGATATGACATGTTTCTTGATAACAGGTGAGTATCCACAAGGTATGGATAGGACAAAGAGAATGTATTTTAGACTACATTCCATACTTTATGCATTGGTTGATGGGTTTTTATTTAGAAAGGACCTTAATGGAGTGTTCTTAAGGTACATAGATGATGACCAAGTGACAAGGCTCTTGGAGCAATTCTATGATGGGCCTATAAGAGGCCATTTTACTTCAAGGACTACATTAGAAAAAGTGATGAGTACTACTAGTTATTTATCAATTTTGAACCTTGGCCAAAATTTCTCAACACATATCTTTTTTAACTTTGTATAAGCTCATACATATCCTATAGGGGTGTATTTTTAGTCTAAAACATCTACTTATTCATAGTCTACCCTTGGTCCAAAGTCTAGGCCTTGAACAAGTCAAGTCAAAGAAAATACACTTTATTTAAATAGAATCAAACATGATAAAAGAGTTAAAATAAGTGTTTTGAGTCTTATTTTGGTTTCTAACATGTTTTAATCTCATTTTATGTAATTTATTTTCATATCTCACTCTAAATGTGCAAAAAGAGCTTGTGGACCCACTTTGAGCTAGATTCAAGGGCTTGAATGGATAGAAAGTGGAATAAGGTCAGCTATAGGTAGGAGATAAATGTGGAAAATTTCATAGGAAGTTAGTGGTAGGTTTTGGAAGGCCAATATTTAGTTATAAGTTAGAAAGGGTAGTTTCTCCTCAATTTTAGGCCCTTTTGGGCACTTGTACGGCCACCACCATATGATCTCTAGCTAAAAACATGGGTGGGGGGTCTCTTTATCTCCCCACATCCATTTCCATTCTCATACTTGAAGTAGAATTCAAAAATTTGCTTCTGAAACTCATTTTCCCATTCTATCCTCTTAGCACATAAAGAAGGCTCAACTTCAAACACTTAGTATGGAAGGTACAAGTAGAGTTGAAAGGAGTGCTTATACAAGTGGATTTTAATATAAATGTAATTCATTTTAATAATATGATTTTTTTTTGTGCCTCCTTATTTATGAACAATCGCTAACAATCCAAGCAACTTTTTGAAGAATTACATCTAAGAGGGGTAGAATTATGCATCTATTTTGAATATTTAGTGATCTTTGGAGCTGAGTGAGATTGATAAGGTGTTTTTAGGTTTTAATAATTCCCTATTACTAATGTTTTCAATAGTTAACACTTTACCTCTTTGTGTTTGAAATATTGGCAAAGAAAGGTGCTAGTTCCATGAGAGTTCCAAGGTTGAATGAAAATTATGTATTCCAAAGAGTTCAAAGAGCTTTGTGATGATAATGAAAAGTTTTATTTTCATTCATAATGAGTATTTACATGTTTCCATCTAATGTAAATCTCAACTAGTACCATTTCAAGGTTTATTTGCTCACAATAGCATGTTTCACTACCATGTCAACTTCAATCAAGCCTGTACCTATTCATGGGAAGTGTACAAAGGTGGAAGAGAAGGGAAGAGTGTGGCTAAATACATATAAAGTTAATTTAACTCCAAGAGTCATGTTTTTGATAACCAAAGATTCCAAGATGCCACCCAAGCCATTATCACTTTAAAAGAGACCTTTTCAACTTTTGGGTTCTCAATCCCTAAAAGCAAAAAAAGAGGTCCTAGGCCTTTTTGACTTAATTTTTTAAGTAGTATATGGTACTTTATCATTTTTGAATGATTTATCCTTGTATCCCTATCTATCTAGTCCAATTATGCCAAATTTGAGAGTTAGAATCTAAGTGGAAGATAGATTTTGATCCCATCCAAAATAACAAAAAGGTACTAAAGATAAGCAGTGATATCTATATGATTTTCAAGAGGAGTACCCTATACAATACATATGCTAGGTTATAAACATTTTATAATAATAGGAAACCACTCAAAACCCTCTAAAAGGTCACTACAAGAAAATTTGGCATGAAAAGGAGTAAACTTGATGGAAATGACCCATTGGGCATGTACCCTATCCATACAACATGGGAGGATTGTAACTACAGTTAGCTTGTTAATCATTGGGTCAACTCTTTTAAAGATTACCATTATTTGGGGTTTCCAAGATAAATTACACCTATCACTTGGGTAGACTTATGATTTTTGAAAAAAATCTAACTTCTAATGAGAAATCAAGCTTCATTTGGTCACTTATAACCCTGTATGGATAGAGGTAAAGGTTTCAAAGATGAATCTAAAGAATTGGCTAGGGAAGTGTTTGTTTTGACTATTTAAGGTGTCCCAAAGATCCATTAGTATGGAATAAGGACCCATCAAGGTTTTGGTGACCCAAATACTTCCTACAAGCTTCAAATGGCTTAAAGGACAACCTACAGGCTTGACTGAGATAAGCACCTATAGGATAGGGTAGAAAATGAAAATAGTGTTTGAAGATTGGCATAAGGAGATGGTGTTTAAGGAATCAATGATGAAGCCAAATCATATTTCAAGGCCTATACAGAAAATTTCAATCTTATTAGGTTTTATAAATCTCTTAAACATGATCGAAATGTTCTAAAACAACCTACAACTTATTTATGAGAGTTAGTCTCAGTCAAGGATAGAATGGAGCCTTTGGAGTCCAATTTGGGTAGGAAAATGAGGTGAAATGTTGAGAATACGAAGGTATGAGGATAAATCAAGATTTTTTATACTTTTTTAAGCTTTCACATCTCACCAAAGTGTACACATAGGACTATGACTAACCTACAAGCCCCTAAATCCGTAAGGAACACAGTCAAGAGGGTATGAGGGTAGTGATGTAGATGTTTATTTTAATTTTCATATGGATAATTAAAGTGAATATAAGGTCAAAAAGTGATATTTTACCTAATAATATCCATGGAAAACCTATATGCATCATGATCAAATCCTCCATCTTCTAAAGGATAACCAAACAGGGACATGGTTCACCTCAATCAATGAAGTTTTAAGGGGGCAGAGGTGTCTCAAAGTCAATGAGAAGGTCTCAATCATGATAGGATGGTAAATTATCATCAAGTAGAGGTGATAATATGCCAATAACATGTAAATAATACTCTAAGGCCACTTTATAATAAATGAAGTTGACACAGTCCATATAGGTAGCTTACCTATGTCTCATTCCAAAGAGCAAAAAGGGGTTTTCATATACAAACAAGTTTTATAGATGTTTTTAAATACAAAAAATATTTATCTAGACATGAGGAACACAATGAAAATATAAGTTATAGGTCAGTATGGATAAAATCATGCAAAAAATAGGGTTTCTATGACCTTTTCTAAGAAGATCGAGTTGGTTTGGGTACCTAGACTTAGAATCTAATAAAAAATTTGGGTAAAAATGATCATCATGACCTCATATATCTCATAAAATATACTCTTTTCATGGAATAATAGGCCTAATACTCATTTTTTTGTCTCAGACCTACCTCAGTCCATGCATGTAAGAAAAAGACCAGTTTGGGGAAATCTTGCTAATAAGAGACTTGCACTAAGTTTGAGAATAATAGGTGATGTCCACATCTAGGATAAATCTATGGGAACCTAAAAAAAACTATAAAGTCTAAAAATTAATGGTTTGATCTGCACAAGGAGATTGGCATGAAGGTCTAGTGGGAAAACATGCTTTCCCAACCCCAAATAAGGTGTCAACTCAAAATCCACACCTCCTAGGGACTTATAATGATTTTTTTGATGTTTAAATGATCAAATAGGATGACATAACACTCTATGAGTCCATTTAAGAATAAAAATTTCATCTATTGGTGCACAAGGAGCAGACAGGTTACTTAGTAAGGCATAACCCCTCTCCCAAAGCAAAGGCAACTTCCAATTTGTTTTCTTATAAATCCTTCCAAAGTGATTGGGAATTTTCATGGGTAAATTTCAAATGTTTGAGAGATTTTGGTTTTCATGGAAACACTAGGAAAGGCCTATTTGAAACCCAGATGTGCTAGAACCCTCATGGAATGTAAGAATCCCATTTGAAGGCCACTTTATTGTGATTATAGATTCTATAGACATTTGCATGGGACCTTAATAATTTTATTACAGTTTAAGGAGTTCCTTTAGGTGACAAAATTTTAATTCTAAGGAGTGTTCAATGTCACAACTTTATGAATAATCCTTAAGACCAAAAAACCTCTTAAACCCTCCTAAAACCCTTAGGCAAATTTGATGGTAAAAATCATGAAAAAAGTGCACTAAAATGAAAAAAATTAACTAGGGGAATAATATTAAATTTTATATGACATTCCTAGGATTCTAAAAATGTAAATTACTTGTACGAATCCATATAGAATAAGGGAGAAAAAGGCTTATTTTCACCATTTTTGATGGTGTGTGAATTGTGGAGAGAGTTAAAATATGAAATAAAGTTTTAGAGGAATATATAAACTTATAAATTGTGAAATTAATATAAACTCTTTTAAATTATTATAATTTTCCTAAATAGGCTTTCATTTTTGGCCACTCTAGTAAGCCAAGTAGTGAACTTTGAGGTAAAGTGATGAAAAGTGGTAAAGAGGGATTTTTAAAGGTTTTTTCTTACAAATAATGATTTTTAAGGCCTTTATATGTGTCATTACACCTATTTTATAAAAATGAAATTAGTTTGATAAGTTTTGGAGTGCCAAGTGGTAAGGGTGCATGGAATGAGCACTTTTGAAAATAATTGAGATGATTGTGCATGCCCATAGTAGTAGGAGTGATCGGAGACTAGACCAATGCATGTATGATGTTTTTTGTAACCCCTCATATCCTTTAAATCCATAAAAATTCAATATTTTTAGATAAAAGAGGATATTTTGGAGGCTACTCAAGTAGGCATTTTTTGGTTCAAAATTGGCAGTTTTGTGCCACTTTTCACCTTATTTGTGACTTGTTTGGACAATTATACCTATCGACTTGGAATAGATACCATAAACCCTATTTAACATGAAAATTTAACTCCCCTTTTTATATTGACACATGTCCAAGTGACCCTTGGACTTCCTCTTGCTTATTCACGCTCTTTGGGTTATACATATGAATTATTTTGGCTTGTTTGAGCATCCTCCATTGGTTGATGGGGAATCTCTAGCTAAATTTGTACATGAAAAACTCTTTAATAAATAATAAAAGTGTTTATTCCACTCATATATTTCAATATTGTGTCATAGCTTGAATCATGTTGGTCTAGTTTAGTGAAGGTGTCTTTGTTAACTTTGCACTCTTGATGGTCTACCAAGTTGTAGATAGATGGTTATTGCAAGTCCTTACTAGTATTCCTTACAAGAGTAGAAATTTTATAAGTTATCCTTGAATTTATTCCTTTGGTTTCATTCATTTCCTTCATAAGAATCATTCACCTTGTCAAATCTAGTTTGTCAAACATTGATGTAATGACAGCTTTAAAGTTATGAGTCTTATGTAAATAGCACATTGTTCATCTTTAATTAGTATTTTTAGTCAAGTGTGAGGATAAACTTACATTTTTGTATCACCTCTTAATTGTTTTAGTTTTTTCCTTAAACTTTTTTCATTATCAATTTGTTAGAGTAGTTTGGAAGAAGTACAAGGAAAATCTAGGGAGCTAGCCCTTATAATACTAGAGATTCATCTCTCCCATAAGATCCCAAAAGCTTGAGAGATGACTCCACATTGAATAAAATTTTAGGAGATGAAATAATGATCCTAGGGTGAATAATTTTATGCTAACAGTTTTGGTACACTTGATGGGACCTAAAAGTCATAGAAGATTGTTCAAGATTGGTGCTGGTCTTAGCATAGTTGAAGATAGAAGAAACATCTACATTCAGTACCTAGAAACTCTATTGAATATTCCAAGTATTTGGTTGATGATCAGTCTCAAAATTCCATCTTAAAGGTGACTACAGGATCTACTACTAAAGGAGTACCTTTTGGTTTTATGCAACTACCCCATACTCCATCAAAAGGTTTAGGTTTGTAACTACTCATCCTTATCAAAGAGAGTTAGTGTTTAAACCTTATAATTTTGTGTTTCATTCATTTCCTTATATTCATAGTGATCTTTCCAATATGGCTATAATTCAACCCTTTATGCTTTACATTAGGGAATCTCCCCTAAAACTTGCCCAATATGATCAAATTCTAGGAGAGGACTTTAAAAGTGTCCCATCTTTTTGATGGTCATATTACTGCCATTGAGCATATTAGGAACATAGAAAAAAATTTAACATTAATAAAATCACCCAATAAAATTTATCCATTAGGTTTTTAGCCTTGTCTTTCAAAGTAAAAGTGTTGGATTAGTATGGGACCTTACCAGTGAACTCCATTGGCTCATGGTATGCACTAGGAGACATTTTGACTAGTAGGTTTGGAGAGAAAAGTGATAATTTATCCATAGATGATCAATTGACCACCATTAAAAGTGCACCTCATGAATTTATGTATAAATTTAATACTAGATTCCAAAAAAATTGGGATAGAATCCTAGCTCTTGTGAGACCCACCCCAAACTATGCATTTTTGTACTACTTGAAGGCATTAAACAATGATATTGCCATGATGATTCAATCCATGGGTGGGAACACACTAATTTATACTTATGATATAGCCATAAATTTTTGAAATTTCCTTTTTCAAGTGGGAAAGATATCCCCTAGATCTCTAATCCCACTATTCTTTGATTTGTATCCTCTTAGTCAAGGTACATTGCCTACTTTAGCCCCTTTGCCTAATAAAGAAAGGTCTACCATTACTCCTTAAAATGAAATGCATGAAGTGAAGATCTTACTTCAAATTGTTACAAATTATTTATTTTCCCTCAAAATTCAACAAGCTCAAGGTTATAGGCCATAACAAACATACAATCAGTTTGGGCAAACAAGCAGGCCTCCTTTCCAAAATAATGGATAAGGACAAGGTTAAATCACTCATGTTAATCCCTATCAAATATACAATCCAAATTCTCCCTCAACCTATAAATCCATTTTTCCCACTCAAAATAATTTGGTCTAATATCAGCCCAATTATCCATCTTTTGAGCATCATCAAGAGCAAGTGACTTATGTAAGTGAAATGCAAAATCAAAGCATGGCAATGCAAGGTGATCAATATTTTCAACATCCAAATTTTGAAGTATCAATGCAAGGTGGGATTGTAAATTGACAAAATAAAATTTATTATACCCTCATAAATGATTTGGAGGGTGATTTTTTTGTTATTAACTACGTGGGAAATATAAACAATCAGAATACTAGTGTTGTTTCCAACACTAGGCCCAAAAAGAAGGATATTAAGGAGACTCAAAAAACTAGTCAAGGGCATATTTTTAATCCTTCATTAGGTAAATTATGGAGTGGTCCTAATTCAGCTCCAAAATATTAATAAAATTAGAGATTCCAAAGCATGAAGACAACTCCTATGGCTCCACCTTCACAAGCTACATCATAAGGTGTTGGTGATCCTAAAGGGCTTGGAGATGAAAAAGCTAAATATTAACATATAATTTTGGGATTATCTGACAATACCATGGAATAAAGATATATTACAAAAAGAATTTCATGGTTTGGGTAATCAAGTTGGCCCACCTAGAAATGATAATGTGGTTTTCATCAATGGAACTCAAGTTATGGATGGACAAGTAAAGAAAGATGAGAAAAATCCCCCTTTATATTTATCTATAATTATTGGTGATTTATTATTCCATAATTTCATAATATATAGTGTATCAAGTACATTATTTATGCCCAAGTGTATAGCAGATAAGTTAGGCCTCAAGAATGAGCCTATGACTAAAGGAGTTTTGCAATTGGATGGATCACTAGCCAAGACCTTGGGGGTAGTCAAAGGTTTGAATTTGATCCTTCATGATTGTCCTAATTTTCTAATTCCTCATGATGTAGTTTTGGTATATTTACCTCCCTATTTTTCTCTTTGCTTATCAAGGGATTTCATATCCAAGATTGAGGGATACATGGCAGCTAATTGGTTATACATGGTGTTTAGGATGAAATATGACACTAAAGTGAAGATTGATTTAGAGAATATCCACAAATATCACTTGGATCCATAATAACCCAAGGTTTCAAATTTTAATTATTCCATAATTTATGAGGAGGAGCTTCACATTGACCAATCTCCATCATCTTCTCTTAGAGGAGTTTCAGATTTGCTCCTAGATGAATGGGGAGATGAGCACTATGAACATGATCCATACAAGTTCATTGACTAATTTGGTATTTGGGTATATTATATGTATGATAAAAATTATTTAATTCCAAATTTTATGAAGTCACATGAAGATGTGAATGGCTTATGGTAGTTATTCTTTGATGGGTCTAGAAGCAAGATTGGGGCAGGTGGTGGAGCTATGTTGGTTTCACCTTCCAAGGAAAGGTATTACTCAACTTTTAGATTTTATTTCTCATGCACTTTTAATGTATTAGAGTATGAGTACCTTATCCCTATCATTGAATAGGCTATAAAAATATTAATTATAGAGCTTCAAGTGTATGGAGATAGTGAACTTGTGAATCAAGTTAGGGGGCAGAATTTGATCAAGAACTCCTTGCTTAAGTGCTATAAGCATAGAGTTTGGGATCTTATACAGAAATTCATGGATTTTAACATTAAATATATTCTAAGAGAAGATAATAAGCATGCTGATAGGTTGGTATCTATTAGTGTTCAATTTGAGTTTCTAAAGAGCATAAAAGAAGAGAAAAATCAACCTCATCTAAAGGTGATGGTGAGACCTTTAATGCCAATTAATGTCACCAATTGGTAGGTATTTGAAAGTGACCAACAAATAGACATTTTCATACAAGAATAAGTTTATTTTTCCATGAAAAATCAGTCTAAGATATAATATCAATATGGGGGGTGGATTATCCAATTGAAGTCCAATAAGCTTCCCAAAGGCCTAGTGACTCTTGAAAGAATTTTCAATGAGGATGATCAGATCAAGAAGGAAAATGTAGGTATGTATACTAAGAAAGATAACTATTAAAGCATGGAGATCTTCAAATACAAGCTACTTGAACTTGGGAAGGTATGCACTAATCAAGAGAAGCATGATTTCATTGAATTATGTAAAGAGTTTAGTGACATTTTTGCATGGGAGTATAGTGACTTGAAGGGTTTAAATCCTAGCCTAGATCAACACACCATAGATCTATATGATAATTCCAAACCCATAAAGCAAATATAAAGACCAATCAATCCCAAAATTGAGCCCTTTATGAAGAAAGAGCTTACCAAGCTAATTGAGTCTAGAATCATCTTCCCTATCAAACATTCCTCTTGGTTGGCCAATTTAGTCCCTGTTAGAAAAAATAATGGGGAGAACAGGTTATGTGTGGACTTTAGGGACTTGAATATGGAATCTTTGAAACATCAGTATACCCTTCCATCTATGCAAAAAATCTTACAAGTTATGGCTGGTAGTGAGAGGTTCTCTTTTTTCGATGGGTATTCTGGTTATAATCAAATTTTAGTAAAGTGACCAATGCAAGATAGCCTTCACCACTAAATGGGGTACATATGCCTATATAAAAATACCATTTGTATTGTAAAATGTATGGGATACTTTGCAATGTGCTATAGATATGGATTTTCAAGGACTAATCAATGATATTATATTGGTATATCTTGATGATGTGATAGTTTTCTCTAAGGAAGAAAAGGATCATTTGAGGCACATAACGAAAGTATTTGAGAGTTGTAGATAATATGGAATCTCTCTAAACCCAAAGAAGTTTTTGTTTTCTATCCATGAAGGCAAACTACTAGGACATATTATCTCCAAAAAGGGCTTATCCATTGATCAATAAAGAGTGAATGCCATCTTGGCATTGTTTTTGCCTAAACATAAGAAGGGTTTATAAAGATTTTTTGGTAAGATCAATTTCATTAGGAAGTTCATTTATAACTTTTCTATTTTGGTCAAACCTCTAACATCTATGTTAAGGAAAGATGAAACATTCACTTGGACTAGAAGGAGAAAGGAAAGTTTTGAAGAAGTCAAATTAGCTATTACCCAAGCTCCTACTCTTGTTATTACCCAAGATCCTACTCTTGCAAGCCTAAAATTCTCTAAATATTTCAATTTTTTCACTTTTGGGAATGATAAATTTATTTATACCATTCTTATTCAAGCCAATGATGAGAATTTGGAGCAGCCTATTGTTTTCTTTAGCCAAGGATTGGAAGGGTATGAGGTGAAGTATACATATGCTGACAAATATGTAATTTTAGTTATTATAAGTTTGAAGAAATTTAGACATATGATATAAAATAAAAATATTCACATATTTTTGCCTCATCCTAGTGTAAAGTACTTTATTTTGAGTAGGGACTCAAATGAGAAAAGGGCAGGTTGGATCACCAAAGTGATGGAATATGATGTTGATATCAAGACAACTAAACTAGTGAGAGGTAAAGGGATATGTGAAAACCTTTCTTTAGATTTGAATGAGATAAGATAAGTTGTCTTATCACACCATGATGATACTAATATATCTAAAAAATCATCCATGAGAAGTTGGATATAATACATGATTCACTTTCTCCAAATCGGTGAGTGTCCACAAGGTCTTGATAGAGCTAGAAGAAGGTATTATAGATTGTAATATATTCCATATGTACTTGTTTATGGTGTGCTAGTTAGTAATTACCTTTTAGGTTTTATCTTGAGGTGTATTAATTCTAATTAGATTTACAAAGTACTATTTGAGTTTCATGATGGACCAACTAGTGGTCACTTTGCTCATAAAACCACTATTGCCAAGATAATGAGGGTTGGATATTTTGGTCTTGGATTGTTTAAGGACACTTTGGGTAACAAAATGTCAAAAGTGTGCCATTTTTTATGGAAAACAAAATCTTTCTACCCTACCTATTCATCCCATTCATGTTGAGCAACCTTTTATGCAATGGGGTTTGGATTTCATAGGCCAAATCAACACTCCTAGTACTGATCATAAGTGGGTGTTGACTATCACTAATTACTTTACAAGGTGGGTGGAGTTTATATCTCTTAAGGAGGCAAATGAAATTATAGTACTTGACTTTTATGAAGGTATAGTAACAAGGTTTGGATCTCCTTCCATAATTAGTTTAGATAATGCATTGGCTTTCCTAGGAACAAAGACTAGTGAATGGGCTTTAAAGCATGGCATCTATCTTAGCACCTGCTCCAACTAATATCCATAAGGTAATGGACTAGTTGATTCCATAAACAAGAATCTAATTAGGATCATAAAGAGAATAATGGAGGAGAATCAAAGGACTTGGAATTTAAACTTAAAGATAGCCCTTTGGGCTGATAGGATCACCCAAAAGAAACCAATTAGGAACTCACCATACACACTTGTGTATGGAAGAGAATATAAGCTTCCTATCTCACTTTAGTTACCAGCCTTAGACCTCACCTATCAATTGTAATTGATTGAAAATGAAAGCATAAAATTCAAGTTGTGTGAGTTGATGGAGTTTGAGGAGATAAGGGATCAAGTTATGCAAACTATGACCACTCATCAAGAGCAAAAAAAAAAAGTGATTTCATAAGATATCCAAGCCAAGAAGTTTCAATGAAGGGTACATTATCCTAAAATGGGATGAGGATAGGGCCAAACCTGGAAAACACACAAAGTTTGATGTTTTGTGGAGTGGCCCATATGTGATCACTCAATGCAAGCCACATAATGATTTCCAACTCTCAAAGTTGGATGACAAAGAGATTCATATCCTATTAAATGGGATACACGTCAAGAATTATTATTAAGGATATCTTCTCCCCTTGTACATAGTTTCTTTCTTTCCTTATGTGTTTCTTAAGTGCTTGTGCACAAGTGTGTGTTATCTTGTCTTGTCTTGTGTTGCTTTACCTAGTCTCTTTGTATTGTGTGGAGTGTTTGATTTATGTTTCTATTTTGGCATATCCTTTTAGTCATATTTAGGATTACATTGACTCCATTTTCCCTTATTTGGATAAGGCTACTAGTCTCAAAGCATAATCAATCATGTTTACCCCAAGAGTTACCAAAAATGTTGATCAATTTTTACCCTTGGTCAAAATTGGTCAACCCCTATATTTTTGAAATATTTATAATTTCATCCATATCCTATAGGGGTGTATTTTTAGTCTAAAACATCTACTTCATAGTCTACCCTTGGTCCAAAGTCTAGGTCTAGAACAAGTTAAGTCAAAAAAAGTCAACTCTAGTCAAATAGAGTCAAAATTGATCAAAGAGTGGAAATATTTGTTTTGAGTCTTATTTTGGTTTATAACATGTTTTAATCTCATTTTATGTAATGTATTTGCATATCTCACTCTCAATGTGAGAAAAGAGCTTGTGGGCCCACTTTGAGCTAGATTCAAGGGTTTATACAAATGGCTGGTGGCATAAGGTCAGCTCCAAGTAGAGGATCAATGTGGAGAAGGTAAGAGGAAGTTATTGTCAGGTTTTTTCAAGCCAATATTTAGTTATAAGTTATAAATGGTAGTTTATCCTTAATTTTAGGCCCTTTTGGGCACTTATATGGCCACCACCATCTGATCTCCAACTAAAAACATGGGTGGGGAGTCTATTCATCTCCCTAAAATCCATTTCCATGCTCAGACTTGAAGGAGAGTTCAAAATTTTACTTTTGAAACTCATTTTCCCACTCTCTCCTCTTCGCACACAAAGAAGGCTCAACCTCAAACACTTGGTATGGAAGGTATAAGAAGAGTTGGAAGGAGTGATTCTATAGGTGGATTTTAATCTAAATGTACTTCATTTTCATAATATTATTTTTTTTTGGTTCCTCCTCCTTTATGAACAATCACTAATAATCCAAGTATATTTTTGAAGAATTGCATCCAAGAGGGGTAGAATTATGCATCTATTTTGAGTTTTCAATTATCCTTAGAGCTGAGTGAGATTGATAAGGTGTCTTTGGGTTGTAATAAGGCATTATTACTGATGTTTTCAATATCTAACACTTCACCTCCTTGTGTTTGAAGGATTGGCAAAGAAAGGTGCTAGTTCTATGAGAGTTCCAAGGTTGAAAGCAAATTGTGTATTCCAAAGAGTTTAAAGAGCTTTGTGATGATAATGACATGTTTTATTTTCATTCATAATGGTTATTTCCATGTTTCCATTTAATATAAATCTCAACTAGTACCATTTCAAGGTCTATTTGATCATAATATCATGTTTCACTATCATGTGAACTTCAGTCAAACCTGTACCTATTCATGGGAAGTTTACAGAGGTAGAAGAGAAGGGAAGAGTATGGTGAAATCCATATCAATTTCCATCAACTCCAAGAGTCATGTTTTTCATATCCAAAGATTCCAAGATGCCACACAAGCCATTATCACTTCAAAAGAGACCTTTTCAACTTTTGGGTTCTCAGTCCCTAAAAGAAAAAAATAGAGGTCCTAGGATTTTTTTGACTTAATGTTTGAAGTGGTAGATGGTAATTTATCCTTTACCAATGCTTTGGACTTGTATCCCTATTTATCTAGTCTAACTATGCCAAATTTGAGAGCTAGAATCCAAGTGGAAGATAGATTTTGAGCACATCCAAAATGACAAAAAGGTACTGAAGATAAGCATGATATCTATAAGATTTTCAAGATGAGTACCGTATAAAATACATATGGTAGGTTATAAACATTTTATAATAAGAGGAAACAACTCAAAACCCTCTAAAAGGTCACTACAAGCAAATTTGGCATGAAAAGGAGTATAATTGATGGAAATGACCCATTGGGCCTATACCTTATATGTACAATAGGGGAGGATTGTAACTACAGTTAGTGTGTTAAGCATTGGGTCAAATATTTTAATGATTACTATTTTTTGGGGTTTCCAAGCTAAATTACACCAATCATTTGGGTAGACTTATGATTGTTAAACGAAATCTAACTTCTAATGAGAAATCAAGCTCCATTTGGTCAAATACAGCCCTGTACAGATAGAGGTAAAGGTTTCAAAGATGAATCTAAAGAATTGGCTAAGGATGTGTTTGTTTTGACTATTGAAGGTGTCCCAAAACTCCATTTAAGGAATCAATGATGAAGCTAGATAATAGTGTGAGGCCTCAAAATCCAATTTCAATCTTAGTAGGTCTTATAAATCTCCTAAACATGATCCAAATGTTCCAAAACAATCTACAACATGTTTATGAGGGTTAGTCTCAGTCAAGGATAGAGTGGAGCATTTGGAATCCAATTTGGGTATGAAAATGAAGTGAAATGTTGAGAATATGAAGGTGTGAGGATAAATCAAGAGTTTTTATACTTTTTGAAGCTTTCACATCTCACAAAAGTGTACACATAGGACTATGACTAACCTACAGGCCCCTAAATCCATAAGGAACATAGTCAAGAGGGTATGAGGGTAGTCAAGAAGATGTTTATTTTAAACTTAATATGGATAATTAAATTTAATATAAGTTATAAAAGTGATCTATTACCTAAGAAGAGCAATGAAAAACCTATATGCATCATGATCAAAGCCTCCATCTTCTAAAGCAGAACCAAACAAGGACATGGTTTACCTCAGTCAATGAAGTTTTAAGGGGGCAGAGGTGTCTCAAAGTCCATGAGAAGGTAAAAATCCTGATAAGACAGTAAAATATCATCAAGTAGAGGTGATAATATTCCAATAAAATGCAAATAACACTCTAAGGCCACTTTATTATAGACAAAGTTGACACAGTCCATATAGGTAGCTTATTTGGGTCTCATTCCAAAGAACAAAAAGGGGATTTCATATGCAAACAAGTTTTATAGATGTTTTAAAATCACCAAAATATTTATCTATACATGAGGAACACATTTTAAGAGTCCTAAACATGTAAAGTTTCATGAAAATAGAAGTTATAGGTTAGTATGGATAAAAACATGCAAAAATAGGGTTTTTATGACCTTTTCTAAGAAAATTGAGTTGGTTTGGGTACCTAGACTTAGAATATAGTAAAAAATAAGGGTAAAAATGATTATCATGACCTCATATATCTCTTAAAATATTTATTTTTCATGGAATAATAGGCCTAATACTCATTGTTTTGTCTCAGACCTACCTCAGTCCATGCATGTAAGAAAAAGACCAGTTTTTGGAAATCTAGCTAATAAGAGACTTGCACTAAGTTTGGGAATAATAGGTGATGTCTACATCTAGGATGAATCTAGGGGAACCTAAGAAAAAAAACTATAAATTCTAAAAATCAATGGTCTGGTCCACACAAGGAGATTTGCATGAAGGTCTAATGGGAAAACATACTTTCCCAACCCCAAACAAGGTGTCAACTCAAAATCCACACCTCCTAGGAACTTATAATGCTTTTTTTAATGTTTAAATGGTCAAATAGGATGACATCACACTCCAGGGGTCCATTAAAGAATAAAAATTTCATCTATTGGTGCATAAGGATTAGACATGTTGTTTGGCAAGGCATAAACCCTCTCCCAAAGCAAAGGAAACTTCTAATTTGGTCTCTTGGAAAGCTTAAAAAGTGATTGAAAATTTTCATGGGTAAATTTAAAAGATTTGAGTGCTTTTTTTGGCATGGAAACACCAAGAAAGGCCTATTTGAAGCCTAGATGTGCTAGAACCCTCATGGAATGCAAGAATCCCATTTGAAGGCCACTTTCTTGTGCTTGTAGCTTCTCTAAATGTTTTCATGGGACTTAAAGGATTTTATTAAATTTAAAAGAGGTCCTTGAGGTGAAAAAATTTCAATTCTAAGGATTTTTCAATGTCACAACTTTATGAACAACCCATAAGAC
The DNA here is from genome assembly GCA_037957365.1 of Torreya grandis. Taxonomy (NCBI): domain Eukaryota; kingdom Viridiplantae; phylum Streptophyta; class Pinopsida; order Cupressales; family Taxaceae; genus Torreya; species Torreya grandis. Next base: position 2,063,654 of record JARHVA010002854.1, read on the forward strand.
CAAAGAACCTCTTAAACCCTCATAAAACCCTTAGGCATAATTGATGGTAGAAATCATGAAAAAAGTGCATTAAAATGAAAAAATTTGGCTAGGGGAATAAAAATAAATTTTTCTAGGACATTACCAATATTCCATAAATGTAAATTACTTGTACAGATACATAAGGAACAGGGGAGAAAAAGGCTTATTTTCACCATTTTTTATGTTGTGTGAATTTTAGAGAGATTTAAAAGATGAAATAATTTTTTATAGGAATATATACGCTTTAAATAACTCAAAAAAATCATTTCAACTCATCAAAATTATGCTAAGTTTCTTATACAAGCTTTCACTTTTGGCCACTCCAATAAGCCAAGTAGTGAACTTTGAGGTAAAGTGATGAAAAGTGGTAAAGAGGGAATGTTAAAGGTTTTTTCTTGAAACTAATTATTTTTAAGGCCTTTATAGGTGTCATTCCACCTCATTTACTAGTTTTTTTGTAGATTTGGAATGTTTGGAGTGCCAAGTGGTAAGGGTGCATGGAATGAGCACTTTTGAAACTATCTAAGATGATTATGTATGTCCACAGTAGTATTAGTGATCAAATACCAGACCAATGCATGTATGATTTTGTTGGTAACCCCTCCTATCCTTGAAATCCATCATAATTTATGATTTGTATAGAAAAGAGGATTTTTGGAAGGCTACTCAAGTAGGCAATTTTTTATGCAAAATTGGTAGTTTTATGCCACTTTTCACCTTCTTTGTGACTTGTTTGGATAAGATTACCTCCTGAATTGGAATGGATTGCCTCACACCTATTTAACATGAAAATTTAAATCTCATTTTAATATTTACACATGTCCAAGTGACCCTTGGACTTCCTCTTGCTTGCTCTCTCCCTTTAGGCTATAAATATGCATTGTTTTGGCTTGTTTAAGTAGCCTCCATTGGTTGATGGGGAAACTCTAGCTAAATTTGTACATGAAAAACTATTTAAGAAATTATAAAAGTTTTTATTCTACTCATACATTGAAATATTATGTCATTACTTTAATCATGTTGGTCTAGTTTAGTGAAGTTGTCTTTGCTAGCTTTACACTCTTGATGGTCTACCAAGTTGCAGATAGATGGTTGTTACAAGTCCTTACTAGTATTCCTTCTAAGTTTATAAATATTATAATTGATCCTTGAATTTATTCCTTTGGTATCATTAATTTCCTTCATAAGAATCATTTGCCTTGTTGAATCTAGTTTGTAAAACATTAATGCAATGACAGCTTTAAAGTTGTGAGTCTTGTGTAAATACCACATTGTTCATGTTCAAGTAGTATTTTCAGTCAAGTGTGAGGAAAAATTTACATTGGTGTATCACCTCTTAGTTTATTTATTTATTTTCCTTAACTCTTTTCATTATCATTTTTTTAGAGTAGTTTGGAATAAGTACAAGGAAAATCTAAGGAGCTAGCCCTTATAATACTAGAGATTCATCTCTCCCACAAGCTCCCATAAGCTTGAGAGATGACTCCATATTGCATAAAATTATAGGAGATGAAATAATGATCATATGGTTAAAAATTTGATGCTAACAATTATTATTGTCCCAACCTCTTCAAAGATATATATACATGGGTAAGAAAGTGCCAAAAGTGTGCTTTCTTCATGGGTAAGCAAAGATTGGTAGCCCTTCCTCAACCCAATTTAGGTAGAGCAACCCTTCATGTAATGAGGGATATATTTCATGAGCATGATCAACCCTCCATAAATTATAGGACATAGATGGGTGTTTCCTACAACAAATTACTTCACCAGGTGGTTGGAAGCCACTACATTGAAAGAAGCTAATGAAGGTGTAGTCCTAGACTTCTATGACAGCATTATGACTAGGTTTGGCATTCCATCCACTATCATTTTTGATAATGCATTAGCATTCCTTAGTCTAAAAATAAGTTAATATGCTCTCAAGATGGGCATCTACCTCATCACCTCTTCCAACTATTATCGTCAAAGAAATGGACTAGTTGAGTCCATAAATAAAAATTTGCTAAGAATCATCAGGAGAACTATGGAAGAGAATCAAATGACATGGCACAATAAACTAAAGATAGATTTTTGGTTTGACATAGTGACTCTTAAAGCTGCCATTGGAAATTATCCATATGTCTTAATATATGGAATGGAGGCCAAGTTTTTCATTTCTCTTGAGATACTTGCATTAAAACTAGCCCATAGCTAGAGTTGATGGAAGATGAGCCCATGAACATGAGATTGGTAGAACTAATGAAGCTTGAATAAATGAGAGACCTTACAATGAAAACACTAGATTCACATCAAGCTCAAGTCAAGAAAGCCATTGACAAGAAAGCCATAGCAAGGGACTTTAAGGAAAGGGATTTAGTCCTCAAGTGGGATTTAAATAAGGTCAAGATAGGCAACCATACCAAATTTTATATCTTTTGGAGTGGTCCTTATGTGATCCATGAATATAAATAATATAATCTTTTTTAGTTGGCCCAACTGGATGGAGAGGTACTACCCATCCTAGTCAATGGGATTCATGTAAATCCTTACTATTAGAAGAGTTTGTATCCGTTACATATATTATACTTTTTTGTATAGTTTTTCATGTTTTATCTTAAGTGCCTTGCACACATATTTTTAGTCATGTGTTTCCCATCCCTGAGTGCCTTATGCATAGTGTTTCTTTTATTCTTGTTATCCTTATTGCTTTAAGAGGAACATCTAGAAAGGGTCATGCTTGTATCCATTTTTAGACCAGCTTAGTTGTATAGGCTAATGACTCCATGCCCAATGGACTAGATAAGGCAAGTGGTTTGGGTTCTCAAGCATAGTAGGCATGCTTCCCTAAGAGTCACCAAATATGTTGGCCATATTTTGGCACACATACCAAGCTTGTGTCCAGATGAATAAGTTGAGCAGAATTCTAAAGCTTGAAGGTCAAACAATAGTTTTGTGAATAGGTCTAGAAGGGCTTATAGACCTTAGAAAATCTAGGTACAAAGCCTTTTGGGCTGTCTTCACTTGGAATTCTTTTGTCCTTCTCATTTCTAAGATAGTTTCTTTCAGGACCTTTTTTTTGGCTAAGTGTTTAATTCTTTCAGACAGGTTATCTAAGACAGTTTTTGAAGGGGTAATTCTTTCAGATAAAATGTTCAAAGCAAAAGATAAAGATTGAATTCTTTTAGGGAAATTATTTCATAAAAATTTCTTTGGAGACCTATTTCTTTTGGGAGATTTGTTTCAGGTCTTTTGGGCTAAGTATTGGAAATTCTTTTGGACATTTTATCAAAAAAAAAAGGCCCAAAGGATTTTTTTCTCTCAAAAAGTGTACCAAGAAAAATTTCCAAAGGATATCTTTTTCAAAGTGCAATGGCCAAGACAATTTTCTCAAAGGGATTTTCTTGAGAAAATGGTCTGATACAAAAAAAATCTAAAGCGACTGTTCAAGTTTCTTGAAAGGGATGTTCCTTTTAGGAAGGTTTATTTTCTAAAAATGCTGAAGGTCTTTTAAAAGAAGTCTGAAGGGTAATTTTTTGAAAAAATGCCTAAGGAAAAAAGGCAAAGGGTCATTTCTATTTGAAAAGGAACATTTACAAAAATTTTGAAGGGGCATTTTTTCAAATGCTAAAGGGCACTTTTCTCAGCAAAAGGGGGCACTTGTAAATTTGACAATCCATTTCAAAATTTTGAAGGGTCCTTTCCTTTTAGAAAGGGGACTTCTTACAAGGAAAATCCTTGAATAATAAATCCAAGAGAAAAATGTATAAATTAATTCCTTCAAGATAAAAGGCTAAAAATAAATGTTTGTGGAAATAAGCATAAGGCAAAAGTCCATGGAAAATCCTAAACAAAGTACTCAAAGAAAATTGGTTGAAGAAAAATCCCATAAGAAAGTGTTCAAAGGAAATGACGTGAAAATATTAATGAAATTCATGCTAGTTTCAAATTTTAAGCTTATAAAATAGTCATTAGGATTCAGATATCACATGATGAGCCCGTAAATGTCAAAATCTAAACCCATGCAAGTAGCCATTTGGATTTGAAAATCCTAAAATGTTTATGTAGACATAAAAGATGGGTCCCATAAAATAGTCATTATCATTCAAAACCCATCAAATGGGTCTCATAAAATATGCCTTTTATACCTAATAAAGATCAAAAGAAGCTATACAATATATAGACTTACATCGACATAAATAGATATAGGAAAACCAATGTCCTTAGATTGGTTTTCCATCTATAGGAAAGATTGGTCTAGGTTTCAAAGTAGGAGCTGGTATACATAATTAATGAAGAGGCCCTCATCCTTTGACATGGTCATCATCTCTGATATACAACCACTCAACATAGGAGCATGGCTCAATTTAGATACAAAGATATAGGCATTTCATCCTTATACATACAAGACATGCAAAGTCAAAGAGCACACCATGTTTTTAATACAAAGATAATTCACACTTGGTAGAGACATGTATCTACCTTTTATATGGGTCTCTAAACTCCAAAAAAGGGAGATTTGAATGCATAAGGGGACCAAGGTGATTTCCAGTGATCTTACACAATTCATTTCATGGTTAGGATAGTTGCATACTTTGAATGTAAAAGAGCTCAAGGATAATAGTGGTGGTTATAGCCATTAATGACCCCCCTCTATATTTTCTCATGCAAACCCCCTCTTTTCTATTCCCTTTTTGTTATATATAGAGGCTTTTGAGCCAAAAAATAGATCCCTCAATTGGTGATAGAGTTACTCTATCAAAATCACCTTATAACATTCTCTTGAAGCAATATGATAAGCTTTCTTATTCTACTTTAGAGTGAAGTGTGTATTATTGGGGTTTTAACTTGAAAAATGTATGTTTCTTTTCATCATATATGAATTATCCCTATAATTTTCTTCAATTCTTTTGGTTCCTTTCTAGTTGTGTGAAGTGTTAGACATTAGTGCCTTCTTAAAGTGTCATAAGTTTATAGTGTCTCATACAGACCTATTTATTTTTGTCCTTTAAATTGTAGGGTTTCCCTTTGACCTCCACACAAAATATTTATGCTTTTTGCCTTGAGATAGGATCAAATTAGGTTGTGTCTTGGTTAAATTCATTGGCATTCATTAAGGCTTCTAGGTTGAAAGTGGATCATTTCATCTTTGGTGCATCACCATCCTTAGCTTAGATTCCCTTTTCATGTTATCTTTCTCTCCTTTTTCCTAAGTTAGTATTATATTATAGTGTGGTAAAAAATCAAAATTAAATCATCTAAGGAGCTATCCTCATTAAAAAACCTAGAGGTTTAGCCTCACTATAGGATACCCACAGCTTGAGGTTGTTCCAATATTATAGATAAAAATGAGAGAGCTTGAAAAACTATCCCACAAGGGTGCAACTCTACACGACAATAGTTTTTGGCATGCCTAGTGGGTTGATTTTTTAATAATATAGGTCAATTTTGATGTTGGTTTGATCAATTTATAGTAGCTATAGATTTCATCTTTCAACATCTGATGACTCTAAAGAATGCTCAATAATCTAGTGGTAGAATAGTAACTATCTTTCATGCCAAAGGTGACTACAAAATCAACTTCTAGAGGTATTCCTTATTTGTTAAATTACAGTTAAACTTAGTAAGGTTAAGATTTGATAACACTCACCCATACATGGGAAACTTTCTTCCTAAACCATTTTCAAAATCTACCTCTGTAAGAAGATCTTTGTTGGGTCCTTTCACTACCATGACAGCCCCTAGAGCTTTCCCTTTTGTGGATTTCAATGGTTAGAGTCCTTTGGACCTCTAAAAATATGATTCTATTCTATTTTCAGCCCTTAAAAGTGTTCGTTATTTCATGGGAGACCAATATACAACCCCCTTTGAGCACCTTAGGGATATAAACAACTTTTGCAATATTCATAATGTCAATGAGGAAAATGTATCTATCAAGTTATTAGCAATCTCTTTCAAGGGTAAAGCCCTAGACTGGTATAGAAAACTTACTACTAACTCCATCACATCATGGAATCAATTGGGTGATGTACTATATAAGAGATTAAAAGATAAGAGTGACCACTTATCACTTGTTGAACAACTACTGATAATCAAGAGGGCACCTCATGAGATTATGTAATATTTCAATACCAAGTTTCAAAAGACATGAGACAAAGTTTTAGCCTCTAGTAGGCTTACTCCTAACTATGCTTTCCTTTACTATCTGAAATCTCTTAATAGTGATATTACAGTAATGATTTAGTCTATGGGAGGAAACACACTACCCAATGCCTATGATGTGGTGATCAAAGTAGAGAAGGATCTAGTACAAGTTGGCAAGCTTACTCCTAGACCCCCAATACCTCTTTTTCCTAAAATTATACCACCCCATATGGTTCTTCCCCCACTTTATGTTATTATTCCAACTCCAACAATTGTTACTATACCTTTACCTAAGTAAGAAAAGGCCTCCACTAGTAGATCAAGTGATTCCCAAGAGCAAAAAAACTACCTATAACTTAAAAGCATGCTCCTATCCTTGGTAAATGATGTGGTAAATGTGAAGAGGTAGTTTAATCATCTCAATAAACCTTACCAAGCTCCATATCAGCCTCAACAATAATATTATCAAGTAAATAAGCTAGCCTACAAAGGAAATATCCAAGGATAAGGTCAAGGACAGGAGTAACCTAACTATGCTAGACAAAATAACTATAATCTAAATGTTGTAGGCTCTTCCAACTCTTTGGTTCCTATTCAAAACAATGTGGCTTAAGAGGCTAAAGGGACCATACCTTGCGATCAATACTTTGGGAAATCCATTATCTCAACTAGTGGTTTTAACTAGGCATTCAATGACTAATGGCAAGAAGTTGTTACTTATAGATAAATCAAGTTCTTATGTCTCAAAACATAGAGATCCCCATGATGACAAAACTAGGATAGTCTCTACAAGACCTAGGATCTAATTAGGTACCAAATCAATTGGATTCTACAATGGTAATTAGTGAGCATGAAGAGTGTTATGCACTCAATCAGTAGGCTAGTTCTAGCCAATCATACATTCTAGTGGCATATAATACAAGTTTCAAAATAAGGAATATGGATGGTAATCAAGATGTATCCAAATATCCTCCTACTATTACTCCATTACTATCAAAGCCAAGTAAACCTAATACTACTTCAAAGGTCCTGACACCTCCTGAAAATCAAAATCAAGGGACCCATTTTGATCCAAAAACCTCACAAAATTAACAAACAATTGTAGTGGCCCCCAAAGCATAGGCAAAGGTTGGTGGTCCACCAATCAACATTATTGAGCAAATGAAGAAATCTAGTGTGAGTGTACCAATGTGAGACATGTTTTCCATGCTTGATCAAGTGGATATCCTTCAAAAAGGTTTATCCAAGATAGGTATTATAATAACTACATGTAAACAACCAAGCATGAAACTTAGGTCCTCACCAATGCAACCCAAAGCATTATGGGAGAAGGATCAAGTAAGTTGTTCAAACCTCCTCTATTCTACATTTCATTAATCATTAGAGATTTCTTAGATCATAATTTCTTGGTAGATAGTGGAGCTAGCACTTCAATAATGCCAAAGTCTATAGTTAATCAGTTGAACCTCAAATATGAGCCACATACTAAGGGATTTTTGTAGCTTGACAGTTCTTCCACAAAGCCATCTGGTATTATCAAATGTCTCAACTTGACCTTTCATGCTTGTCCTGGTGTTTTAGTGGTTCAAGATGTGTTGATCCTTGATGCAACTCCTCATTTTATGTTATGTTTTTCTTGAAAATTCATAGTAAAGATAAGAGGCTATCTCATAGTAGATTGGTCTTACATGGCATTCAAAACAAGGTATGGTACTAAGGTATCAATCAAGGCTGAGCCCATGGCAAAATTTCACATTGATCCCCATCTACTAGATAACATAAACCTCAATTATACTATCCTTAAGGAGGATGAATTTATAATTGGTCAAGAATTGAATAATTATCTTGAGGATATTCTAGACTTATTCTTGGATGAGCTATAGGGGGAAAATAAATGTATCAACCCTTTGGAAGGTCTTGAAGGAAGAGATATGGGTGTCTATTTGCTACATGATTAAAATCAACTCATGCCCTCCCTCATTAGACCTAAAGAAGACCTCAATGGTATGAGGAATTCATTCTTTGATGGTTTAAGGAGCAAAAATGGAGTAGTTTTAGGGGCAATGCTAGTTTCCCCTTTTGATGATATGTACTTTTCTTCTTATACGTTCCATTTCAATTGTTCTTGAAATGTAATTGAGTATGAGGGTCTTATCCATGCCCTTCAGTGGGCTAGTAAGTGGGGAGTCAAGTAATTACAAGTATACAAGGATAGTGAGCTTATAGTGAACCAAGTCAAAGGCTTGAACATCATGAAGAATCCTTTGATTATGTCCTAAAAAAATAGAGTGTGGGACATAATTAAATATTTTTAAGCCTTTAACATTCAAGTTGTACCAAGGAATTAGAATTAGCATGCTAACAGGTTGGTAGTTATGGGAGCCCGGTTTGATATCCCAAATGAGTTGAAAAATCCTAAAGTACAACCAGATGTTAAAGTAGTAGTGAGACCATTAGTGCTAGATAATGAGGCTCATTGGTAGGTCTTCAATAGTGACAAGTAGATTACTTATTTCTTGTAGGACGAAGTAGAGTTTTTCTCAATGAACCAAGTTAAATTTCAACATTAATATGAGGATCAAATTGTTCAACTGAGGTCTAAAAAAAATCTTAAAGGGATGGTCACCCTTGAAATTATTTTCCATGAGGGAGACCATATGAGGAAAGACAAAGAAGTCATGTAAACTGATGAGGAGAACTATGAAAGAGTCCTTATTTTCAAGGACAAGCTCCTCAATCTTGGGAAGGTAAGCAATAAGGTAGAAATGCATTCTTTAGTTGAACTTTGTAAGGAATATTTAGATATATTTGCTTGAGAATATAGTGATCTAAGAGAATTTGATCCTAAGCTAACCCAACATACTATAGAATTGGATGCCAATTCTAAGCCTGTAAGGCAAAATAAAAAGCCTATCAATCTAAAAATTGAAGATCTAAAGAGAAAATAATTGACCAAATTGATTGAATCCAATATCATTTTTCCCATCAAACACTCCTCATGGATAGCCAACCTGGTACCTGTGAGGAAGAGGAATGATGATATCCAATTGTGTGTTGACTTTAAAGACTTGAATAGGGTCTATTTTAAAGATCACTACCCCTTACTATCCATGGAATAAATCTTCCAAATGATTGTTGGTTTAGAATGCTTCTCTCTTTTGAATGGGTATTTAGGATACAACCAAGTGCTAGTAACAGAAGAATATCATTACAAGACTGCCTTTACCACCAAATAAGGCACTTATGCTTATCAAAAGATGCCTTTTGGACTATAAAATACTAGGGCCACTTTTCAAAGATTAATGGACCTGGCCTTCTGAGGATTACTAAATCAGATGGTGCTTGTCTACTTGGATGACATAATAGTTTTCTCCAAGAGGGCTAGTGATCACTTAGATCACCTGAGATTGATCTTTAAAAGATGTAGGGAATTTGGTATCTCTTTGAATCCTAAGAAATGTGTGTTTTTTGTCCATAAGGGTAAACTCTTGGGATATATTATCTTAAAATAACTATTATCTATTGATCCTAATATAATAATTACCATCTTGACCTTATCCTTACCCAAGCAAAAGAAGGGCCTCCAAAGTTTCCTTAAGAAAATAAACTTTGTGAGAAGGTTTATACCTAGTTTTATAAACTTGGTCAAACCCATCACAACCATGATAAAGATTAACCAAATGTTCACTTGGTTAAGTGAAGGTAAATCATCATTTTAGTCTATCAAGCAAGCCATTACCCAAGCACCCACCCTCATGAATACTATTTTCTCAAGATATTTCATATTGTATGCCTTAGCTAATATTGATAATATATCAGCTATGTTGATGTAGAAGAATGGTGAAGGACTTGAGCATCTAATAGAATTTTTTAGTTAGAGGCTTGAGGGGTATGAGTTGAGGTATACTTTCATATAAAAATAATTCCTTGCAGTGGTAATAAGCCTTAAAAGGTTTAGTCCAATGCTCTCCAATAGAAAAATCTATCTTATGGTGGCTCATCCTAGAGTGAGAGACTTCATTCTTAACAAAGACCTGAATGAAAAGAGAGTTGGTTGGATTACCAAGGTCATGAAGTATGATGTGGAGATCAAGGTCACTAAGCTAGTGAGATATGAAGGCTTGTGTAAGCATATGGCTAATGACCTTCATGAAGACAAAGATGTTATCTTGGTAACAAAACATAACTCATAGATAGATGCACCTCCACCTCACACTAGTTAGCTTTAGGATATGACATGTTTTTTTATAATAGGGGAGTTCCCACAAGGTATGGTCACTCACTTGTACCTACTTTCTTTCTCCTTAAACACTAACATCTAGCATAGATACTAGCATCAACATTAGTGTCCTGATCAGACACAAGTGTCTAATTCTCTAAACTCATCTAATTTTCAAATGAAACATCTCTTAATGGTCAACCTAAGTGATTTAATGTAATTTATTTCTCTAAATGTATTGATATAAATGTAAGATCAACACTCATTCACTCCTCACCTAGTAAAATAGGAATAATACTAAGTATTTTGACCAAAGAGCATTCAAGTAGAATTGGAATAAATAAATATTCCTTATTTCCATATAATTCATAGGTATAACACATTTATATGTCTAAAATACAAAAAGAGCACCCCAATAGCTTTATTTTCCAAGTTAAAACTTAGATCATTATTTTACTTGCTTTTCACATATTACATGATTCACAAATAAGCGTACACATAGGGGAGAACTACATGACTCTAAGGCTCTCTTTTCGAGTATTGGATATGTAGGCATCACCCATTGATATTGAGGTCATTGGGTTTAGATCGATACTATATTCCCACTAACCCATTTTTTCCCAAGGTTACTATGGATATGGAGAATAGAGTTTTTTCTATTTCATAAGAAGCAATAGTCCATGACCCAAACATGAATGCACCAAAGTGAAGGTGAATTAAAACCTAGAATCATTTAGGTGGTCTCATAATTTTCTAGATGGTATTCCATATAAGACACTTGTATCGAACCTAGACATTAGCATCGATGCAAGCATCATAGTTGATGTTAGTGTCTAGAGCTCCAAAAGCATCAGATCAAGAATCTAACGACTATTATAGAGCTATATTACAACCTTATTCTTACATTTTTAAGATATAAAATTACATTAACATTAGAATAACTTAAGTAAATTACTTATTTGTCATTTTCATAACTAGCATAATTGTAATTTCCATATTTAGACTATCTCAATTTTATGAATACAGTATATGCTTATATCTAAGTTTAGCATCTAATTAACCTGCTATAGATCTAATTATCACCCTTTTACCATTTTATTTTTTTAGATCAAGAGTCCAAGAGAGATTATTTATTTTTTAGTGGAATAATCAAAACAACTTAAATATATAATTTCTTAATCCTAATGCCTAGGCTAAGATATGTTATAATTAAACAAAAAATACAATATTGTAAGATAAACACAAAAAGTATACTTCCCTTGAATATGAGCTTGAAAATTAGTCTAAAGAGGATAAACTCAGCTTTTAGATGTATAATTATTGCTAATTCTTGAATACTTTCATGGGGAGAACCTCTTCTTATCTACACTTGGTATTGGCTTTGCCTTGGCATGAGAGAGATTTGATGAATCTTCTTAGAATAATCTAGTAAATTTTAAATTCAGAAGCTTGATAAAATGAGAGGTGTGAGGGTTTTATTTATATATTTCATAGATCATTATGGATCATTTATCTCATCTTAATTTTGTAGGGTTTAGTATCAATCTTGAAATATATGATTATACCTCTGGATTATGTAAGATATGCCATTTAAGGCCTTTTGGAGTATGTAAGGTATTTTGGAAGGAAAGCATAGTCATTAGTCCTATTAGAGTGTGTAAGAGGGGAAGAGTGTGTAAGAGGGGTGTAATATATGTAAGGGTGTGTGTAGGCCATATCATAATACACCTTTCCCACACTCTACTTCATTCCATATACTTCCCCTATGACATCACCTTTGTGACTCAATAATTCAATTTTAATTTTAAGAAAATATGATAATCCAAATCCATGGGTTTTTTTATTAGAGTAATAATTAATATAATTAATCAAAATTATTAATTGTCAAATATAATAAAGGTAAAGTTTACAATGTTTCTATTTATCAATTGATTATTTAATTAATTTCTTTTTGAAAGAACTTTCAAAGGGTTGATTCAACCCAAGGTGCACTAGATAAGATAAATGGTGCAAGATGCTCCATTACCCCAGTCAAGGATGTATCATTATGATTTTTGGTTAAATTGTAAGTTGTGCAGATATTTTTTCTCTAGTTGGATATTTAAAATTAAAATTGCATGTAGTTTTAAAAATTCATTGTAAACATAGTTTAGATGTAGAAGTGGTCAAATTGAAGTATCTACATTTTACCTCTATTTAATAACATGTTTCAAGACACTAGGCATATTAATGTCTTTTCAAAGATTGAAAATTTTGTTTAATAATAAATTTGATAGTTCTTGGAGAATGATGTATTCGTTTTTCTCTTTTTGAAATTTTATGAGTAAGTGAACTCAAACTGATGCTCTAAAGGGCATTTTATTAGCCCTAGATTCCCCCTAAATGGGATGTTTGAGTAACAAATTCAAATATATAGGCCCTCCAAAAAGAGAGGAAGAAGCCATAATGAAAGAAATGATGGACATATCCCTTGAAAGTGTGGTTCTAGTTGATCATAATAGTGTGCCTTAGTTGGTCATATTTAATTGTGGATATAAGGCACTACCCTAAAATGGTGAATTTTATCATTGATTGGTTTTAAATGTTTGTCCCAATAGGGTAGATTTTCATTCTAATAAATGATGATTAGGTAATTGATGAATTAATTAGGGCATAGTACATAATGAAAGTTCTTGTTTCATCATTACCAAGTAGACTTCCAACATCTTTATTTTTAATATAACACCAAATGATATTCACCATGATATAAAACATCATAATGAGTAGGTAATAATGTATAGAAAGGACTGACCTCTGATTCTAATAGACAATTGAAAATAATGCACTAATGATATAAACCATGATGATAATTCTAACAAAGGCTAATGGATGGAATTAATTCTAACTACATAATAAAAAGCACCATGATGATGACCTCACTAACATAATTGATTGAGTCAAGGTGACAACATAAAAAGGGAAACAAACACAAACTAAGAGAAAAACAACAAAAACCATCCCATTACTCAAAGAAATAGACCAAGAATAATCAAAGATAATCATGATTAAAAAACACACCATAAAATAAATAATTATTGAATCATTTGTGTATGTGTGAAAGTAAGGCATTACTCTTAGGTATTTTTCCCCTAAGCTCTGTATGATAAGTGACAAGACAATACAATAACTTGGATGGAAGGGGGAATAGAAGAAAAAGGAATGGGTGGTCGAGTTGACTCCAAATGCCCCAAGCAAGTGGATATAGCCTACATATTTCTATATGCTTTAGGCCAAATTTATTTTTCCTAGGGATATGGGATAGAATAAAATGATGATAAGTAAGATATTTTATTACAAAGTAAATAGGAAAGGGTACACTCACAAAATAGTGAGGATATTTTGACGTAAATGTAATGAGATTGAGATTGGTAATGAAACTATCTGAGTTGACCCAAGATTATCCATGCATCTAAGTGATATCTACATATTCTATGTAGACCTTAGGCTAATGTAATTCTCTCATAAATTGGAGTGAATATGATCATTAATGGCAATGCTAAATGGAAATTATCATATTTTGGGATTGAACATGATTGAGAATGGCAATGGTAAATAGAAATGATCATGTTTTGATAAGGGGTTCCCACTTGGAAAATATAGTAAACCATTTCATCTAGAATAAGGCAAAAGCCATTAGTTAATATGATGACAAAATAAGTAGAAATTTTGTGGCTTGATATCTCTTATGGATATTGTAATCCCTTTTTTGAACATTTTTATTTTTTAGGTTGTTTTGGGTATTTTCAAATTTTTAGGGTTTTTACAAACTATTTTGAATGTTTTTTTTGGGTTTTTTGGAATCTAAACTCAATAGACTATTATGATATACTAAATGGTTTAACTCTAAAAATGGTGAAAGTGTGTCTTAGGTTAATCAAAAAATTATGATAACGGGGTGACTAATATAACCTCATAAACTAAGTATTGCCTACATAGTCCAAATGGACCTCAAGTCAATGTCAATAAATCCTAGTAAAAATTACTATGAATCAACAATAGGGTGGAAAAAATGAATGGCATATGAATGGGATAAATGTTATAGGATTATTCAAGAGATAAAAGATGCATTTCAAAGACCATCATTTAATGAAATCATGTGTAAGATACTCTAAGATACCACTCATCCTAGATGTGTTGATGGTGACAAATCTAAGTAATCTACTAGAAACTTTCTCTAAATCTAGCATATGGAATTATTTTTTCTACTAATAAACTAGAATCAAGATCAATAATGTTAATAATATGATGTAATAAGATCAATATGGATTGACTCAATTATAAATGGGATGAAAATATAGTGGTTTCAAGTTGTGCCCCTAAGCAGGAGTCTTCATAGATAATGTTAAAGCAAATCAAGTGTAAAAATGCTTGAGATGCATAATATACATGGTATCATCTAGTTTTTATCCATTTGGTGTGTCCAATATATATTCTCTAGATCCATAATTTATGGTGATGATGAATGGGCCCAACCAATTCAGTGCAAATTTGTCTTTTTTCTCATGGGTGGTATTGATATTCTTTTGATTTTATTTTAGGAATAGGTCACTAAGTTCAAAGTATTTATGTTTGATGCACTTTTTTTAGCTATATTGTAACCTATTTTGATAGGCCTAACTATTTTTCAAAGTAACTACCCACTATTAATCCAATAGGTCTAATGTTTGTAATCGATAAACTCTATATTCCTCCTCATCAATGATATTCAAAGAGGGTAACTGGATCTTGATAGGTAGAATAGCTTCCATGACATAAACAAAGGAGTGCAATGTGGCTCCTATTAGGGTGTGGGTATTTTTATGGTAGGAATATAGGTTAGGATATAATTAAGATCCCAATCATAACTAGATGCATTAATGGTATTTTTTAGGATTTAGATCAGGGTTTTCTTGAATGCTTCAGCTTACCTATTTCTTTGAGGAAAATAGGTAGAAGAAAAGTGTTTTGTGATCTAGTATTTGTCATAGATGGATTTGAAGTAATTATTTTTGAAGGATCCTCCACTATCAAAAATGATATAAAAGGGAATGCCTAAGTGGTAGATGAGGTGATTAATGATGAACTTTTAAATCTACTTATCGGTTATGTAAGTGCACATAATGGCTTCAACATGCTTATTATAGTATTTAGTTGAAGTAAGGATATGTTTATGGCCATATAATGAATTCATATTTATTTTCCCTATGAGATCAAGTCCCCATGTGTAAAATGGCCACATCACAGTGATTGACTAAAGTGATAAAGCTAGAACATGAATGATATTGGCATGCTAGTAAAACCTTATACACAATAGTTTCTTGTCAAGTACCATGCAACCAATGTGGGGCCCATAAATCCCTTCATTACTTATTTAAGAAATAATTTGGACTTTAATGAATCTAAATAATGAAATAGAGTTCCATCATATCCTCTATGATAAAGTGTGGTAGAAATAATGGTATAAAGAGAAGTGGTATGAATGAAGTATTTTTGTTTCTTAGAAGAAAGGTTGGGAGGAATAATGTTGTCATGAAAATAGGCATATATGCTAGAGTACCAAGGAAATCTAGGACCAAAAATATCACATACCATTTCAGATTATGAACATTCATGAGCTGGATTCAAAATATGTTCAATAAGAAACTAGTAATCAATAGCATGATTTGAAATTGCTATTAAGGAACCAATTGTTATCATTGCATCGAAAGTTCTATTATTGGCTCTTGAAATATGTTAAAATTGAATGTTTTAAAATCTCTATGTAATATGATCCATAAAATTCTTGAGGAATAAGCTTATGATCTTTCATATAGTATTTTTTTTCACTTGTTTCATAATCAGCTAAGAGTCTCCATGAACATGTAAATTCATGATGTTCCATTGTACTTCTAGATATATCCATACAATGAGTGCTTCATATTTTGAAATATTATTGGTACAAGTGAAACCAATGTGAAATTACTTGGTAATGAGATCCCCCTATAGTGTAATGAATATAATACAAGATCTTATCTATGAGAAGTATATAAACCATCAAAATAAATGGTTTAGTGTTGAGGCACATAATAAGTATCATTGAGAGTCATGATTGACTCATTAGGGAAATTTAAAAAAATAAGCTTGGTATTTGAAAAGGGTGTTTTATCAATCTGATATAAAAGTTCCTACCCCTTAATTCCTTTTTTATTTACATGTTCAAATTCAAATTCACTCACTAGCATAATCCACTTTTCCATATGGCTAGTCAATGTTGCCTTAGAAAGTAGATATTTGAGAGGGTCCACTTTGGTAATGAAAATGATCTTGTTGTTGAGCATATGATGGGACAAATTTGGGGTTATAAACACCATGGCTAAACAAGAATTCTCAAATAAGTATTAGTTTTGCTCATAGGTAACTGATGTGTTTCTTAAATAGTATACTACTCATTCTTTCCTATGATCATTATGATGGGCTATGAGTGTCCCCAAGGCACAATCAATTGCTGAGATATATAGAAATAATAGAGTTCTATGTGTAGGTATATATATAATAGGTGGATTGGCCATATATTATTTTAATTATTCAAAGGCCTATTTATATTGGCATTTCATGAAAAAATGGTGCCCTTCTTTAGAATATGAGTGAATGGATGTCATATGTCTACTAACTAAGAAATAAATATTATGATAGACTAGATTTTTATCATGTATTTTATGAAGCTATTTGAGATTTGAAGGTGGAGGCAGTTCTCTAATATCCTTAACATTTTTTGGATTCAGTTCAATGCCTCGATGAGAGGCAATGAAACCTAAAAATTTGCATGAAGTAATGTCAAATATGCACTTCTTAGGGTTAATCCTAACCTTGTATTCATAAAGTATTTCAAATATTATTCATAATACCTATATATGTCCTACTCTAGTTTTGGATTGTACCAAAATATCATCCACATAGTCCTCAATAGTATCATTCATCATGTCATGGAAAATAATAGTCATGGTGCATTGGTATGTGGCACTAGCATTTTTTAGGCCAAATGACATCACTTGATAACAAAAACTTCCCCATGTAATGATGAACATTATCTTATGTTAATTTTTTGGTGTAATTTTTATTTGATCATATCCTAAGAAGACATCCCTAAGAGATAACATCTCAAACCCTATCATGGAATAAATAATAATATGAATATTTGGAAAGGGAAAGTCATCTTTTAGGTATGATTTATTTATATATCTTAAGTAGGTACATAAAAAATTCCTTGTGGGTTTTTTCTTACTAGCACTATGTTGGATATCCACTCTAGATAATCAATAAGACAAATACACCCTACCTCCAATATTTTTTCCAATTCTTTATTGACAAGAATGGTTATGTGAGGGTTCATTATTATGAACTTGTATTTGATTGTCTTAGCATTGGGGCCTACAAAAAAGTGATGTAAAACCAAATTAAGGTCCAATCCTGGCATATCTAAATAACACCATGAAAAAATATTAACAAACTCTCAAAGGAGGGTAGTAATAATTTTGCATTCCTCTTCAATGAGGGGCATTCTAAATTTGATCCATTTAGGATCTACAAGTGTTCCAATGTTTACTTCAATGGTATCCTCCACAAACAGTGTGGAACCATAATCTAAAATAGTTAATAAACTGGTATATTGGTCTTCATCTTCATTTGGTGGGTCAAATAACTTGTCAAGGTCACCCAATCAAGAAGAATATAAATCACCAAGGTCTAGAAAAGGCAATTTAGTAAAGGCATGTGGATAATATTGAAATAATTGATCAAATGTTTGATATTTTTTTGAACTAATTTGTGAGTGGCATGAATTTATAGAACTATAAGAGGTCTAGGCTTCATTTAAAATAGGGTGGACTTCCCCATCCAATGGTGCATGAAATAGGTTTTCACCATGGGAATTATCTTTTTCTTTACTTTCACACTGATCCAAAATCCTCTTGAAGAGGTTTTCACTCTAGGACCTCAATGTTTGATTTTATTTTATTTTTTCTTTGTGACTAAGGAAGCTCACCAACTCTCCAAAATAGGTAGCAAGGTCCATTTTAATAGCAAATTAATTTAACTTTTTTGTGAATATTAGAGTCCTATTCCTAATTTAGTTAAGGGTCTAGAACAATAAAATTATTAAATAATATTGGGATAATTAATCTATTGATTTGTATAATTTAATTGCAATTTAAATCTTTTTAAAAATAGTAATAGATGTGATTAAAATAAGACTTAACTAGAAACTAACTGACATAGCTATTGTAGGGTATAAAATTAATTGTGTAAGACTGAAGAAATGTTAAAAATTAAGATATGGCCTTAATTTTATGAAAGGATAGGAGCACCAAAATAATACATCCTAGGGTCTAGCACTATAGTCCTCTTTTACTTCTATTGTCTAGGAGACCTAATCTTTATGGGTTTTGTTCACTGTGTCTGTGTGAGTTTGCTTGTGAAATTTTGACTGTTGGATGTCCATGGAACTTTCTATAGGGTTGATTTAGTCTTCAAACCCAAGAATTCATTGTGGTTTGATGAAATATTGGAAAGAAATGAGGTTAGTGTGTGTAAGATGTAGTGAACATGTATCCACACCCCTTGTGTGGGAATGCTACTTGTATACCAATACTTCAAAGAGGGATCAAGCTATATGTATTTCTCCCACTTGATGTGCTTTATGTAATAGTGTATATGAAGATGCAAAATGTTAAACTAGGTATGCTTGAGGTGGTTAGGGATGGGTGTGAATGTTTGAATATGCTTGTAATTGTATTAGTTATATGTATGTAGAGAATAGGGAAATATGTATGAGTAGTCTTACTTGTATTCTTGATTACTTTTTGATATTTTCCAACCCCTTTTAAATTAACTTTAAATGGGATTTTATAGGGATATATTGGTCATGCATCTAATGTATTCATGTTAATTTGACAATAAGGAGGATAGGAACCAGAAGGAAATGACCATTAGTAGTAAAAATGCACTTAGATAGGAGCACCATAAATGGACATCCTAGGGTCCAGTGTTATAATCCAAGTTGGGAACTATTGTCCTAAAGGAATGGGACCCAAGGGGATGGAATCATCACTAGAAATGTTGCCTAGAGGAGATGGAATCACTATCTGGAAGGCTATGGATGATTGGGAACCAGTGAAAAGATGCCTATGAGAGTCATGAGAGAAATCAAGAGGGAACTATAGGTTGTATGTCACAAGCCACACTCAAGTTACCAATTTTCACATTTTATATGACTACATTTCCCCCCCCCTTTATTCTAGTGATATATCAAAGCAAAATACTAGGATAAAGGAAAAATAAAAAGCATACCTAAACTTACCTGAAAGGGTGAAGATCATGAAATTGTGTGATGTTGGGTGTGCATAGAGAGCATGTCATGAAGTTTAAATTTTCAAGAGAAAATAAATAGTATATCAATTCTTACTAGATATGTTATATCTAAAATAAGAATGTATAAAGCTGAGTAAGAGAGATAAGAAGAGAAAGGAATGAATATACCTCACCAAGTACATGAACCAATACAAATCCTATTTTGGATCTATATGATGTTGGATGATGTTTATTAATGTTGGGTAAGTGTTGTACCAAGAGTAATATCACAAATAGAGCTGAGTGCTCAATTCCCCAAGAGTGGCTCAAGAATGCAAAAGTTAGCCCTTTGGCTCAATCATCACCCAATAAGTAAATATATGTGTTAATCAATGTTTGGACTATGTTTATAATCACTTTGAGTAGGTAGCTCAAGAATACAAAGGCTAGCTAGACCTTTGGCTCCATCATTTCCCCATGAAGTGAAGCTATGAATTGATATTGGTATAAAATGTGTGTCATATGAGATGGTTCCTAAATCCCATGAATGTTATATAATCTAACAATGTGGCATGGATATCCAAATGTGTACTAGAAACTAATCCAATCTTGGATAACTCAAAAAAGGTGGAGATTAGGCTTATATGAAAGCCATTTTAAAACTAGGCTATAGGCTTATGTGGAAGCCACTCATAAATGTGAAGGTTAGGCTTATATGAAAGATACTTTGAAATGATGACAACCACCTATAGATGGAGTAAGTCATGTAATTATTGAGAATACTTAGGTAATATGTTAAACTTAGAAATAAAATAATATCAATGTGTTGCACACATTACCCCCAATCATTAGTGTCTGAAACATGGATTTTAATCTAAAATTTATATCAACTACCTAATCTAAAAATATAAGTGAGATCCATCATGCCACACATGATGTCCCCTATATTTGGATTCTCTAAAAAAATTATAATGAAACTATTCAATCTAAACTAGTCCGTATGTGATAAATCTGTAGCTAAACCTACTTTTCTATTTGTTTCTATAAAATCTAATTTTTTTGCTATTTAGATAGGAGAACTAAAAATGGGCACCCTATTATTCAATGTTTTAGTCCAATCTTAGAACTATTGTCCTAGGGTAATTTTTATGACTATTCTATATTTTTCATTATCTTCTTGGTGTATTTTGCCTAGTTTAAAGTCTGGTTATTGTTTTAGGTATTCTAAAAGCTAGTTTTTCAATCTATAGGAGCTTTGATATTTGAAAAAACCCATGTTTGTTGCCCCCTTTTTTGAGGGTAGGAATTAATACCTTACAATGACTATCCTCAGAAGAAAGAGCCCTAAAAGTGTGTTATGCTACAAGAATATATGATATAGCAATGATAATTGACAAGATATCTCAAGATATAGCATGGTTTGTAAATGAAATTATTAGATAAATAAGTGTATGCCTAGATATATATAAAAATGTAATAGCATGTATAATATAATGAATTAGAACTAGAAGTCTAGTGTTTTTTAGTTGTTAGTTGTTAGTTGTTAGTTGTTAGTTGTTAGTTGTTAGTTGTTAGTTGTTAGTTGTTAGTTGTTAGTTGTTAGTTGTTAGTTTTTAATTATCAAAGAGGGATGGATCATGATGTCCATCATGGAATCTAGGAAAGTAAGATAATGCATGATGTGGATCATGAAATTATAAAAAATTGAAAATCAATCAAGTAATAAGCACATAAATCAAGAAGCAAGAAGTATATGAGTGGCCAAGGGGCCAAGTAAAGAAGGAACATGGGCACATGTCACTCAAATAGGGAAGCAAGCATACAAGGCATGTTCAAATTCCACATACACATATAATTTGAAAACAAGTAAGGGTTTCACAAGGGCCACAAGTATATATAATATTAAAATCAAAGGACATTGGCAAATGTCCTATGCAACACATGAGAATATAGGCAAAAGACATTGGCAAATGTCTTAAGGCACATACAAGAAAGAAAGAAGGAACTGAGAAATGTAATCACATCTAACTACACAAAGAAAGAAAGGAAAGCTTGTAATTACTAGAAATATAATCACATCTAACTAATCAAAACAAAAATTAAAAGTATGCAAGACATGTAATACAATATTAGGTATATGCTGAGAAATACGCAAGTGTTATATACTAGTGAAATTTTGATAGATTAATATGTGTAAGTTAGTAAATAATGTACATCAACATGATAACTAGAGTGTGTCATGTAGGAATGACATAACCTAGATGGTGTAGCCATGTAGAAGATGCCCCCAGGGGGTAGATATATTGGTGTATGTCTTGAATGTATAATTAGCATGCCCCCTTAATGGGTAGAGTGAAGCAATCATGGATCTGTAAGTCACTACACATAATTAAAGATCAAGTGAAGCATGGTAATGTAGATAAATTGATAAACAATAGTAGAGAACAAAAAATGTAAGTCTAGCATAGTAGTAAAAATGTAAAGCATAGATGATGCATAAAATTGAAATATTTTTATATTTTTGAGTTATTTGAATGTTTTTGTATTTTGAAATGTTATATTATTTTTGGTATTTTTGACATTTATGAATGTTTTTGGATTTTTGATATATTTGAATGTTTTTAGATGTTTGAAATAAGCTATGTACAATCAATCATAAAGGAGATTATGTATAAGTAAGCTAATTAATTATGTACAAGTAAATAAATAGAAACTAAATACAAGTAATACTAAGAAATAATATACAAGTAAGTTATAAGGAAACTATGTACAAGTATATGAATAAAGTAATATGTTTATAATGGCATAAAAGACTAGGCTGGAGGGGGTAAAGGGTCCAAAGATGGAGCTCATTGGGGATGGAGATAGAGGAAGGGATCATGGCCATCATCAAATGCCTCAAGATCATCATCATAAGTATCATCATATGTCATTGACTCCATATACATAGTGTCATCCTACTGAAGGCAAACGGAAGGTTGCTTTGGTGGTGAAGATGTTGATTTTCCTCTAAGATGTTTAGGTCTGGTAATAAATGGCTTCAATGGAAATGGTGAAGCTAGTGTTGGTGGTGATGTAATCTAAATAGTACATTGAACCTATATTTTATCCAATATCTACTATAAATCTATACATAATTTGGTGTCATGGCCTATGATTTAGTGAAAGAGACAAAATGGGTGACCATCCTGCCATGATAATCTACTAATAGATCTATGTCATACTATATTTATTGTGATTAATCCTTGATAAATTAACATTTATATCATAATATATGGTTGATGTTGTGTGTTGTCTACCTGAATCTGAATGACTAGCTCTATATCCATGTGAAGTGTACGTGCCAAGTGATCTATCTATGGCTAAAAATGTGGAGTATATCCTAAGAATGTAGTATAAGATGCTAAGAGTGATGTAGGATGTGTAATGAGATCTCTAGAGTCATCTTGGTATTCTTCTGGGCCAACTAGTGTAAATATCAATCCATACAAATAGTCATCTATGAGTGTGGGTGTCATATCATCATCTGAAATAACCTAGGAATCTATATCAACATCATGTACATATGGTAACTCAAAATTTACCACAAGGGGTAGCTATGATATGGGATTCTCATCAACTATAGTAGAAAAAAATAGAAATGATATGAAAGTATATGTAACTATTAGAGTAACTATAACTATCAGAGGAGTTGTATCTATAGAATCAACTGGTGTTACTAGAACTGCTATTAGTGATTGTATAATTGTAGTAGGGGTAAGAACTATGTTTGATATAGTATATATAATGGTTTAATTTTCTATGATTGGTTGAGTATCTGGAGCTGAGGATATAACTATAAATGTAGGATTATGAGATGTGTTGGTCTCTCCTACCTCATATATATGTATCTGATCAAGAGAAATGTGATGAGGTGGTGATTAAACTATGATATGAGGTGTCCTATCTGGAAAAATAGTTGAAGATGAATCTATAATTTGATAATATTTGAATGGTTGGTTATTTTTGAGGCATGTGTATAGGTATCCTTCATGGAGAAAATTAACACATCAATGAAGAATAGAATGAACTACCCCCATATCATGTATATAAGGTCATCAAAGTAAAAGATTATAATGAAGAGGACATGGCATGACCTAAAACTATGTAAAAAGGGTTTTAGGCCCTAACATGATATCCAAAGTAATGGTGCCCAATATCTATCATGGTATATCATCAAACCCTCTAATATTATTATATGATTTTTACATGGATGCCATATCTATACCCATAGTCTGTAAGAATGTAATATTACATATATTAAGTCTGAAACCACTATCAAATAGAACTCTCTTAACTGTATTGGTTTTAACTTGAGCTTATATGAATAGTGGTAAATTTTGATCAATAACTATCTGAGATGGCATGTCCTCATGATCAAAAGAAATAGTCTTTTATAGTTTTTAATGTATTGACCACTTATGCAAAATAACAAGGCTCTAAATTAATGGGCATAAAATTCTAAGTGGGTGCCTAATAAAGAATGTCCTTAAACACATTAATTTTTGAAGTAGTTCTAACATGGAAATCTTAGTTGGTGTGTTTCTCAACTAATCAACAATATCATATGCCTTGTGTAGATCTACTTGTGTAGGTGGGTTAGACCTAGGATGGGAAGGAATAGGAGGGTGGGGGGGCTCCCAACTAGGTTGGGGAGGCAAGGTAGCATGTCATGTAATAGCTCTAACCACATTATCTACTAGTTATATAGGACTAGTAGTAGCTTTGGGAGGAAAGCAAAGATAGTTGATAGGTCAAGGTGGTGGAGGGACAAAGGGTGTGAACTGGGCTCTTTGGTAATGGGTAGTGACCTAGGGAAGAGTAAAATGGACCATGAAACATAACTTGACATAGGATAGAGGCTCCAATGGAGGTGAGGCAAGAGGTATCTTAATATGTTTAACAATAATTCTCTTACTATCATCCCATATTATGAAAAGTAAGCATGAAATGCAAAAAATGAAGCTTTTTACTAGCATATGGTAAACTTCATCATTCATGTACATGATAGGACTGAGTATGGTCTCCTTATTATTTTCAAGAAATGCAATAAATATATGTAAATAAGTGAGATCCATTATTGTTATTATGTGAAATATGATTTTAGATGTAAGGTGATACCTCAAGAAAACAAAGGGGCCTAGTAGATTAATCTAGGGTTTTGAATTAAATGATATTTAAATTTCTATGAAATTTTAAAATTTAAAGTGAATTTTTATTTAAATATGCAAGTAAAAATTTCAAAAAAATACTAGAAAATTATTTATTAAAACGGACCTAGTATGTGAAACTAGGGTTTTGAAAAAATATGATATTCAAAATTAATATGGAATTTTAAAATTTAATGTGAATTTTTTATTGAAATGTGTAGGTAAACAATTAGAAAAATATTGGAAAAATTAGTGAGGAATTTACCCTAAGGTTTTGTGCACAAAGGACCTAATAAATTAAACCAAATTTTGGAATAAATTATTTTTAAAATTACTAAGGTAAATTTCAAAAAATTAAATGTAAATTTATGATTTAAATATTCGATAAAAAAATTATAAAAATGCTATAAAAATTAGAGGAATTTTCCCTAGGTTTTTTATGTGCAAATGAAGTAAGTTGGATTCACCAAATGATTTAACTTTTTTGGGAATATTAGAGTAATATTCCTAATTTAGTTAAGGGTCTAGAACAATAAAATCAATAAATAATATTGGAATAATTAAGCTAAAAATTGTATAATTTAATTACAATTTAAACCTTTTTAAAAATAGTAATAGATGTGAATTAAATAAGACTTAGCTAGAAATTGACTGAGATGGCTATTGTAGGGTCTAAAATTCATTGTGTAGGACTGGGAAAATGTCACAAATTAGGATCTAAACTTCATTTTATGAAAGGATAAGAGAACCTAAGTAAGACACCATAGGGTTCAGTGCTATAGTCCTCTTCTACCATTGTTGTCTAAGAGACCTAATCTTTCTAGGTTTTTTTTTTTGTGTATGTGTGAGTCTGCCTATGAAATTTTGACTATTGGATGTCTACATAACTTTATATAGAGCTGATTTAATCTTCAAACCCTAGACTTCATTATGCTTTGATGAAATTTATGAAATATGGGAGGTTAGTGTGTGTAATATTCACTAAACATGTATCCACACCCCTTGTGTGGGCATGTTGCCTACTATTTTATTATTTTTGGGAATCTAGTGTTTAGACCCTAAATAATAAATGTCTTGTTAAACACAACTATCTACTAAGAGGGGGGGTGAATCAGTAGATCTCAAAACTAGTTCCTTAAAACTTTTTAAATGAATCTTAAACATATGTAAATTTAAAAAACAATAAAAATATTCACATGCATAAAAGCAAAGCTTATAACACTAGATGTATATGTGGAAACCCAAAGGGAAAAAAACCAAGGTGAGAATGTTGTTATAAGCTACTATTCTAATCCAACATCACTAAAATTTGTTACACTAACTAAACCTCACTGATTATAATCTAAAACACGAATCCTAAGGAGACACCCATCCCCTATTCTAAGCACCAACTTGAAATGACCTCATTGATCATATATTTAAGGGCTATAACCCTAAAGAGACACCAATTCCATAACTAAGCACCAACTTAGCCTCACTGATGGCACTAACCAAATAATTGTGTGAACTACAACTCCATCTGATGAAAAACATATTCAAAATAGAATATGGGTCTATTCCTTGTTGTAAGTCTAGTCTATAACCACTCGTGCTCTGCACAATAATTTTATGTGTATTTTTCTTCGTAGTCTCTCTTTTTATATCTAGATTCCTCTATTCAACACACTACCTAATTCCCTTTCTATCCCCTTTTTCTATGTTTGAATATACCTAATTGACACTCTACATAACTCATTTGTGTGTCTCAATATTTCTAATTAACACACTATATGGCTCTCATATTCAATTATCTCATCAAAAAAAACTTAGATGAGTCTCTTTACTTTCTATAATTTACATTCATCACTTGTCTCTCCTCATTCCAAGAAAAATGACTATTTTTCTTTCATTATATGAGCCTCTTTGAATTCTACCCTTGTCACTTCATATACAACATTTGCATAATTATAATGAATCCATGATTAGTCATTTTATTTCATAGTTATTTAAAAAACTTATTGTTGATTTTCTTTAACCATCATGCCATATTTTTGTAACTACCTCACTTTTTTAGTTCTTCAAATGTTTTTCCTTACTTAACACATTGGTTAAGGGTTAAGCTCCTTATATCATATTGATGCATCCTAAGTCTTTGGAATTCTTTCACTTCATTAGATATTGAAAGACATTCTTGGACTTTAAGCCTACCACTATGCCATTAACCTTTGAGTACCTTTAAACTTTAGATTCACTCGCTCTATTGGATCTTCTCAGTCTTGGCTTCTATGTATTATTGGATCAGTAAAGATGCATGCTCTTTACATTGACTAGGTCATTATCCTTTAGTATGTTGACCTCATCTCATTTTCTTTAGCAATAATGTATTGATTTTGCTCCTTTGATCTCTTTAGACTTGCTCGACCTTTAACTCACCTTGATCCTTCAGCACTTTTGAAAATGCCCTACAAGACTCCACTCTTATCCTTTATAAATTTTGCAAGTGACCTATATTTCTTCTAAAATATCCTTCAAAAACTTTGTAATAGTCCATTCCATCCAAAATTATCCTTCAGTAACTTTGTAAGTGTCCACCTACCTTAGAAAGTTCTCTAAAAGAATTCATCAATGCCCTTCTTTCAAAATTTTCCTTCAATACTTCTATAAGTGACTTATTTGGAACTTTTATTTGGATCACACGCCCTTTGAATCTTTAGAATATTACCTTTCAAAAAAAAATTGGGTTACATGCCCTTCAAAAAAAATTCAAATTACCCTTCAAGATTTTTGTTTGGGTCACATGGCTTTCAAAACTTTGGCAAAGTACCCTTCAAGATTTTTGTTTGGGTCACATGCCCTTCAGAACTTTAGTAAAGTGCCCTTCAAAAACTTTGAATGGTTCACTTACCCTTTAGCATTTTTGAAAATATCCCTTCAAAACTTTTGTAAATTAACCTTCAAAAACTTTGAATGGTTCACCTACCCTTTGTCATTTTTGAAAGTATCCCTTCAGAAACTTTAAATAGTTCACTTACCCTTCGACATTTTTAAAATATCCCTTCAAAAAATTTATTTAGGACAATTTTTTAGACAAAGACAGCCAGTTTTTTAAAGAATTCATTGAACCATTTTCTCCAAAAATATTATAAATTACATTCTTTTCCTTCAAAAACTTTATTGTGGACATTTTGTCTGATAAAGTCTAAACCATTTTCCTGAAAGAATTCATTGAACCACTTTCTCTGAAATAATTCCCTGGATAAATGCAAAGGTACAAAATTGACTAAGTATGGAAACTTATTAGACTTTTAGCTGAGGAACAACCTTATGCATTCTTAACATTTACTCTACTCAACCTTATGACTTAGAACATAGACCATAAAGAGATATATGCAAATTTTGTTAACATCCACCTATGTACTTAGCCATATCTGTCAAGATAACCATGTGAGCAAAGACATTCATATAGTTATTCTTGTATTTTCATAGCCATTAAAATTACACACACAATTCCATGGAGCTCTACAACAAGTTTATTCAACTCAACACCTTTGTCATTAATTCTCAATGACAAACCTTCATACATCAATGAATATCTAACAATTTTGGAATAATAAGAAAAATCTAACTTAATAGGGAAAAATATAGATTTTAATAGGTAATTATACAATAAAAATAGAAATAAACTTATCTATTTTTGAACTAAAAAAAGGATTTTGAGGCTACAAATAAAGGAGTAGGACTGAGACACTGTCAAGAATCTAAATTTAGCATCTATTTTTTGATTATATAGGAGCACCAAAAATAGGATACCCTGGTGTCTAATGCTATAGTCCTTCTCAATGTTATTATCTTTAGGATCTAAGATTTTTAGGTTTTTTCCACATAGTCAATATGAGCCTACATACCAAATTTTAGGGGATGGAATTCATCAGAGCTCATTGTAGGTCTATTTCAATCTTTAGTTCCTATATTCATATAGACACATGCAAATAATGAATACATCAAAATTAAAAGGGGAAAACTATGTTAGGGGGAAAATGATCACATGATCAAGAACCCATGTTGTTTTGATTATTACCTATATTAACCCTCAAGCTAGGGTCTCAAATCCAATGTAGTTCTCCCTTAGGGAACATGCATGATAGATGCAAGAATGAATTTCACCTAGGCCCTTCCTTTATCAAACATGAAAGTCTATGTATGATGCAAAGAAGTTGAGCTATACAATTGACTGATTTTTATTATGTCTAATGTGCCAAAGTAGTAAGTCTTAGATATAAAATGCCTTGTGTAGTCCTTTATATAAGAGACTTATTATTTCAAATTTGGGACTTTTATTTGCATTTGGTTGACATTAGAAAACTTAGGAATGAAGCAAAAAAATGGGTAAGACTCATCTAGTGAGAGAAATTGATCATTGGAATCAATTTTACACTTGGACAATAGTACGAGAAACTAGACACCCTAGGTTTCAACATTATAGTCCTATTTAGGTGTTATTTTTGAGAGGGTTTGGACCTAAGGGATAAAATAAGCCTAAAGAGAGTGACTTAGGTCAGTAAGGGTTAAGTATATAAAGTTATGAAAGACTGGGAATGGTAAAAGAGGTATCTAGAATATGAAATAAGACCAAGGCAAATCAGACAAAAAGAAATGGCTACATGTGAATAAGATTCATATTCTCTAGTCAGAGTCTCTTAAGAAAAGACTATGAAAAGACATGATATGTGTGGTTTATTGACCAATTTAGGGTGTATACATTTACCCCCTTTTTAAACTATTGATGCAATGAAATGTACTAGATTAAAATAAAGAAAGAATATGCATACCTGAACTTGCCTGTATGGAGATAAGTGTACTAAAAAAGGATCCAACTTCCTAGCTAGGGAAGTGGATGGAGAATTGAATAGTGCTTGGAGAGAGGAGGAATCCATGTAATTGATGCCCCTTATACTAAATTTGATTAGTTCCTAGAGAAAGAATGAATCCTTGTAATAGACGCCCCTCATACTGAATATGAATAGTGCCTAGAAAAAGAATGAATCACTATAATAGATACCCCTTGTACTAAATTTGAATGAGAAATGAGAAATACTCAAAGGCCCAAAACCAATGTCTGCCCTTTGTCCCACATAAATTCATGTAATCTAGAATGTGTTTATAGAATCTATATGTTATGAAGAGCAAGATTTGTCATTCCCCCACTCTGAATAATATCAACTAGAAATGAGAAGTGCTCAGATGTCCAAAACCAATGTCTACCCTCTATCCCACACAAACTCTTGGGTCTTATTAATGTTATGGACCAACCATTATAGACAATCATATGGTCTAACCTGGTAACAACCTAGGTATACCTAGGTGTAATCTAAAAATTTTGGTAAATGTGTAAGAAGAAAATGGCTTGTCCTATCATTCTAATCTGTATAATCCTAGATGCTAAAGAACATGATCATTTATTTCAAGCTTCCAAATCTAGTATTTGAGTTTGAGTCTATATCAAATTCATTGTGAGTCCATATAATCTAAACCTTTGTATCTAAATAGTCTATGTATTTTTAAACTGATGGTATATCCCTCTAGATGTCCAAGTGATGTTGGGTGACCCACATAAATTGAATCACTATATAATCTTAACCAATATAAGTTGAGTGATGCTAAGTGACCCATATAATCTAAACCACTATATAATCTTAACCAATTTGTACTAAGTAATGTTGATAGTCTAGATTCTAGAGGTGTAATAACCAAGGTGTATTTACCTATAGGAGTGGATAGGGATACTAGGTAATTTATAGAGATAGTAAGAATGATGCCCCCCTTTTGGGGAGAGTGACAAGATCCATGATAGAAGATGTTGAGCCAAAAGTGATGACTAGTAGCATATGAATAGGACCAAAGTTGGTATAGTTTGAATTGATTGAGAAGTTGTATTACTAGGATTGAAATGTGTTCTTGTTTGGCTAGGATCAAAGCTTATATCTGGGTATAGTAGAGAGGTATAAACATTCATGTTGTGGTAGGAAAATGAGGTGTTAGTAGACTAAATGGATTGAAAAGTTCATTGATTAAATATGATGGGTTGTTTGAATTTTTTTAATGAATTTTTTTATTAGTAGATATCAATTTGTATGTTGGGGTGAAAAAGAGGCATAGGGATGTGTGTATGTTATAGATGATGTAGTGATAGATCAAGGCATGTGTGATGTTGAAGCTATCATCATCACAATTCTGTGGAACCAAATGGTTTGTAAAACAAAGCTATGGGGTGGAAGTTATAAGAAAAATGGTATTTTGATTTTGAATAGAAAAGTTAGTTAATATAGGAATTTTGATTGACTTTGGGTTCATTTGTGTAATGACTAGTTTGAGATATTAGATATTTGGAGTAAGAAATACCTAGGAAATAAGCACCTTCTATGACTTGATTTGAGTAACTGGTAGGCTGGATTCAGGCTAATAGAGAGATTATCCTAGTGAGTAAACTTCACACTTGATTCTTACCTATTTAGAAGTCTATTTTGGATATTTTTGAGTTGTTTTAAGTAGTCTAGGAAAGTTTTTACTAGTTCTAGTGCTCCTATCTTGGAGTCAACACTATTATCTAGGATGCAACATTGTTATCCAAATTCTAGTGTTATAGTCTAGTGCTATGTAATATCCCTTGCTTAGGGGCTCTTTCCATCCTACAAATGCTCTGATACCACTGTAATATCCCCTTCAAATAGGAAATATAGCAACACAAAAAACTTTGAACAAGATATAACTTCGATTGAATAAATTCAGAATGATCACAATAATATAGTCTCTGAATAGAAAATTACAAATCTTATCACTTGTCCTTTTAAACTATTACAATTGCAGTCCTTTCTCATGCATACAAATATGAAATACAGTCTTAAAAACCCTGGCCTATCAAAACTGGAAGTGAAAATTGAATTCTGGAAGGTCTCGGCCCTTCTGTGTCGACACACAGTCACCGTCGTCGGTCGATATCTCGTCGACGTCGGTCTCTGTCAGTCGGCTTTCTACCGACGTCGGTCCTCAGTCGACCGATGTCGGTCACTGAAAACCCTCTGTCTACCGAAGTTGGTTCCTGAGCTAATCAGTACGGACCTGTACGGACTTTGTATGGCCACCAATTAAGCACAACTTCCCTATTTTCAACCCCTGATCTGAAATATATGTCTCTAGCACAGTAGATCTCTAGTTGTATAATTTATTGAATCAAAACATAAAGCAATAAATACCTAGAATATCTGTGATAACTTCTGTGTGAAGTTATCTCTCAAACTTGAAATTCTGTGATAACCTCTGGATGAAGCTATCTCTCACTTTGGCAATATATCAGCTGATATTCCACAGCCTCTTAATTGCACACACTGAAGAGGGAACGTTCTCCAATGCAGATGGAATCCTTGAACCCTAGGCTTAGTCTTCACAGAAGAAATTCTCAAAATCAATATCAATAATCAATAGCATACATACTCAATAATGGCCTCCATGAGAAACCCTTATACCCTCAAAAAGATGTGCTTGCCCTAATTAGGGTTTCTTAAATTAGAATTAGGGTTTCTAATTAAAAATAGGCTAAATAATTAATATTTGATTAAATCAATCAAATATTAATATCTCCCTCAATACATGTCGGATCCTCGAACCGATCGAAGCTAGTGAATCAGGGAGTGATTCTGCACATAACCATACCATAATAAAGGCACTCTGCTGCATATCAAATATCCCTAAAAAGTAGGAGCCCTGGCCAAATATGTCTGAAATAACCTGAATGAAAATCAAATGTAGAAATCCTGTGAATCAAAGTCAATCCAAGCTCCATTATGACCCTGTATCCATCCTATTAGCCTACGAAGGTCGTATAATAGGCTAATCATCAAGACTGTCAATGTTTATGAAAAAGGGGACATGACATGCTACTATCCATCTACAACATTGTTATCCACTGTAGATGGTTTTTTCAATTTCTGAGTTGTTCTTACTTTTGTACTTCTTAGTTATTTTTCTTGGCATGGTTTTTTGACATATAATCTATTTTATAGTGTTTTTAGGGTGAGGTGTAGATGTGAGAGTTTTTTAGAGGTCAGGGAATGGAAACATTGAGGATGTTACCATTGTCTGTTGATGAGTGTGTCATTATGGATAGGGTAGGGTTGGCTCATGTATGTGACTTGGGCATGGTGTAGTGGGATAGGTACTTGATTACCACCTTATGTGAGAGGTGGAATGTTGATATTTATAGGTTTTGAATTCTTACTTGAGAGATCACTGTTCCTTTGGAGGATGTATATCATATTTTACATTTGCAAATTAGTGGGCAATGGGTGACACTACAGGATGACATGGGTGTTTATGCCATTAATCATGCATCCATGTATTTTGTTGATGTGTCTTTAGGTGCACATTGAAGAGGTAGTGATAACAATGTATTACTATCAGTTATTGTGTAGTTGAGTGTTATATGCTTGTAAAAGTGGTTAGCTATAGTGTTAGCTTCTTTTGTTGTAGTGGATGGTAGTAGAGTGTCTATTTTTTATAGGATGTATAGGGTATTTCATAGCATTAAGATGTATGGTACTCTTTTCTCATGGGGTAGGACTATGCTTGCCCACTTATACATAGATTTATATAGATTTACATAGGAGGTATTCAATGGTGGTATGGGTGTGTCGACTTTATTACATTGTTAGGATTATAAGCACATAGCAATTTTGCAATTGATTGGATTATTGAGGGAAAGTTGGGCATATCCATAGCCATTTGGTGAGAGATAGATGAGTGATTTAGCTATCTAATCTCTTAGGATAGATCACTATAGGAGGATGCTAGATATATTGGTGGCTTGAGATATCATATGGAGGCCTTATAGAGGATTCTCTAGATGACCTGAGGATGGAGGGTTGTTGCAGTAAATGAGGGTTAGTTATTGGTTACATGATCATTGGGCTAGAATATATGAGAACTTTTATTATGATCATGTGATTAGGAAGTTTGGAGTTTGATAGGATGCTCCTCTTGTAGCATGGGTATGGTTGACGAGTGCACAGGCACCAGTGAGAGTAGGGGCTCATGTGAGACCTACTGAGGTTGAGTTGGCACCATTACCTTTAAATGTGTGAGATGAGGTTATAGATATTATTGATGTAGATGATGTGGGATGTATTGAGGCATATATTACATAGTGGGTTAGGTATCTATGGGATCCCTTATATCCTATGGATGGAGTGGATATTTTAACATATGAGGAGCTTGAGCTAAACTAGATGAAAGGAGGTAATTAGTGATTATATTTAAATTGTACCTATATTTGTGCTTTAATTTTGATTTGAAATTATATATCTAATGTAGTATTGTAATTATTATGCATGTAAGTGGAGTTGGAGGTGCATAGGATGAGGTTCCTACTAGGGTGGAAAGGGGAGATGATAAGTTCTAGGAGACCATCATTAATTCAACACTCTGAGAGCTCATGTAGCATGTTCCTAATGATATAATAGAGGAAGGTTTGATAGAGCAAGTTTCGGTTATGGTTGGCATGTATGCTCATTTATTTGATAGGGATACTATAGCTATAGCTACACATGTTAGGTCATCAGGAGAGAGGGATGAGATGAGAATGGATTTAGATAGGTATAAGATGCCTCTACCTAATTATGGTATGGTGAGCACAAAGATTGTGGATGATTATATGGATCTTCAATGGTGATATGAAGACTTGTGTGATGAGCATGGTCAGTTACTAGAGTGAGATAGTCAATGTAAGAGGCATTTTGGAGATCGGGGAGGTATAGGGTCATCAAGTGCTAAACAAGATTATGAGACTACTACTAAAGGAGAGAGTGAGACTAAGAGTGAGGACATGATGCCCATTCATGATTGATTGTATATGACATAGTGTGTATGTATTTAAAAGATTATATATATATATATATATATAGATGTTGGTTAGAAATTGGTTTTACTCATATTTGTGTTATGGATTCTAGAATATGTTGGTATATTGATTATAGGTGATTGATTTAGAAATAGTTGATCTGATATTGATTTTCAATTTGCATATGTTTACTAAAATAGTATATGGGATATGTGGTTTAGTTGTTTTGATATGTTTAAGGGTGTTATTTAGGTTTGATTTGTGATTATATGTAAGCAAAAATTTGTTGGTTTTTATAATTTGTAAATTGTTTGGGTAAATTAAACTGGGCCTAATATTTGGAAATTGTTTGGATAAGTTGATTAGGTTTAATAGTGGTAAAATAGGATTTGGTAAGATCTAGATTTTGATAGGCTTGTGTGAGATTGGTAACTTGTTCAATTGAGTTGATTGGGTTTTATATTAGTAAAGCATTTAGATATGTTGAGTTGGTAAGATCTAGATTTTAGTTAGCTAGTATTTGGATAGGTTAGTTGTTGGGAATTAAGAATGTTAGTTGTTAGTAGGGGATGTAAGATAGCACTGTGTACATGTTACTTCCCTAAGAGTGGCTCAAGAATATAAAGGGTAGCTAGACCTTTGGCTCCATCATTTTCATACTAAGTGAAGCTTATGAACTAAAACTAGTATTACTATATATTATATTATTCTATGTTATATCACTATTTGAACCTTGTCAACCAACTGAACAAGTGCTCATATTGCTCATGTTGTGTAGTAATGTGATCTATATCTAATATTCATTGTTATGTGCTAACTATTATTGTGTGTGAAGATTTTTACAAATTTAAATTGATTGGTCATGTAGCTAAAACTAGATGTTGTGGAGGAGGCTCATCTATTTGTAATCATAGTGGATTGTTACATGAAATAACACCCTATGGCCTCTTTTGTGATGCATATGACTGAATAATACATCAATATGGAACTATAACATGTGATGGGGGTTCATCTAATCTTAATCATAGAAGTTTGCTACATGAGATAGGACCCTAAAACTCTACCTATAGTGAATATTTCTAATGAGTGGTACTCTATTGTTGTGCCTATGACTCTACTGGATATGTATATAGAACTATACTATGTATTCCATTGATGATGCTACTATATGTAGGATTTTTTTGTTGTACTAGTTTCTAAACCTTCTAAATAGTTAGAATAGGATATCTCCTATGAGATTCTATCCTAAATCTTGCATTGCACTCATGATGAGTGACCAATGATTCCTATAAAGGAATGTCCTAAGATGACTCAGTCATGGAGGAATGAGGTATAGGGTCCATAATGGAGGAAATATTTGTGCCCCTTGTGTGAATGCTATGATACCTTTATCAACAAATCTAGTAATGCAATATTTGAGTCCAAAACAATCATTATCTTTATGTCCACAGATACAATGATAGTTACAAAATGGCTAATGTGGTTGTCTATGTAAGAGATGTGAATATCATCAATGAATATATGGTAATGTGATTAACCTTCTATCTAGTAGTGATAATAAAATGATAGATGGGATATCCTACTTTGAATCAAACTGTAGTGGTGCTTTACTATTATTCTCTATAGTACATATTGTAGGTTGTGCTCTGGAAATTGGGTCTTTGTTCTTAATTAGTTGCTTTTCTAGTTATGGTCTCTTATCTTGTCTAGGACATGGTGGATGCTGAGTGTTAGGAGCTGTATTTGAAGATGCTATTATGAAATCTAGAGTGATCTGATCAATTGAATCTACCTCAATCAATCCTAATTTCTTTTCCAAAGATAAAATTGTATAACACAAATGTTTAAAATAAGACTCTATCTAATATAGTAGATATTCAAGTAGATGTTGGAGAAGCCCCTTAATAAAGATATGTTGAATCTCTAGATCTATTGTTTTGTATATCAATCTTAATATGTGAGCCTTGAATATTAAGATATACTCACTAACTAGCTCTGAAGAATTTTGATGTAGTGTGGCAAGTTTCTCATATGTAACATGAGGGCCCATGTTTATGATATAATATCTAAGAAATGCCTCCTCTAAGTCATCATATGTGTTGAATGAACCAATGGGGAGTAGATGAAAGAACCAATTTTGTGCTTCCCCCACTAATGTCTATTGGAATAACTTGAGTAGAATCAATGGGCTTGCATGATATGGCAAAGCCTTCTGAAAGGCCTGAAGGTGTATGAATGGATCTTCAATTCCATCAAAGTGAGGTAATGATGGTATCTGAAAATGCTTAGGCAATGAAGGTTTTATTAATGTTTTTGGAATAGGGCTACCATATAGATTATTGGCATCCATCCAAGACTTATAAGCTTTTTTTTCCATGGCAAGGAGATGTACTTGGTGTTGTAATTCACCAACTACATGCATCAAAGAGATGATCTCCTAGGATGGTACATTAGTATCTTGAAGTGGTTCATTTAATCATTGAATTTGATTGTTAATTTTAGCCATGGGAAAGTTACATTTTGTAACTAGAGCATAAAGAGGGGGTGTGCTCACTTGAACCTTTAGAAGAATGGTAACTTAGACCTTACTAGAGGGATGTGAGCTATAATTCTCTATAGGTGAAGGGTGAGAATTAGGTTCTATTATAGTAGGGGATGGCTTGGGGGATTCATTGGTATCTTTATGTTTTAGTGTGTTACATTCTAATTGAGTAGAAGATGTACTATTAGAATTAACATGTGCATTTTTTGAAATAGAATCATTCATAGAAGTAGAAACAACATTTGAAAGTGTATTATGTTTGAGAGGAGAAGTGAGAGAAGAGTTAGAAACATGAGATGAATATTCTTCTTCACTATGTGCATAATTATTATCATCATTATAATATATGTAATATTGTTCATAATCACTCTCATTTTCATATTCATTGGCATGCTAACTATCATATTCATTATCACTTCCATCATTGCTAGGAAGAGGTGTAAGAGAAGAATTTAATTTTTTTATAATATATTTGAAATTGGAATATCATGTGTATCTATGTTATCCATGGATGAAAGACATGCATTATTTTCATGTGCAATATGAGAAGTAAGAGTATTAGATTTATCATTTAAACATTCTTTGGATAAAGTAGAGTTGAGAGCATAAGATGCATCATTTGAGCTATGCTTTGGTAATTTTATTCTATTGTATTTATATTGTTGTGTTTTTAACATAGAAGTAGTAAGAGAGAGAGATTGATTTCACATGGAAACAAATTATCACCTATTAGAGGTTCATTTGCAAGTTCATGACTAATTTTTTCATTTGGTACATTATGCATAGGAGAATATGGTGAGAAGTATTTTTCCCATTTATCAAAATTATTTTCTTTAGAAGAAGGAATAAAAGAAATGGGCTTTATAAAATAAGATTCATCTATTTGTGTTTCACCCTCATCATTACGTATATCATCATATCCTTCATTGCGGCTCATATCTTCACTGTAAATGAAATCATTTTCTACATTCTTATCTAATGTACAATTTTGAAAATATGTCCAATCATTGTCATAATTATAATAAAATTATAGAAAATTATCTATGGGATGAGAGGTAAGAAGTGTTTTAGTATCCATTTTATTTCTTTCACCACAAAGAATATGAAAAAGTACTATTAAGCAAATATATGCAATAATAACTACTAACATGCAAATTTTGAAAATACTTGTGACTATCTAAACAATTTTTAAAAAATTCAAAAATATTTTCTAAAAATTGCAAGGATGAATGGTTTGAAGGTGGAGGACCTAGTTTTGGAATCTAGGGTTTTGGGCTAGGGTTTTAGACTTTTTGAAAATTATGGATATAATTTAAATTCTAAAAATAATTTAAACAAGATAATTGCATAAAAATTGATATAAAAATAAAAAATTTGAAATTGAATTTTTGCACAAAATAACTACTAATTTATAAATTTTGAAAATATTTTTGGCATACTAAACAATTTTCAAAAAATTTGAAATTAATTTCTAAAATTTGTAAAGGAGGGAAATTTGGGATTTGAAGACCTAGTTTGAAAATCTAGGGTTTATAGCTAGGGTTTTAGAATTTTTGAAAATTATGAAATAATTTTAAATTCTAAAATTTATTTGAAATAGGATAAATGAAAAAAAAATAATACAAAAATCAAAATTTTAGAAATTAAATTTTTGCACAAAATATGAAGGAAGAACCCTAAGTGTAGCTAGGGTTTTAGGTTTGTTCAAAGTAAGTCAGGTTAACCAAATGTTTTATTATTTTTGGGAATCTAGTGTTTAGATATTAAATAATAATGGTCTATAATAATAGGAAAAATCCAACTTAATAGGGAAAAATATAGATATTAATGGGTAATTTTGTAAGAGAAATAGAAATAAACTTATTTGCTTTCAGACTGAAACAAAGGATTCTAAGACTAAAAATGGAGGATAAGGATTGAGACACTATCAATAATTTGAATTTAGCATCTATTTTTTGATTGGATAGGAGTGCCAAAAATAGAACACCTTGGTGTCTAATGCTATAGTCATTCTTAGTGCTAATATCCTAAGGATCTAAGCTTTTTGGGTTATTTTTGCCTGGTAAATATGAGATTGTGTACCAAATTTTAGGGGATGGAATTCACCATATCTAATTTTAGGTTCATTTCAATATTATGTACCTATATTCATCTACACACATGCAAATAATGAATACATCAAAATCAAAAGGGGAAAAATTGGGTTAGGGGAAGAGTGATCACATAATCAAGAACACTTGATGTTCTGATTATTGCCTACATTAACCCTCAAGCTAGGGTCTCAGATATGATGTATTTATCACTTAGGGAATGTGAATAATTAACATGAATGATATATGTAAGAATGAATTTCTTCTACGCCCTTCCTTGATCAAGCATGCAAGTCTATGTGTGATGCATAGAAGTTGAGCTATACTATTAACTAATTTTTATTATCTCTAATGTGTCAAAGTAGTAAGTGCTAGATATAAAATGCCTTGTGTATTAATTTATATAAGAGATTAATTATTTCAAATTTTGGATTTTTATTCACATTTGGCCAACATCATAAAAATAAAGAATGAAGCAAAGAAAGGGGTAAGACTCATCTAACCAGAGAAACTGACTGTTGGAATCAATTTCTCACTTAGACAATAATGCTAAAAATTATACACCTTGGGTTTCAGTGTTGTATTCCAATTTGGGTGCTATTATCTATAGGCTATGGGACCTAGGGGGATGGAATAAGCTTAGAGAGACTGACCTGGGTTAGTAAGGGTTAAGTCTGGAAAGTTACGAATGATTGGGAATGGTCAAAGAGGTATCTAGGATATGAAACAAGACCAAGGCAAATCAAAAAAAAACATGGATATATGTGAATAAGAATCATATTCTCCAGTTAGATTCTCCTATAAAAGGAATGTGAAAAGACATCATATGTATGGTTGCTTGACCATTCTAGGGTGTATACACCTACATACCAATACTTTGAAGAGGGATCAAGCCATATGTATTTCTCCCACTTGATGTGCTTTATGTAATAGTATATATGAAGATGCAAAATGTTAAACTAGGTGTGCTTGAGGTGGCTAAGGACTGGTGTGAATGCTTGAAAAAGCTTGTAATTGTATTGGCTAGTTGTATGTATAGAATCAATAAATATTCTTGAGTAGTCTTGCTTGTATTCTTTCTTGCTTTGTGATATTTTCTAACCCCTTCTAAGTGAACTTTGAATGGGATTTTATAGGGATTTGTTGGTCATGGGTCAAATTTATTCACATTAGGCCAACAAAAAGGAGGATAGGAATAGAAGGAAATGATTGTTGGTGGTAAAAATGCACTTAGATAAGAGCACTAAAAATGGAAACCCTAGGGTCCGATGCTATGATCTAAGTTGGGTGCTATTATGCTGAAGGAATAGGACCCAAGGGGATGGAATAATCACTGAAAATGCTTCCTAAACGAGGTGAAATCACTGTCTAAAAAGCTATAAATGACTAGGAATCAATGAAAGATGCCTATGAGGGTCATGAAAGCAAGAAAGAGGGACTTATGGGTTGTATGTCACAAGCCATACTCAAGTTATTAATTTTCACATTTTATATGACTACACAAATCCCTATTTGTGATTACCAAAAGACACATTATCTCTGAGGCCCATAAATTCATAGATTACATCATCATTCTAAAAATCAACTAATGGTATGTAAGAGTCTTGTTGGTTCCAATTGATTAATTGGGGATGGAGTAAAATAGGGGGATTATATGGCATGGCAATAATGGTAAATATGGTATTGGGTTCAAATAAACTGGTATCATCCAACTCATCATAGATGTTATAATGAGACTCTGCATTATTATCAACATTATACATATTAGATGATAAATTAGAACCACTCTTGAGCTCCATGGGGTCACTCTTATGTGGTTTATATCCAATACCTCAAGTTAATTTATGGTTAGCAACTAATATTATCTCAATGAGTCCTTTTTTAACCTAAGCCTTTACCCTTATAGGCTTGATTATCCATTATCTAGTTTTGGATACGATACTTTGTATTTTGATAGCAAGTGAAAAATCATCATTATATATCCATGAGTCATCATTATCCTTGATTTATTATTTCTCTTAGGAAGTGGTTTTGATGGAAACCAAAGGTCATTTCTAATAATAATTATCCTTATTGTGTCATTAATTTTTAGGAGTTTTCACCTTAGGCCTACCATATGCTTTAGGCATCTTAGGTAGTTTAGCTATATGAAATGCATTGCCAATTTTGTATTCCCCAAGGTCATTATCTTGAATAGTGAAATTATTGTCTATTTATATAGGCTAGGTAGATGAAGTGGAGATAAGAATACTTAGATCCACGTAATTATATTTAATTGGTTGATCAATTATCACCTTGTCCTTTTCAATAATAGGCTATATGTTGAAGTGATAGTTATAGCTTTCATACTCTACTTCCAAATGTTTATAAAAATGATATGGCTTTAAGTCACTAAGAATGGTAAAATCTAACCCATAATGATGAAAATTGATGCAATGATGAAGTGTAGAAGGCATAACACACGCTTCATAAATTTGTGGTCACTAAAGGAGAAAATTATATGATAATTCTATATCAATAACATGGCATAAAATATCATGGGTTAGAGGCCCCATGATAATAGGTAAATAAATGGTACCTTGAGATTCTCATTCCTTATTAAGATAATCTTTGATGGTAATGGTATCTAGTTCAATATCTATTGACATGTATCACAAGTATTTGACCATCTTCAAAGTTATAATATTTAGCCCTGAACCATTCTCTATGAGGAATATTTTGACCTTATGCAAAAAAATGATTGTTTTATGGAAAGTGGGTCATTGTGAAAAGGTCTAAGGGATGACATATCCATTCGATCAAAAGTGAGTTATTGGCATAGAGCTAGATGAATCACAAATGTTTTAAAATTATCAAATGCAGTGTCACTTGGAACCTTGGACTAACTTAAGAGACCATTCAATATGTTTTTGTGATTATTTGACATATGTAAAATATATAAAATATTTTTTTATGTTGATGGATTTTGTAATTGTTCTACAATATCATAAGACTTGTCTATAATAGGATTAATTGTCTTGGTATTTTGAGGTAGAGGACCTTGAATGGGATTTCCAAAGGAATAAGGTGTGGGACCTTGAATGGTAACCATTGATCATCAAGTTATGATTGCACAAACTCAAGCCAATAAATGGTTAATATAATTATAAGAAGGGGTAAAAAGGCCTAAAATGTTAATTATTGGATATTTATTGGTGTTTGGGTCATTATGAGATAAAGGAGGATTACCAAAAAATAGAGGTGGAGGCCCTAGAATCAATGATGAAGGTCTTTAAGTAGTGTTGTTATTTGGCTTAGGATTGATCTTAATGGTATAAATGTGTCCACTAATTATTATACCTATAACATTATAGTCAAAAGGGACACTTTTATAATTAACCTGATTGGAATGGGTATCTTGACCTTGATTTTAGTTGTATTGTTGTATTTTCTATCTTTGATGTTGATTTTGAAAAGGTCTATTTTAATTTTGATTGTTGGAATTATGATGTGGAAAGTGGTTATGATAGATACATAACTCTTTATTAGACATCATGGTAACATTATCCAATGATATATCTCCACTTTCAAGTAAATACTAAATAAGATGGTGAAGCTACAAACATCTATAAATAAAATGATCTTTTAACTGATGATAGTCAAAAAATCTATTCTCATTATACTAATCTAGTTTAGGTTTGTTTTCAAGAAATGGTTCTGGTATTATCCAAATAATCATGTTGGTGGCAATTAGATTTTAGAAAACCATCTCAATGGGCTCACCAAGATTTTTTAAAAATATGTTATTATCATGGCATATTTTTGGAGGTAGCCTTTACAAAGAAAAAGGTTAAATAGGTGAGTTTTCTTGAATAGGTAGTGGTTTCACCATTTTTATGTGATTTGATTCGATCACCCCATCTCCTATAACATTCGTATTTCTATTAAATGGTTTAGAATTTTATAACATACTTGTTTATGCTTGTGTAGGAGCTTGTGTTGGATCCTTATTTTGGTTTTTGTTTTGAGAATAAAGCTTAATTATCCCTTTATAGATGAATGCTTTATCAACCTTTGTCCCTTTGGAAATAATTTCTTTGAATGTATTGGTATAAAAAATCATGATGTTATGAATAAAATCAAATTATAGATTTGTAGTGAACATTACAGCCAATTATTTGTTAGGAGATTATGTGGAATTCAAATAGCTAAAGAGTGCCACCATTACAAGTAATTGAAAAAGCTTCATCCTCATTTTTGTTTAGTTTGGCATAGTTCAATCATAGCCAGCTCATGTTCTATGTTAAAAGATAAGTGATGTACAAATATTTCTAACAAGTCATCAAAGTTATCCATAGAAGGCTTTGGTAGACCAAGAAACCATTCTAGATTGTGTCTAATTAAATTGTGGGGTAACAAGTGAATTAGGTATATAGGGATATACACAACTTATTGATATGCAACAAAGAGTTATTTCATATTATCTTTAGGATCACCTTTTAATTTGTATTTTTCAAATTTAGGAATCTCAAAATGATATGAAAAAGGCATTTGAAGATATCTCATATAAAAAAGATATGAGCATATGTCATCCAATTTAAACTTATTACTTTGATTTCCTGTCTGAGTGGTAGAAAATAGATATTTTACCTCCTACATGTCCTAAAAGGTAGGGAAAATATGAGAAGTAGGAAAAAATTTTGGGTGTTTGAAGGTATAGTA
The DNA here is from genome assembly GCA_037957365.1 of Torreya grandis. NCBI lineage: Eukaryota > Viridiplantae > Streptophyta > Pinopsida > Cupressales > Taxaceae > Torreya > Torreya grandis. Next base: position 2,107,746 of record JARHVA010002854.1, read on the forward strand.
CCTTGACCTAAATAAAGAAGTGGTACATAATATTAAGGAATGTGAACATAGTTGGTTTTACCAATAATATTCACTCTTTAAGTAGAATTGTATTTTTACTAGGGAACTTATTATTGATAAGGCACTTATTGTTGAGTGTGACATTGGTTTGGATGGAACTAAGGTATAAATGGAGGAATGTTTTATTAGGAATTCAATGGAACTTGATGGGATTGGAGGGGAACCTATGGTTGATTCCTAGGAATTTGTAGCATAGGAGGATCTTGTTTTTGGTTAAATGGCACATGTTGTTGGCTTGAAAATGTTCTATGTTGAATATTAGTAGAAATTAGTTGACTTATATAAACACATTATTGGTTAGATAACATTTTTTTGTGAATTATCGATACTTTTTGTAATGGAACATTGGTTGTCACCTATTGAGGTGGGGGATTAGTTACCATTTTTTGAAGTGGAGTTGTAATGTGTTATTACAACTCAAATGGGTTTGTAATTTTTTGTATTAAATTACTAGAAGGATAAGGTCATGGAGAAGATAAAATAACATGTTTTTACATTTTATATGGTACTTGATGTGGGTTAAAATATGCTACTGGAGAACTATCCACCATATGTTGCATAGAATATACAAAGAGATTTGAATCTAGATTGGTTTCTAGATTGGTTTCAATTATGGGTATGTTAAGCATCTCTACAACTAATTTTTTAGTGGAAAATGGGTTTAAATTATAAATAATATATTTAGGAAAATCTAATGGTTTTTCTATTATAGGATTACATTCCACTAAAGGTAGATTCTGAATATCCAATGTAGTGAGAGAGCTAGTGAGACTAGCTAAAACCTCTTTACCTTATTGGATTTAATTTTCATAAAATTTTCCATGATAATATTAATAAATTATTTGACCTTTCCCATTTTTTAACACAATAAGAGATTGACTATAAGTTGGCATGAATGTTTTTTTGTGACTAGAGAAAACTTGGTTGTCTATTAATTTAAGAGGTGTTTGTTTAGGTATTCTAACCAAATATCACAAATCCTCTATGGTGAAATTAAGAAGTAAATTTCCACCCATATTCAATAACCTAACAATATTTTCATTTTTATTTTCAATTAATTTTTGATTAAGTTAGTCTTGTCTGTATTCATCACTAGGTGGTGGATTGACAAGATACATTAGATTTCATTTATGTTCAATCTCAAAAGGAATATGTGATAGGTATGATTGATATTGGCCTTGGTCCCTATTAGGTGACACAATTAGAAGATATGGGTTATGTTTCTCAATTTCAACATTGTATGTGCATGAGCAAGGTATTGTTGGTTTTCTTCATCTTTTTCACATTTATCATACCCGTAGGGATTGTAAATAACTAATTATAAAATAAGGGGTTATAAATGGCCTCACTACGTGTGTAATTAGACATGTATAAGTTTTTAATATTAATATTGAATTCCTATAGCTATGTATTAACTCATTACATGACTTACTTTGTAATATCACTTGGTAATTGGTTTATTAATGCAAATATTTCAAAGGTTCTTATCAAAAGATAAATTCTCAATGTTTAGACTTAAGAAATGTTTTACACTTGGTATTATTTTGAAAAGGTCATGTTATCACTTTGAATTTCACCCCTTAAGAATATTTCTCAGCTCTCCTCATCTAAGTGGCACAATGGAAACATCTCACTTGTTGTGGGTAGTCAATTTGATGAGATGAATCTTTATTAGGGCTAGTTCCCTTGATGCACTCTTTGAAACACTCCTTCACTTATCAAATTTGCATGAAAAGGTTTAATAAGAAAAAATTATAAAGATGAAATGTGATTCACCAATATTTAATTTCCTCTTATTGACTAAACTTATGATACTTAGAGAAAATCAAGGCCTTTTTCACACAAAACTCACAACTCAAGACAGATTGTTACATCAATGTTTCATATGCTAGGTTCAAGAGGTATATTAATGTTGATGAGGGATGATGAATGATAATTTGGAGATTAAAATCACAAACCACTTATAAAACACTTATACACTAAAAGACAACACTAACAAATACCTATAATAATTACTCTTTTGCACACTTGGTGAACAATCAAGGAAAATATGCTAGAAAAGATCATCTTCTACTAGATAAGACCAACAAGATAACCAAAAAAAATCATAGCATGTAAGTATACAAATTCACTTGTTTATTTCTTCATTATTCATTAAAATACAAAATTGGCTAGGGTTTCACCATTAACTAAAGGAGGCTGCTCAAAAGACCTAAAAAGGTCACTATTTAAAGCATTTAGAAGAAAGGCGAGACAAGGGAAGTCCAGAGGTTACTTGGGCACATATAAATATAATAAAATAGGTTATATATGCATGATAAATATATTTTAAATGAAACATATAATGCTAGGAATTCCAAGTGTCCATACAAGTCATGAAACTTATGCAAAGTGGCATGAAACTCCTTGTCTTGGTTTAGAAAACTACCTTTATGATTTAGACATATTTGAATGTCCCAAAACTAACTATGGATAGTTACGATGATTGGAATGAGAGGTAAGTATTTTATACATGCCTCTCCATGCATTAGTTATAGTCCTACTCATCTAGAATCTCTTGTAAGTAAGCCATTACTTCCTGTAGTTTAAAAAACTCCTCTTTCAGTCACCCCTCACACTTGGCCTAAAAATTGGTTTTATTTTTATATGAAAATATTTGGGAGTGAGTGTATGACACTTTTCAATACTCTTCCTAGCCTTATACTTATTAGGTACACCTTGAAAAGTATCACACTCAAATTTTTCACCCTTCTCACAATTGTGTTCACTAGATATTTTTGACTGGCTAAGATTGTTTTCACACTTGGAAGTTTTTTAAATACATTAAATGTAAACAGGTAGTTATATTAAGTCTTAATATTCCCCCCAAAAATTATTTCATCTCTTTAATGTTCCTAGAACCTACACAATTCATAAAATAGTAATAAACACCTTATTTTATGCCCCATCCATACCATTCCATACAACTCATCCTCATGGGGAGTATCCTAAAAGATTATTATATAACCTCTAATCCTCATTCTGGACAAACTATTCCATTTGAGCAACTTTCCAACTATATTTTCTCCATCGGGTTTTGACTAAGAATTTATAAGGGTTTTAGGTAGATTTCATTATTAATCTTTGTTCATAAGGTATTTAAATTTGAACTACAAAAAAATTACAAAACATTATTTTCAAGACCCCTACTAACCTTCCCAAACTCCTTTGGCCTCCATGCACATCTTCAGAAAAGATATGAGCATTTGAAATCACCCTATCGAGCTTATTTCCACCTTTCTTGCATGCTTGGACTATCTCTAAGATAAAATTATCTTTCCTATAGGTTTATTTACATAAAAAAAGATAAAAAATGTCTAAATACATATCATAAACACTATACAACTATCTATAACACTCACCAGGAGATAGAAATGAGGTTGGACCCCCAATTGGCTCTAGGTCCCTTCAAGGCCTAATGGGCTTAGCATGCACCTTGATATTTTTGGCTATTTTGACTGATATATCATGTTTTGTATGGTTTATTATTATTATTATTAATACTTCATTAAAGATCAAAAATTCACCACATAAATTCCCAAGCAATCTTTTTCAATTTTTATTGCATTTACCAACTAGGCCTAATTGAAGCTTATCTAGTTAGACTATGTGTAAGAGTGTTTTGATCATTTTGAGAGGTATGAGCCTGAATTAGTGATTAATATAACCTATTTACCCTTAATATACCTCAAAATATTTTCCTTGAAATTCCTAAATATTTCTATCAAGTTTCTCACACTCCTTGGCTTCATTTGCTTGTTTTGCCAAACCCTAATTTTTCTTGACTGGCTGAATTTTGAGACAAAATATTGAGATATATCCATTAAATTAAATGAAAATTTTAGGTTTTAAATTTTTATTAGGTATTAATTAATTTATATACTAAATTTCAAATTCAAACTCCCTCACTTAGGCACCTTACCAACTCAAAATGCCTAAAAAAGGCCTCTAAAAAGGATTATTTTTTGAATTTGTTTCCTTCCACCTAAGAATGGCCTCTCAATACTAACTCCAAGATGTTTAATTTTCTTAAACATGTTACCCACATCAAATTAATTCTAAATAATCTTTTAATTCATCCAAAAACACTTTTCTTCTTTGTCTTTCTCATTCTTACCTATGGAGCAACATGGGGTTCCTAGTTCATTTGTATGGACTACTACCTTTGGCCAATAAGAATATTAGGTGATCATCTTGAATGGGTTCCTATAATATGTGAAAACACCTTATTTATCAATCATGAACAATTTTAAATTTTTTTAACCTTCTCTCTCTCCCTAATCATATTCATCTCTTACCTCTATCATGACTACACACTCAGTTGTAGGTGCATATAGAGCCTTAGGAGGTCTTTGTAGGTTTGATTCACATTTCCAAGATTTTATGGAGGTAAACATGGATTTTAATAAGGTTTTACTAGGTTTTATTTATAATTTTAACCCCTTATATACTCTTTACAAGGACCTTGAACTCATAATACTAAGTTCTCCCTGTCATGACTGTAACCTGTACCTTTTTGACTCTTGTAGGTAAACATTTACCTATTTGGAATTTAGTCATGATTTATGAAGACCTTAAATGAATCATGATATCCATATAATATCTACTCATATATTTTATTTACCTTATATTCCCTAAACACCACCTAGACATCAAGTTTGGGTCATTATTTTCATCCCCAGTTGTAGGTGCACATTTCTTTGAGAAGGGTCACATGTAGTTGTCCATGAAACCTAAAACACTATATTCCAACATCATAATAATGATATTAATGAAATTTTATTCCCCAATAAATCCATGGGATCACTTTATTCATGATGGAATTCTTTATTTCTCTTGGTATATCAATTTTCATCCAAAACTCAAAATCCTATAGAAATTAGTGCAGAGTTTTAGTGTTTTAGAGGCATCTTTGATGTTTTCAAATTCTATCTTATACTAAATTTCTAACCTCAATTATTATAAAAACTCCTTTCCATGCTATAATTTATTATTTTTACCTATTTATATGTTTTATAACTATTTAAAACCATGTTATATGATGTTCATAACATACCCCTGGACCTCTATTTTCACATTTTAGGGCAGGTTTCCCTAAACTCAGTCTTTGCTTCTTGAAATATAGTTTACCTTTATATTTGTCCATAAAAAACCTCATATAGGTATATAATATTAAATTCACATACTAGAATCCAAAATAAGGTTTCTTCCATGCTTTAAATCCCCATAAAAGAACTCTCAAAGCTCTATGATATGCCTGTAGATGGGCATTCTCACACGCAAGCAGTAAAGTAGACTAAAAAGTATAAAGGATAAATATATTTATAAAAACCTTATATTCCCTCATCAAGTATTAAAATTTACCTTATAAATATTTAAATATTGACACGTCTCCAAACTCTTCACCTTCGGCATGACATCAACAAAAGGATCCTAAAGGTGTGCATTGGTTGTATGTAGGCAGTGAAAATGAAATTAAGAAAAAGTGTGGATGAAAGGCATCATGGAAAACTCAAACTCATTATAAATCCTTAAATTACATGATTTCAATTAAGTAAATCTTAAGACTAGTTCCAAAACATCCTTTTCAATGTGAAAACCACTTGTAGACATATGGAATAAAGCAGGCAGGTATAAGTAATGACTAGTTGGTGTGGTGAAAGAGATTGTAACTAGTATTTAACTTTCTCAAACATCTAAGATAAAAATATCTCCAGATATTAATGACTTTTATAACTGATATAACTTAATTACACCTCCATGAACCAACTAGACAAGCTCTATACATGTGTGCTTTAACATGAAATTGAGTAAGGACTTGACTGAGATGAATGGCAAGACTAAAAGTTGCCTAAATCATGATATGATGAAATAAAACATGGTAATATATGATCATATAGCCTTGATACCTATGTAATACCATCTTCTATTCACATGAAACCTCTATAGAATACCAACATTCTACAAGGAAGAATTTGACTAAAACTTCACAATGGTGACACCTTCGTGTAGCATGAGACAACTTACCCATAAAGACAACATGAAAAATTAAAATAAGAATGGAAAAAAATTGAGAATATATCCAACATCCTATGGATTCAACATCATCAACAAGTTCATATGGACTTATCCAAAATGGAGAAAAACTTATAGAGTGCAGGTGAGCATAAAAATACAATCAGCTTGTAAAGGATGGTTCATAAAGCATGGTTGACCAATCCTTTCACTATTATTATTGAAATTAATGTATTTATTTTTAATACCACCTCCAAAAATAATTTAACCTAAAACCTCTTCATTTGTTCATACTAACCACAAATTTGATGGTCACTTTTATATGTCTAGAAAGGCAAAGAAGGAGCAGAAAGGTTTTGGCATAAAAATGGCACTTCCAAAGCATGTCAAGTGTTGATATGAGTGTGATGAAGATGAATAGGCATTTCATTACCTTCTCCCATGTGTCACCTTCCCCCATGGGCCATACAAGTGCCAAACTCAACCTTTTTAGTTAATTACTTGATCTTCAGTTAGATAACCTACAATATTTTGATTGAATTGACATTCCTGATAGGGAATCTAACCTATTGGACATTTGGAAGGAAAATATGACATCTAAACACCTTGGTAACTATGCCACTTGCATTTATAACCCCTAAAATCCCACTAAATGGTCCAAAATGACAAATAAACTTATTAGACCATGACTAAGGCTAAAAATACATTAAATAATATCAAATGAACTATAATATAGCATATGAAAAATTATTTGACACCTAAACATATAAAAAACCAATTTTCCTACCTATAAGGGTCCAAATTTGACCTAGAAGTCAAATTTGGTAAACAAAATGGTGACTTGATTTGTTATTTTTAGGAATAATGGAGTTTTAATCCTATTTAATAAACAAGTAACTTAGGCTAAAGATGTGACTAGATAGGAGTGTTGAAAAAAGGACACCCTAGGGTCCAGCACTATTGTCTAGCTTTGGTGTTATTGTCCTAGGTAGATGAGACTTGGGGGTATGGATTAGTCATGAAGAGAGAGTCATATTTAATCAAGGAAAAATGGTAACCTAGGCTCAAAATGTGATTGGATAAGAGTGTTGAAAATGGGACACCCTAGGGTCTAACACTATTATCCAAATTTCGCTCTATTATCCTAGGTATATGAGACATATCAGATAGATTAGTCATAAAGAGATGGTCCTCACTCAATTGGGGTCAAGTCTAGAAGGCCATGGATGATTGGGAATCAATGAAAATAAGCCTAAAAGGGTCATGAGAGTGAGAAAGAGGGACCTAAGGATTGGGTGTCATTATCCATTTTCAAGTTACTAATTTTTACATTTTATATGACTATATTTTCCCTATTTTTATTCTAGTAATTTATCAAAGAAAAATACTAGGATTAAGGAAAATAGAAAGTGTACCTAAACTTACCTATAAAGGTGAAGCCCATGAAGCTTGTTTTATGCTGAGTAATGTTAGATAGTGCATAGAGATCACATTGTGCAAGTGTGAATCTACAAAAGGAAAAAAAGAGTAGATCAATTCTTATTATATGTGATATAAAACAATAATGTATAAATTTAGGTAAGAGAGAGAGAGATAAAGGAAGAGAAATGAATGAATATACCTCACTAGGTATGTGAACTAATACAAAACCTATTGTGATAATGGGTAATGTTGAGTAATGATATATGTGCTAGATAATGTTATACCAAAAGTTATATTATGAATGAAGATGAGTGCTCAATTCCAAAAAAAGTGGCTCAAGTATGAAAAGGTTGGCCCTTTGGCTCCATCTTCTCCTACTAAGTGAAGTTAGATGATCATGTATGTGATAATCGATGTCTAGACTATGTGTACAATCCCTCTAAATAGGTGGCTCAAGAATACAAAGGCTAGCCCTTTGGCTCCATTGTTACCTCATGAATTGAAGATATAAATTGATATCAATATGAAGAAGTATGTCATATTATATGGCTTATGAAGCCCATGAATGTTTTGGAAATCTAACAATGTGACATAGATAGTCGAATATGTGTTATAAACTAGGCTAATGTTGGCCAACTCAAAAATGATGGACAATAGGCTTATATGAAAGCCACTACAAAACTTAAAATGTGGCTTATGTGAAAGCCACTTAACAACTTAGATACTTAGGAATGTGGAGGTTAGGATTTTATGAAAGCCACTCTAAAATGATGCCAACCACTTGGATATGGAATAAGGCATGAAACTACTAAAAATACATGAGTAATACTTAAAACTAAAATAAAATAAGAAAAAGTGTTATGAAATATTCCCCCAATCACTGGTGTCTAAAACATGGATTCTAATCTAGAAGTTATACCAACTACCATATCTAAAATTTTAAGTGAGGACCAATCATAATGTGCATGATGCACCCTATGTGATTCTCTAAGAAAACTTTACTAAAAACTACTGATCTGAACTAGTTTGATTATGCAAAACTATAGTTGAACCTACCTTTCTACCTACTTCTAAAAACCTAGTTTTTCTATTGTTTAGATAGGAGCACTAAAAATGGACACCCTGATGTCCAGTGTTGTAGTATAGACTCAACATTGTTGTCTTGGGATGAAATTGATCACTATTCTAGAATCTTGACTGTCTTCCTAGTCAATTCTAAGTGTTTTGATGATTGGTTATTGTTTTTGTTATTCTAAAATTGGATTTTTTTACTGACAAGAGCTCTGATCTCTATAGCAAAAACCCTATTTATTGCCCCCTCTTTTGAGGGTAGGAATAGGTACCCTACAATGACTTCCATTAGAAGAAGAAACCCTACAAGTGTGTTAATATAGAAGAATACATGATATAGTAATGATAATCAACAAGATATCTCAAGATATAACATGGTTTGATTTGAGAGATTTTTAGATCAATAGGGGTATGCATAGATATATGTAACAATGTAATATCATGTGTAATATACTAAACTAGAATTGAAAGTGTTAGTTTTTAGTTGGAGTGATGGAGCATGATGTCCATCATGGAATCTAAGAAAACAAGAAAAAATGCATGATATGGATCATGGAATTACAACAATTGAATATTCAATCAAAAAAATACGCTCTCAAAGCAAGAAGCAAGATGCATACAAGGGTGGCCAAGGGGCCAAGTAAATAAGGGACATGGGCACATGTCACTAAAACTAGAAAACAAGCATAGAAAGCATGTTTAAATTCCACATACACATAAAATTGAAAGAAGAAAGTTTGTATGGAAGCCACAATCACATAGAGGAGTATAGGCAAAGGACATTGGCAAATATCTGAAGGCACACACATGCATAGAAGAGAAGGACATTGGCAAATATCTTAAGGCACATATAGGAGACAAGAAGTAACTATAAATTCAATCCAAAAAGCTATGATACTCAATAAGATAAATCATGTAATAAATGGAAAGATAGAATCACATATAACTAATCAAAGCAAGAGTGAAAGTATGAATGACATGTTTAGTACAAGACTAGGTATATGCTAAGAGATACATAAATGCTAGATAATAGTGAAATATAGATATAGTAATCTAGTAAGTAATGTACATTATCATGATAAATTGGAGTGTGTAGTATAATAATGACATAACTTGGATGGTGTAGTCATGTAGAAGATGCCCCCATTGGGTATGTATATCAAAGTGTGTCTAAAATGTAGATGTAGGATGCCCCTCAATGGGTAGAGTGAAGAAATCAAAGATCAAGATATCACTGCACACACTCAAAGAAGATCAAGTGAAGCATGGTAATGTAGATAAATTGACATACAATAGCATGAAATAAAAAGTGTAAGTCTGAGCATAGGAGTAGGGATTAAAGCATGGATGATGTATACAATCAAAATGTTTTTATTGTTTTGACCTTTTTTAATATTTTTGGATTTTGAAATGTTATGTTCTTTTATATTTTGTAATATTTGAACTATGTACAATCAAGAATAAGAGATTATGTACAATTAAATCTAAGGTATAATGATATTAACTGATGAGTCTCATGCAAGACTCCTTATAATGGTGTCTAGTATCAAGAAGTGAAATTGTGTATGATCATTAAACATGATGAAAATATTAAGAATGTGGCTATGAAAGTTGTATATGCTATAAATTTTCTAAAATATTTGAAATAGAAACAAACTATGGGGTTACTCTATAACTCTAAGAAGTAGATACAACTATAGGGCTCTTAGGGATCCATCTAGAAGTAGGAGAAGATCTCTAAACGTGTGTTTTATGTGTAGATGCATGAGATCTCAATGAAACTATTTTGGGTGTGAATACTATAACTAGAAGCTATTTATAATCCTAAAGCTATGGAGGTGTATGAACCTTATGTACTAGTAATGGATGCCCTAACTATGTCTAAATTTGAAGTGGAATAGGAACTAAAACTAGAGGAGAAGTTGAAACTAAAACTAGTGACTGCAAACTTGTAGATGGTTCTAAAGTGGGGAGTGGTAACTCATATCAAACTCTACTGACTATAAAAACTTGATTAGCGTGAATCAATTCCATACATCTATGAATTGTAGAAGGTACTAATCTTATTTTTTGAATCCATTGTCCACCAAATAATATATCAAAAACTCTTACACTAAGAACTATAGTGAATGATGTGGCCACATGTGTAAGACCAACCTATAGTGGAATTACTATCTCATCTAATGAACTTTGTATATGCCCACTAAAACCACTGATAACTATTTTTATCATAGTGATATCCTAATCTGAATAAACCAAATGTTGTAGTAGTGTCAAGGTACACATGTTAAGACTAGAACCATTATAATAAGCACATTGTGAATAAGTTGAATATGAATGTGAGCTCTGATAAAGAGTGCATGATAATTTGAATCATCCTTGATGATCTCCTACTCTAATAAATAGATATAAGGTCTATATAAAAATCTAGAATTATAAACATTAATCATATTTCTCAAAGGATGTAACTCAACTGAAGGTTCCCTGTATGTATCTAGTGGTGGATGTGCATGATATGCATGATGAACCCCTGATGTGTCCCCTATATCCTATTTTGAATGTTGTGGAAATAGATCTGATAATATTTTAAATGATTTATCCTATGTTTTCTTTTCCATTAGAGGATCAAATAAAGTGCTAAGATCAATAGCATTTGAATATATTAGGTCCTTTTATGTATTTCTTTAAACTGATACATCTATTTATCATATGGCCAGATGCCCTATGGTAGTTGCAAAATGCCTATTGATCATATCCCTTAGGAAGAGGATTTTTTGGATCAACTTCTTGAATAAGAGGGAGAGATATGATATTACAATCCAAAAGCTACTGTAAAACCCTAGCTAGAGGAATTGGAAGATGTGAAAAATGATGCTAAGGGGGTGCTAACAAAATTATTCATTGAGGAGGCTCTGAATCCATATTAGCTATACATTGATTCTACCCTTTATTATCATTTAACTTGACCTTATAATGGACATGATTGTTACTCTTATTAGTTATGTTTGATGTATTAGTGTACTTTATTTTGCCCATTGAAATTAGTTTGATCTCTCTTTCCTTTAATGTGTGACATAATTTAGTGAAGGAAGAGAATCTTTTGAACATGATTGATTCATAAAGTGTTAGTAGAATACTTTTTTTGGAAATGTCTTGTAACTCCTAATCTAGCACGGGGCTAGTCCTTTTATCCAATATGGTCTTATATCGAAGAACATAATATATGAGATGCTCCTATGGTCATTGTTTCTATTGATCAATTTGAGCATATGAAACCTTATCACCAATATTGATACTAAAGTGTGTTAGGAACATGTAAGATAAAGGATTAAATTCATTGACTGACTAATTTGGTAAACTATAGAATCATTATACTACATAATCCTTTAGACTCTATGAAAATAACTTGGTAAGTAGCTAGTTATTTGGTACATAATCTAAGCATGCTACATGAAAATCTCTCAAATGTGTCTCTGGATCACCCTTGCCATCATAAAGAGTAAGCTTGGGTTGAAAAAAACCTTGTGGTAAGGGTGTAGAAGCAATGTGACATGCCAATGGTGTATGTAGTAAAGTAGAATAATTAAAAGCCTATGTAGGTTTAAAGGCACTTTGCTCAAGATGTATCACCTTGGATTGAAGATATCCTATCTTACAAGGGATCCCACATTAGGAGAAAAACATGTACTAGATGGGGTTGGTGGCATAGATAAAGGTTAGGCTACTATAGGGGCTGTTGAGACAAATTTTCCCTTGTAGTGTCATTTATGACCGGCTTCTCTATAGGAATGGAAACCCTAGTTGCTTCTGATTGCACATGTAAGCACATATGTGTGAAGAGGTGTTATTGTGGTAGGGGTCGTTTTGGGAGATTCATTGGTATCTTTATTATTTAGTGTATAAAATTCTAATTGAATAGAAGATGTGATGTTATCATGGACATGTGCATCATTTGAAATAGAGTCATGCATAGAAGTAAGAGTAACATTTTGTAATGTATCATGTTTGAGAGGAGTGAGAGAAAAGTTAGAATCATAAGATGCATTTTATTCTTTTGTAGTATAAGAAGTAAGAGTAAGATAATTATCATTTAGACATTCATTTTTCATTGTTTGAGATGACAAATTAGAGTTAGGAACGTGAAATGAACTATTTATATTATGCATTGAAAATTTGGTTCCATTGCATTTATATTGTTGTAATTTGAATAAAGAAGTAGAAAAAGAGTTATATTCATCAAGGTATAAATAATGTATATAAGCTAAAATGCATGCAAGTGGATTTATAATTTTTATATCAATATGATTATAGAGAACATTCCACATGAGAGATAGAAAGTAAAGGATAGAGATCATGGAATTGTGCATTAACGCATAGAAAATTTTGACATGAATCATAACCTTTCTAACATGTTTAGCATGATAATCTTGAAAACATTTCCATGTGAGTGATATAAATTAAAGGATAGAGATCATGAATTTTTGCATAAAGGCACACATAAACTTTTAGCATGTAACATAACATTTCAAATACATTTAGCAAAATGGAATTGATAATTATTTTGTATGAGCAAAAGAGAATATGCAAAAAGAATTTTAAAAATTTGTGCATTTTTGGCAATGAATTTTGTAATATCATTCCATATAATGAAATATAAGCATGAAATGCAAGGAATGAAACTTTGTACTAATATATGATAGACTTCATCATTCATGTACATGATAGGGCCCATTATTGTTTCCTTATTATTTACAAGAAATGTAAGAAAACTTTGTACATAAGTGAGAATATTTTTTGCAAATAAATTATGGATGTAAGGTGATACCTCAAGAAGCAAATAGGTGCTACTACATACAACTAGGGATTTATCAGTGATATTTTTACAAAATATAATGAATTTTTTAAATTGGAATTAAATTTTTGAATTAAGTATTCTAAAAAAAAATCAAAAAATTATGGGGATGTGTTAAATTTAATGGGACCTAGTAGATGTAATTAGGGTTTTGAAAAAAATAAATTTTTGAAAATTACTATGAATTTTTAAAATTTGAAGTGATTTTCTGACTTTAATATGTAACTAAAAATTTAGAAATGATTAAAAAATTATTTAAAAATTACTAGGAGATAGTTGATGAAACTAGGTTTGAAATAAATTTATTTTAAAAGTTACTAAATTTTTTTAAAATTTGAGATAAATTACTGATTTATATGTGCAAGCAAAAAATCAGTAAATTATTGGATTAATGTTGTAAAATTACTAGGACCTAGTGTATGCAAGTAGGGTTTGAAATAAATTTATTTTAAAATTTACTACAAAATTTTAAAAGTTGAGAGGAATTTTTTATTTTAATATTCAAGAAAAAAATTCAAAAATTAATGGGAAAAATCAGCTAGGAATTTACCCTAGGGTTTCTAGGGTTTCTATGTGAAATTCAAAGTAAGTTGGGTTCACCAAATGATTTATTATTTTTGGAAATAATGGATTTTTATTCCTATTTAATAAACAAGGTTGAGTAGGATAATTTAGTAAATAATATTCCTAATTAAAGATACTAATTTTTGAAATTTAATTAAAATTAGACCTTTTATAGAAAATAGTACTAAGAGAGAGAAAATTAAATTTAGCTTATTCTATACTATTCAAACTGAGATAAGGTCTAGAAATTTAGGTGTAGGACTAAGACAATGTCACAAATAAGATCCTAGAATTCATTTTCTAATTGGACAAGAGCATCAAAACTAGACACCCTAGGCTCTGGTGTTATAATCTTCCTCCAGCATTGAAATACTTAAGATCTAAGCTTTATAGGTTTTTTTCACCTACTCAGTGTGAGCCTGTGTACCAAATTTCAAGTCTTTTCTATTGACACAGCTCCCTATAGAGTTAATTCTTTTTGTACTTGTCTTTTCTATGTAATTAAATAAATTTAATAAAATAAAAAAAGGGGTTAGTTTGTGTAAGATACACTAGACATGTTTCACACCTCATGTGTGGGCATGTTGCCTACATACCAATACTCTGGGGAGGGATCAATCCATATGTAGTTCTCCCTATAAGAGTGCTTGGTGAAATAGTGAATGAAATTCAAAAAATTATAAAATTGGGTATGCTTGAGATGGGTAGGAACTAGTCTGAAGACTTGATTTATCTTGAAAGTGTATAGGCTAGTTGTATGAAAAACATAAGGAATATTGCTTGAGTGGTCTTACTTATATTCCTGCTTGCTTGAATGATATTTTACAACCCTTTAAAAATGATTTTTAAATAGGCTTTTATAGGGATCTATTTATCATGTTTAGAAGAAACTAGGCTAGGCTAACATAATGGAAAAGAGGAATCAAATAAAAATGGTAACCTGGGCTCAAAATGTGATTGGATAAGAGCATTGAAAAGGGGACACCCTAGGGTCCAGTGCTATTGTCCAACTTTGGTTCTATTGTTCTAGGTAGATGAGACCTAGGGGGATGGATTAGTCATGAAGAGAGGGTCCTAGCTTAGCTAGGTTCAAGTTTTGAAGGCCATGGATGATTAGGAATTAGATAAAATAAGCCTAAGAGGGTTATGATAATGAGCAATGGGGACCTAAGGATTGGGTGTCTTTATCCATGCTCAAATTACCATTTTTTACATTTTATATGACTACATGACTTATAGGGGTAGTATGTCTACTATACTAAAGACAAGTATCCTTATCAATCCATGGGTTAAGGAGTCAATAAACTCTTGAATACAACTAGAAATTAATTGCCTAAAACACACATAAAACAACCACAACACACCAAGTAAACACAAGACACCGAGAAGACTCACACATGTACATAAGCACTTAAGGAAAATAAGAAAATAGTAGCTATGTCAAAGGAGAGAGGAGAATCTTAGAAGAAATGTTTAATATATATCCCATTGACTGGGATATGGAGCTCCTCTCCATCTAACTTTGAGAGTTAGAAAGTATTGTGTTCCTTGTATTGAGTGATGATATAAGAGCCACTCCACAAAGCATCAAACTTTGTGTGTTTTCTAGGCTTAGCCTTATATTCATCCCACTTTGGAATAATTTCCCCCTCTTGGAATCTTTTTGGCATGGATTTCTTATCAAATTATCTCTTTGTTTGATCTTGGTGAGCTCTCATGGTTTTTGTAGCTTGATCCCTTATTTCTTCAAGCTCCATCAACTCACATAACCTAGCCTCTATGCTTTCATTTTCTATCAACTCTAGCTGGTAAGTGAGATCCAAGGCTGGTAACTCAAGTGAAATAATTAGTATAGCTTCTCTCCCATAAACAATTGTATACAGTGTTTTCTAATGGCTTGTCTTGGGGTGATTCTATCAACCCAAAGAGTTGTCTTCAACTTAAAATGCCAAGTTCTTCGATTTTCCTCCATAGTCCTCTTTATGATCCTAATTAGATTATTATTAGTTTACTTAGCTATTTCATTCCCTTGTGTATAATATTTATATAAATTAATAAGATAAATACCATGTTTCAAAGCCCACTCACTTGTCTTCATTCCAAGGAAAGCTAATGCATTATCTAAAATTATTTTTGAAAGAGCCTTAAACCTTGTAACTATGCCTTTATAAAAGTCTAAAACTCAAATTTCATTTACTTTTTTGAAAGATACATCCTCCACCCATCTTTTAAAATAATTTGTAGCAATCAATACCCATTTTTGGCTAGCACTAAAAGGTGGGTTGATTAGGCCTATGAAATTTATATCCCATTACATAAAAGGTTGGTCTACTTGTATTGGATGAAGAGGTAAGGCTCAAAGATTTTTCTTACCATCAAAGAGATCAAATTTTGACATTTCCTTACCTAATCTTGGGTGTCTTTAAACAAAATAGGCCAAAAATATAAATCTCTCATAATTTTAGCAATTATGTTTCTTGGAGAAAAGGGACCACTAGCTGGTCCATCATGAAATTCAAGCAATATATTCTTCACCTGATCTAATTCAACACATATCAATAATACACCAAAAAAACTTTCCTAAACAATACTCCATCAACAAGCACATAAGGAATAGATTTTAATCTGAAGTACCTTTTTTTGGCTCTATCTAGGCCTTATGGACACTCACCAGTTTGAATAAAATGGATCATTTCTTGTGTCCAACTTCTCAGTGATGACTATGAAACTATCATAGGATCATCATGAAGGGATTAAATAGCTTCTTCTTTTTTTTCTTCAAATCGGAATCAAGGCAGTCACATAATCCCTTCCCTTTCACTAGCTTGATTGTCTTGATTTATAAATCATACTCCATCACTTTTATGACCCAACCAACCCTTTTTTCATTCAAAACTCTACTCAAAAGGAATTATTTGAAACTAGGATCAGGTACCAATATATGGATCTTTTTGTTAGATAACATATGCCTAAACTTATTTAGACTTTTAACAACTAAAATTACTTGATTCTCTACATAAGTGTTTCTTACCTCATAGCCTTCTAATCCTTAACTAAAAAAGGCAATAAGCTAATCCAAGTTTTCTTCATTTGATTGAGTGAGCATGGCAAAAATTACCTCTTAATTTCCAAAGGTATACAATTTGAAGTCATTTTAGAAATTGGGACTTGCAAGATTTGGAGCTTGAGAAATAACCTATTTAATCTCTTCAAAACTCTCCTTCCTTATTCTTATCCAAGTAAAGACTTCGTATTTCCTTAGCATAGAGGTTAGAGGATAATCAAGAATAAACCTCCTTATGAAATTGATTTTTCCAAAGAAAATTTGTAAACCTTTCTTGTGTTTGGGAAAAGTCAATGCCAAGATTGCACTCACCCTTTCAGAATCTATAGATAGGCCTTTCTTTGATGTAATGTGTCCTAAAAGTTTGCCTTCATGGAAAAAAAACACACACTTATTTAGGTTAAGATAAATTCTAAAATCTCTACATCTCTCAAAAATATTCCCAAGGTGATTCAAATGGTCCTTAGCATCCTTAGAGAAAACTGCGATATCATCAAGATACACCAATACTATATCATTTATTAGACCTTGAAAAACCATATCCATTACAAGTTAAAATGTTTCACCAACATTAGACAAACTAAAAATAATTTTTATATAAGCATATGTACCCCATTTAGTAGTAAAGGTTGTCTTATATTGGTCACTTTCCTTTACCAAAATCTGATTATACTCTAAGTATCCATCAAGGAGTGAGAACCTTTCACTACCTACCATAACTTGAAAAATCTAATACATGGAAGGAAGAGGATAATATTCCTTCAAAGAAACTATATTCAAATCTCTAATGTCAACACATAACCTAATTTCCCCATTATTATTCCTTACTGGGACTAAGTTTGCCATCCAAGATGAATGCTTAATAGGAAAAATTATCTTAGACTCAATCATCTTTGTAAGCTCCTTTCTCATGAGAGGCTCAATCTTAGGATTGATTTGCCTTTGCCTTTGCTTGATAGGCTTAGCATTCTCATATATATCTATGGTATGTTGAGGTAAGTTTGGATTAAATCACTATATTCCCATACAAATATATCATAAAATTCCTTGCATAACTCAATGAAAGCATATCTTTCTTCTCTAGTACATACTTTTCCAAGAGCAAACAAATTATCCTTGAATATTTATACTCTCTCCTAGTTTTCTTGATTAGTAGACATGTTTACCTTTTCCTTATTCAATTTATCATCATCATTGAAGATACTCTAAAGTTTGACTAAGCCCTTAGGGAACTTTTTTGTCTTCAATTGTATAATCTTCCCTCCATATTGTTATTATAGTTTGGACTGATTCTTTGAATAAAACTCAGCCTCCTCTGGTAGAAAAAAATCTATTTGTTGATCACTATCAAACACTTGCCAATTAGTGACATTATCAGGTATAGAGGGCCTTATAATCACTTTGAGATGAGGTTGGTTCCTATCCTCTCTTACCCCCTTTGAAACATCAAACTGAGCTCCAATTTCTACCAACCTATTAGCATGTTTATTATCCTCTCATGGTATAGATTGAATGTTGAAGGCTTGGAAATATTCCACAAGATCCCATACTCTGTGCTTATAGTACTTAAGCAAGGATTTCTTAGTCATATTTTGGCCTCTTACTTGATTCACAACTAGCTCAATATCACCATAAACTTGTAACTCTTTCACACCTCTCTTTTTATCCCACTCAAGGCCATGAGTGAGGGCCTCATATTCTACCACATTACAAGTACAACTAAAATGAAATATGAAAGTGGAGTAATACCTTTCCTTGGATGGAGAAACCAACACTGCTCCACCACCTAATCCAATCTTACTTCTTGATTCATCAAAGAATAGCTAGATAAACCTTCCATGTTTTCACTTGACTTAATCAAATTTGGCATGAAAGAGTCCTCCTCATGAAGATAATACACTCCAAGACCAGATTTCTTTATGAATTTGTAAGGATCATACTTATAATGTTTAGATCCCCATTCATCTAAATACAAATCAAAACTCCTTCAAGAGAAGAAGTTGGAGATTTATCCATGTGAAGATATTCCTCATCAAGAATAGCATAATTGACATTTACAAATTTAAGCATGTAGGTATCTAATTGATTGTGATGAATATGATCTAATTAAAACTTCACCTTGGTACCATAATTTGTCCTAAAAACCATATATGACCAATTGGCTACCAAGTATCCACCTATCTTGACTATAAATTATCTTGATAAACAAAGAGTAAAGTATGGAGGTAAATTTGCAAAAACCACATCATGAGCAATGGAAAAACTAAGACAAGCATGTAAAGTCAAATTCAAATCCTTGACTACTCCTAAGGTTTTTACTAGTGACCCATACAATTATAGAACTCTTTTAGTTATTGGTTCATATTTGAGGCCTAGTTTATCTACACTTTTTATTCATTTCATACTCACCACCTACATACAGCTAATGCACACCTTCAGGAGCCTTTTTTTGACATCATGTTGAAGGTGAAGAGTTGGTACATGTGTTAATATTTAAAGATTTATAAGGTGCATTTAAATACTTGGTGATGGCATATAAGGTGTTCATAAAGGTAGGTACCTTTTTTATTTAATAGTTTTGGGAATATTGGAGTCTTATTCCTAATTTAGTTAAAGGTATGAGTTAACTAAATTAGTAAATAATATTATAATAAATAGAGTACTAATTTATATAATTTATTTGACATTTGTAAAACTTTAAAAATATCAATGAAAGAGGAGAAATATAACTTATCTTAAAACTAGGCTGATATGATTGAGATAAAGGTTGATACCAACTGTGTAGGACTAGGATAGTGTCATGAACCAAGATCTAGCTTTCATTCAGTGAAAGGATAAGAGCACAATAAATAAGACACTTTAGGGTTTAGCATTATAGTCTAGGTCCTACCATTATTCTTCAAACTATTCATAGAGATATGAGTTTTTTAGGTTTTATCCATTGTCCTTGTATTAGTCTGCTTGTGAAATTTTAAACCTTGACTATTGACAGAGCTCCTTATATATCTAGTTCAATCTTGAAACCCTAAACCTTCATTATGCTTGAATGAAACTTGAGAAAGAGGGGGGATTAGTGTGTGTAAGATGCACTAAACATGTATCCACTACTCTGAAAAGGGATCAAGCCATATGTAGTTATTCCACTTATTGTGTTTTGTGAAATAGTGTTATGCAGATGTAAAAATGCTAAATTAGGTGTGTTTGAGGTGGTTAGGGACTAGTGTGAGGATTTGGATATGTTTGTATCTATATTAGATGGTTGTATGTGAAGAAAAGGTAAATTTGCCTCAATGGTATTTCTTGTATTTTTTCTTGCTTTTGTGATATTTACCAACCCTTTATAATTTATAGAGATCTATTGGTCATGGGTTAGATGTATTCATACTAGGTTGACATAATAAAGAAGAGTAATTGAGAGGAAATGATCACCTAGGATCAAAATGTGATTGGATAGGAGTATTGGAAATAAGACACCATAGGGTCTAGCACTATAGTCCAATTTTGGTGATATTTTTCTATAGGTACAAGACTTGTGGGGGTAGAATAAGCATGGAAAATTGGGTCTGGCTGAGTTAGAATTAGGTCTCAAAAGTCTATGGATGACTAAGAATCAGTAAAAAGGTGTCTAGAAGGGTCAAGAGAGCATGCAAGAGGGACCTATGGATTAGGTGTCATAAGCCACACTCAAGCTACCAATTTTGACATTTTATATGACTATATTTACCCCCCATTTATTTTAGTGATATAGAAAAGTTAAATACTAGGATAAAGGAAAACTAGAAAGTGTACCTAAACTTACCTACAAGGGTGAAGCTGAAGTTGTGTGATGTTGGGTGTGCATAGAGAAATCATGACATGAAGTGTAAATCTACAAAATAAAATCAAGAGTAGATTAGTTCTTATTAGATATGTTATATCTAAAATAAGAACGTACAAATATGAATAAGAGAAAGAGGAAGAGAAAGGAATGAATACACCTCACTAAGTATGTGAACAAATATAAAACCTATTATGATACTAAGTGATGCTAGATGATGCTGAGTAATGTTAGGTATTTATTATACCAAGAGTAATATTGTAAAAAAAGTTGAGTGCTCAATTACCTACGAGTGGCTCAAAAATACAAAGGCTAGCCCTTTAGCTCCATCATCCCCCACTAAGTAAAGTTATTTGATTATGTATGTGTTAATCTATGTTTGTATTATGTGTCTAATCCCTCTGAATAGGTGGCTCAAGAATACAAAGGCTATCTAGTCCTTTTGCTTCATCATTGCTCTATGAAGTGAATCTATAAATTGATACCAATATGAATGTGTGTCATATGAGATATCTCTTGAAGTCTATGAATGCTTTGTAATATGATAATGTGGTTTGGATAGCCAAATGTGTACTATAAATTAGGCTATTCTTGGATAACTCTAGAAGGAGGGGATTAGGCTTGTATGAAAGCCCCTCCAAAATTAGAAATTAGGCTTATGTGGAAGCCACTCAATAATGTGAAGGTTAGGCTTATATGAAATCCACTCCAAAATGATGCCAACCACCTATAGATGGAGTAAGGCATGTAACTAGTAAGAATGCATGGGTAATATACTAAACTTTTAAAAAAAATAAAGTGAAATGTGCCATGCATATTGCTCCCAATCACTGATGTCTATAGCATGTATTCTGATATAAAAGTTATACCAACTATACAATCTAAAACTAGAAGTGAGAGCCATCATGCTACACATGATGCCCCCTATATCTAAATTATTTAAGAAAAATTATACTAAAACTACTAAATCTAGACTAATCTATATTTGACAAAACTATAGCTAAGCTGACCTTTCTATCTATTTCTAGAAAATTTGGGTTTTTTATTGTTTGGATAGGAGTAAAAAAATAACACACCCTACTGTCCAATGTTATTTTCCATGTCTATATTATTTTCCTTTGATGAATCTAATGATTTTTATGTAATTATCATTATTTTTTGGTCTATTATGCTTGGTTTGACCTCTTATTGATTTTTTGAGTGTTCTAAAAACTAATTTTTTGACCAGTAGGAGCTCTGATCTTTGTGAGAAAACCCTTATTTATTTTCCCATCTTTTGAGGGTAGGAATGAAGACCCTACAATGACCTCCCTTAGAATAAATATCCCTAAAAGTGTGTTATGCTATGAAA